>CM031954.1:12527022-12904522 GCA_018749465.1 Paracanthobrama guichenoti
GGAGTTCAGGAGATTGTCTTGACCAGGACCACACCCCTAAATGCATTGAAGCAACTGCCAAGTGATTGGTTGATTAGATAATTGCATTAATGAGAAATTGAACAGGTGTTCCTAATAATCCTTTAGGTGAGTGTGTGTGTATATATATATATATATATATATATATATATATATATATATATATATATATATATATATATATATATAAGTCATATAGAAAAAAATATAAAAAATAAGAAAATAAAGTGGAATAAAATAAGAATAAAGTGGAATAAACTTGAAGTGCTATGCAGTGAGTAAACTGTAGACTTATAAATATGTGGTTAACAAATGTATAAAGAGTATAATGTGCAAACAGGTTTATAACAGGTTGTTACACAGTAACAACGAGAACAGAAAGTGCAGTGCAATGACAGTATGTTTATCCTGAAGTGAAGTCACGTGGTGTTAAGTGACTGAGTTCAGGAGTCTGATGGCCTGGGGGAAGAAGCTCCTCCTGAGTCTCTCAGTTTTGCATTTACATTCTCCGCAAAATTGCGTAAGGGGCAAAAATCTAGCTGTGACAATTGGTTTATGCTTAAGCCGTTTATGACCTTGCTCTGATAGGTGAAAACGGGTTAACGGTTTTTCATGATCACATGCATTGTCGGCATATTTAGCATAATCAGGTTAAGAACATGCATGTGAACGCACTCATTGTCCCTCATAACCGGTAGTGTATTGTTATACTAGTTTGACATGACATCGATATTGACTTTTTATCGTGATCTTGCATTTATTGTGACAAAATAGTATAGAGTGGACAGGAAGCAAGGTGGGAGAGAGAGGGAGGACTGGATCGGGAAAGCTGTGACTTGAGCGTAACAATGCTATATGTAGGCACGCTGCCCACAAGGATATTGCCGCCGACGTGATAATTTTTTTGGGCCATATCGCCCAGCCCTACATAGTCACAAAGAATTGTTCTTTACACAGAATGTGAACCAGTGTCACAGACCATAATAATGTCAGCATCACTTGACCAATGAGTATAGTTTTGCCTCCTAATGCATCCTATAAATGTTGTATGTCTTGCGCGCACACACACAGTCTATTTTTCTTCATTAGTAATATCTGAGAGGTAAATTTGGTGAAAGGCAGCTCTTCACGTGCAATTATATGGGCGGTGTTGAATTAAATTTTTAGCTCCTTCCATTCTTTCTCATGTAGACAGCAGGTTAAGTGAAAATATAAGGATTATGTGATCTAGTGTATATATTTAGCAAAATGTATTGCTTATGCTTTCATGATAAAATTTACCGAATTTGAAAGCAGAAAGTTTAATTGTTTACTAAAATTAACAAACACATTAAAAGTGACATTAAAGATGACAGTTAAGTACAAATATTACTGTGACTATGGATGGCTGCACTACAAATAATGTGAAATTCAGGCAGTAACAGAAAACCGTAAAGATTAAAAGATAAGAATAAGAAATACATATCAGTATTAATTAGAAACGAGAATTGTTAATGATTAGGTCAAGTCCAGCTGACATGTTTATCTGTTGTAGTTTATCCACATTGTGTGCACAAAATAGACACTGCCTTCCTGCAGTTATACAGTACTTTGATGTTCATTCATTGACACGTCTCTGTCGTTTTCTATCTCTTTCATGCTAGCACAGCTGCCAGCGTTGTTGCTCGATAGAGATGATGGCTTTGAAAAAGCCTGATATTTTTACATGCGTTTTAACATGCGTTTCTGATGCAGAAAGCTGATCCTGGCTGTCTCCGTGCATATTTTGGCACTCAAACTCATTGAGTTCTTTTTCTGTTTATGAGACTTTGCTGCGTGTCGTCTCATTTTATTACGTCAGTACAGCAAAAGATGTTATGGGCATGCAATTTAGGGCACGCAATTTTTAATCATAACATGTCAATTTATATTGTTGCCAGTGGCAACAAAAATATCACTTGCAAATTAATATTTTGGTCTCAAATGCGACCAATAATAGCAGTCTCTAATAGCAGTTTTAATAGCAGTCTGTAGCCCCGAACAGCTTGACTCCGATCAAAGAGAAAACTTGGTAAAAAAAAACACAAATGGTTTGTTGTTGTTGTTATAGTGTCTTTCTAAGATTACATTCCCACAATAATTTTCTTATTTTTTGTCAATTTGTTTGCACTTGTTGACAGAGTCAGAGAAACAGAGTCGTATGACGGCACTACTGGAAAGGCTTCATGGCAAACACAGTTCATCCCGGTCCTGGCAGGAAACCAGCAAAGTGGTGCGGCAGGCAATGGTAAGGCCCTCTGATGGAAGAGCTTCTTGGATAAGCTTAGCATATATCTCTTCAGTTTTTATACATGTTGTTCTTTTTTTTATTAACATTGTTTTTTACTTGTTTTTTGTTTTATTGGCTGTTCAGGAAAAACGTGGGGTCATTAATACAGCTGGACACCAACTGCTGCTCAACTGTTTAGAGACACTGCAAAGGGCACAAAAAGGTGAATTTAATCAATACATTTCAATGTAAATTTTTTTTTAATTGTTAACTATTAAAACAGCACTTGACTTAACTGTTAACTTTTTTGTACTTACTGTAAAGTTCTGTAAGTTCATTCCCTTCTGGCATACAAAACAATTTTCTACATCAATAGAGTAGTCTCTATTTATTTTAAAGGGTGCAAAAAATAAAAAAGTGCACTGTCACTAATGTGTATTATTTTTTAAAATAAGGCAGTCCAAGAGAGATGTAACGTTCGGCACGAGGCTTCGAAGCTTGTATCAAAAAAATGAAACATCTCGCATTAAAGCACTGTATTGGAGTTTGATTCATTTTGCCATAACCATGTGATCTGTGACATCCGAAGCTTCATTTTCACACACAACCACGTGACTGCTTCGTATTCTGATTCAAAAATAGTGCAAACCCTTTGTCATTCGCTTCTTTTATAAGAACAAATCATAATACGAATATTTCGATTTCAGCATCAATCCACAATTCACAAGCACTCCAACTGATCGTTCCACAATAATTTATTTTGATCATATATTCCTACATAATCTATAAACTCATAGGTTTAAGGCTTAGGCAAAAGTTTATGTGAATACGGCTGCATAAGTTGATCGAAGCAGATCCCTAAAAAAAAAATATATATATCCAAACAAATCCAAAAACAGTAATCCAGAGAACAGCGAGAAGGTCATGCACATGAAACAAGATACAAGAAATCGAAATGCTTGGTATGCAGATGAACTGGTAATACATCGCAACGGCTGCTGAGAGCATGGTTTAAATCATAGACTATAAAAAAATATGAACGTAGTGTCCGTGACCAGGGGTGTTGAACAGGGGGTTATAGTGGAACTGAGTACCAGGGGCCCTCGGTGAGGGTGGGGCCCACAAATATATATTTATAATCCATAATATTAAAATGACAAAATTACACAGTTTTTAGGGGCCCACCCCTTGGTTCTGTGACTGGGGCCCAACATTTGGTGCTACACCCCTGTCCGTGATGTCACCCATAGGGTTCTGAAGCGTAAAAAGTAGGGTCGAGCTAGCCATTGCCATCTTGTCAGCGTGCTTTTTTTGGAGGCTGTCTCTAGCCTGTCGATGAATTGCAGTTTAAGTCACTTCCGTATTGGCTTCAAGAGAAACTGGGGGAGGTTGCTGCTTGGTTTAAATATCTACAAACAGGAAGTGAACTAGTGACACAGGAAGTGGATCTAGAATTCTGGTGATGGCTCCCTCTGGTGGAGGGATGAATGATCCATGGACTGAGACATTACACAATGAGGGGGTAACATTGCTAGATTTTAAGTAATTAAACTCCGAGCTTTGTTGTTAACAGAAAAATGCTGCAGACCGGGAAAACCCCACAAGAGCTGCAGTTTTGGAGATGCTCTGACCCAGTCGTCTAGTCATCACAATTTGGCCCTTGTCAAACTCGCTCAAATCCTTACGCTTGCCTATTTTTCCTGCTTCTAACACATCAACTTTGAGGACAAAATGTTCACTTGCTGCCTAATATATTCCTCCCCACTAACAGGTGCTGTGGTGAAGAGATAATCAGTGTTTTTCACTTCACCTTTTAGTGGTCATAATGTTATGCTTGATCGGTGTATACACACATACACACCCATATCCTGATATTTTCAGTGTCTACAAGTGTCTTCTGCTAAACACAGAAGATATTTTGAAGAATGTGAGTAACCATTGACTAGTATTTTTTTTTATTTTTTATATACTATGGAAGTCAGTGGCTACCTTCAACTGTTTGGTTTATTTGAATCATATAAACCCATCTTCTCGATTATTTACTGAAGATTTTTTTTTTTTTTTTTTTTTTTTGAAGGCTAAGAGTACTAAACCTAAATAAGAACCATGGTTAAATGAATCCACTCGTGCCAGCCGACATTTGTAGATGAGTGGAGCGCTAGTGGAAGAAGGAAAAGCTACAAGTGATCTTTAGGAATTCTCTAATTATCAGAAAATGTTAAAAAGGACAAGGGCAAATTTTTCTGATGTTATTGAAAAAAAAAAAAAAACAAAGCTACAAACCTAGTTTTATTTAATACACTAAATTCTGTTATTAATCCTCCTGTCTTTGACTGTCTTGATTGCTGCTTTAACCTGTGTAATTTTTTGATACTATTGCAATTTTTGTTTTTAGACTAGATTGATGATACTAGATCATCTATTCAACTACCTGATTATTATCCATTAGTTCCATCTACATGCTGTGCTGTATTTAAGCAGTTTGAGCCTGTTTCTTTTACAACTCTGGTGGAAATTGTTAAACATTTGAATCCTACAGCCTGTCCTCAAGATACTGTCATGGTTTCTCTTCTTGAGCACGATGTCGGAATTTGAGGAGTGGACCTTTAGTGGTTTAAGTCTTAACTAGCAAATAGAAGCTTTGCAGTCAATGTTGGTGAATTTTTATCGACCTTAACTCCTCTCATCTGTGGGGTCCCTCAAGGGTCCATTCTTGCTCCACTTCTTTTCTCTCTGTATATGCTCCCTTTGGGATCTATTTTTAAGAAACATAATGTTTCTTTTCACTGTTATGCAGATATCACAAGTCTTAATGACCGCAGACCTATCGCTCTGACATCTGTGGTAATGAAGTCCTTTGATGCCTCGTGATGTCCCACCTCAAATCCATGTCCACAGACTCTCTCTTGGACCCCCTGCAGTGTGCATACAGAGCCAACAGATCTGTAGATGACGCAGTTGACAAGGCTCTTCACTTCATCCTCCAGCACCTGGATTCACCAGGCACCTACGCCAGGATCCTTTTTGTGGATTTCAGCTCTGCTTTTAACACAATCATCTCAGCTATGCTACAAGACAAACTCTCCCAGCTGAGTGTGCCTGATTCTATCTGCAGGTGAATAAGACATTTTGACTGACAGAAGGCAGCACTTGGAAAACATGTCTCTGACTCCCAAACCATCAGTACTGGTTCCCCCAAGGCTGTGTTTCTTCTCCTTTACTCTTCTCCTTGTACACCAACAGCTGCACCTCTATTTACCAGTCTGTCAAACTAGTAAAGTTTGCAGATGACCCCACCCTCATCAGGCTCATCTCTGAAGGGGATGAGTCTGCCTACAGGTGGGAGATTGACCATCTGGTGACCTGGTGCAGTCTGAAAAACAGTGGAAATGGTGGTAGACTATTTCATACTGAGTGACTTCCCAGTCGATACTGTGGACTCTTTTCACTTCCTGGGAACCATTATCACCCAGGACCTTAAGTGGACGCTGAACATGAACTCTCTGATCAAAAAAAGATCACCAGCCGATGTACTTCATGTGGCAGTGGGAGAAGTTTAACCTACCGAAGGCAATGAAGGTGCACTTCTACACTTTTGTCATTGAGTCCATATTCACTTCCTCCATCACCATCTGGTACACTGCTGCCACTGCCAAAGATAAAAGCGGACTGCAGCGTGTCATTTGTTCTGTTGGGAAGGGGATTGGTTGCACTCTGCCATCTCTTCAGGACCTGAACACTTTCAGAACTCTATAGCGGGCAGTTAAAGGGGCCCTGTTATGCTCTTTTATAAAGTCTTGATTTTGTTTTTGAGGTGTACTTAAATATGCTTTCATGCTTGATTTGTTCAAAAAACACGTTCTTTTTCACATATTTTACATTATTACAGCACCCAGTCTGACCCAAATGCGTCTGGCTTCGATAAAGCCCCTCTTTCCGTAATACTAAATGTGTTGTGATTGGCACTGCTTAGCGCATGTTCGGGAAATGTCACAGCCCTTACCATAACCGCGAGCTCTACTCGGATGTAAATATTAAGAATGCCGTCAATTTCATACCAATTCAACCCCGATTCAGACTTGATGTCAACAAAAAAGAGGATCGTCCAGATTTTCATACACCGACTTGACAAGCATGGATTTCACAGGTTTTCAGACCACATTTCAGAGTGGTGTTTGTTTTGTTTTTTTGGTTTTTTCTTATTAATTTTAGATACGATGTTATACACCAGTTAATCATGTTATTTGTCAGAAAATTTATGGTAACAGTAATCAATCACAAAACCAAGGTTCATTTTCCTAAGGGGTGGTAAACAACCTTACAAAAGTAAACACTATATAACACTAATGTTGGCTAGCAGGCGAGCTGAGGCAAAGCTTTGTCCTTATCAGCAGAAGCTTTTGTGTGTAGCCTGCATTGTTTCTGGAAGCTGTTCTCCGTAAAATGTGCAGCACACAGATAAACGTTGGGATTATAATGTTCAGGAACAGGGTTTAAAATATAAGCAACTCTAAGTTTGTCAGCCTTAAAATTTGATAAGCAAATAATTGATAATGCTCTTGTCAAATCCAGATTATTCCACTTGAGACTTTTGGCTAAAGTCAAGACATTTCTCTCTTTTAAGGACCTTGAGAAAGTCATTCATGCCTTTTATTTTTTCAAGGCTTGATTTTATTGAATTTCTCTTTTATATAGGAGTCAGTCAGATAGCGTTGTCGCATTTGCAGGTAGTCCAAAATGCAGCTGCTAGGATGCTGACAGGTATGCAAATTTTGCACTAATTCTACGAGCTATACGAGCACTAATTTTGCTGTTCATTGGCGAGATAAGATATGCTCTTTTTCATTGCAATGGGTACAATTAACATTTTCTAGCAGTGCATTGTAGAGTTAACAGATCAGATATGTTCTTTAATTGCATTGCATTTAAGAACTAACTTTTTCTGCTTTGCATTGAAGAGAGAACACATACGATATGCTTTCTTTTATGGCAATGTATACAAACCTGATTCCAAAAAAGTTGGGACACTGTACAAATTGTGAATTAAAAAAGGAATGCAATAATTTACAAATATCATAAACTTATATTTTATTTATAATGGAATATAGATAACATCAAATGTTGAAAGTGAGACATTTTGAAATGTCATGCCAAATATTGGCTCATTTTGGATTTCATGAGAGCTATACATTCCAAAAAAGTTGGGACAGGTAGCAATAAGAGGCTGGAAAAGTTAAATGTACATATAAGAAACACCTGGAGGACCAATTTGCAACTTATTAGGTCAATTGGCAACATGATTGGGTATATAAAAAGCCAAGATGGGCAGAGGATCACCAATTCCCCCAATGCTGCAGCGAAAAATAGTGGAGCAATATCAGAAAGGAGTTTCTCAGAGAAAAATTGCAAAGTGTTTGAAGTTATCATCATCTACAGTGCATAATATCATCCAAAGATTCAAGAGAATCTGGAACAATCTCTGTGCGGGTCAAGGCTGGAAAACCATACTGGATGCCCGTGATCTTCGGGCCCTTAGACTCACATATAGGAATGGTACTGTAATGGAAATCACAACATGGGCTCAGGAATACTTCCAGAAAACATTGTCATTCACCGGCTAAAACTCTATAGGTCAAAAAAGAAGCCATATCTAAACATGATCCAGAAGTGCAGGCGTTTTCTCTGGGCCAAGGCTCATTTAAAATGGACTGTGGCAAAGTGGAAAACTGTTCTGTGGTCAGACGAATCAAAATTTGAAGTTCTTTTTGGAAAACTGGGACGCCATGTCATCTGGATTAAAGAGGACAAGGACAACCCAAAGTTGTTATTAGCGCTCCGTTCAGAAGCCTGCATATCTGATGGTATGGGGTTGCATAAGTGCGTGTGGCATGGGCAGCTTACACATCTGGAAAGGTACCATCAATGCTGAAAGGTACATCCAAGTTCTAGAACAACATATGCTCCCATCCAGACGTCGTCTCTTTCAGGGAAGACCTTGCATTTTCCAACATGCCAGACCACATACTGCATCAATTACAACATCATGGCTGCGTAGAAGATGGATCCAGGTGCTGAAATGGCCAGCCTGCAGTCCAGATCTTTCACCCATAGAAAACATTTGGTGCAGTTGAGCAACTAGAAGCCTGTATTAGACAAGAATGGGACAACATTCCTATTCCTAAACTTGAGCAACTTGGTTCCTCAGTCCCCAGACGTTTGCAGACTGTTATAAAAAGAAGAGGGGATGCCACACAATGGTAAACCTGGCCTTGTCCCAACTTTTTTTGAGATGTGTTGATGCCATGAAATTTAAAATCAACTTTTTTTTTTTTCCCTTAAAATGATAAATTTTCTCAGTTTCAACATTTGATATGTCATCTACGTTGTATTCTGAATAAAATATTGAAATTTGAAACTTCCACATCATTGCATTCTGTTTTTATTCACAATTTGTACAGTGTCCCAACTTTTTTGGAATCGGTTTGTACATGCAATGTACGTTTTCTAGCAATATAAAGTAGTTGAGATGTTAGATATGCTCTTTCATTGCACTGCATACAAGAAATAATCTTTTCCGATTACACGTGCAATATGCTCCGTTTCTTTGCATTGCATATGCATACATGTGCTAACCTCAGCATGCATTGAAGAGACAACACATGAGATATGTCATTGCATTAAATTAAAGAAATAACGTATACCGCTGTGCATTGACAATATGACACGACATAAGATATAGTAAGTCCCTGGTAGCACACACTGACAGATCACATTTTCACTAGGGCTGAACGATTTTGGAAAATAATGTATTTGCGATTATTTATATATTTTTTTACTTTTTATTTATTTAATTAATTGTTTTATTTTTTAAAGCTCTTTATCTTCTGTATTATTCAACAAAGATGAGTAATAAATCATTGTATAGTAATGGTGGGAATCTTTAGGCACCTGAGCATCCGATTCCAAAACATTCCCTAATTCCCTAACCCATTCTTGAACTTTTTTTCTTAATTAATCTTAATTATGAGTACTTTTTAAAACAATTACACAAATTAAATTAAAATAATTGCATGTTAAGAATTTTAAATATATAAACTAATATAGCTTCAAAACGTAAAAGCTACTAAATATAAAGAGGAACAAAAAACATATTACAAGCAATGAACAAAGAGTGCTTTCGGTATTTAAGAGTATCTGAACTGAGTAATTTTCTCATCTTTACTGTTGCTTGATTATTAATGATGACATCATAGACAGTGGGATTCACATTAATGCACAGATCTCTTTTGAAATATAAGATGTGGTTTGTCCTGCCTGTTTAATCCCTTAAGACATTACTGACTGTTTATATTCATTTTGCGTCATAAAAGCATTTTGAGACGTGCACAGCTGCAAGCGCGAGCACTCTTTATAAAGCGCAGCGTGAGCATTTGAAACTGAAAGCCTTCTCTCAGTGAGTTTCCTATTTTTAATATATAAGCACACTGCATTCCAAGCAACATAAATGAAGACTTCGTAGAGCATTTGTACGGAAAATACCAAGGGGTGAGAACAATTGTAAGTGCAACATCAAGCAAAGTTTCTCATAGCGCATATCCTGTACTGTACAACTGCAGTTAAAATCCAAGCTCAGAATTGATCCAGATTCTTTGGAGAGAGGATCTGCTCTCCCACCCCTATCGTATAGTATGACCAACACAATATTAGATTGATTAAACACAAACTGTTCCATAATGTGCCAAGTTGATGTTGCTTCTGCAGACTGCTTTACTCTTGCGTGCCACGTGACCAGACTGTAATCGCGTTTTATCATATTGCGATATTATCGCAAATGCAATTAATTGTTCAGCCATAGTTTTCACTTTTGATTATTGTTGGATTATTTCTGGATTTTTGTACATCAAAATAAGACCCTGCTGGACGTTATATGTCAGAGAACGCAATATTTAGTAAAGCACCCATGGTGAATGCCGATTGTACAGGGGCATGTACCATGATGGTAGTTTAACAAACTCAGGGTTACCAATGTATTCAGGCTTTGTTGATCCCATGATGCTGATCATCAGCTTTCTCTGTCAACTCAGGCTTTGATCCTGAGTTTAGGAGTTTAGCTGTGACATCAGTAGTGAACAGCCAATCACAGGCTGTGAAACAGAGATTCACTTCTCGCAAGAGAAGCAGCGAGATTCATTTCTCTCTTCTGCAGAATATTACATGATTGAAAAATATTAAGAATTTAAACATTTACACAGCAAGAAGAACAGAGCTGTCTATGAAAGAGGACAACTTAAAGAAAATCTTACTACGTCAGTGCAAGTAAAAGTCATGAAGTTAGTTTAGTTGATATATAGAGAGAATTGAACATTTAAGATCATATGTAGTCATTTTTATAGCTTTATTTATTGATTTTAAAGCTTATTTGTATGACCTTTATATATTTATCTATTATATATCTATTTATATTAGTTTTAACAAAGTGCCTGTTAATGATTGAACTAAAATAATACATGTGTAATTGATTAAGGGTATAATAATTACATAAATTGTATCTAAATCATTCAAAATTATTATTATTATAAATAAGCATTGTTAAAAACTATACGCTTTAGTCTTTAAAAACATTTGCTATGTAGTGACCTTTAATTTAGAGTAGAAATAGGGGAGTGGCTTTATTGCATCAGAGGTGTGTCATTTTGCTCACAGCTGATTGGTCCAATTTCAGTTTGAGATCTTATTGATCTTTTTTTTTTTTATAAATAGACAAACAGAAAACGCATAGAGTGATTAAGTGCTATTCTTTATTGGTCAGGTGCTGCTGGAAAAGATGCATCTTAAGATATTTTTTGAAAATGGCTACCGACTCGGCTGTTCGAATTGAGACAGGCAGGTCATTCCACCAGGTGGGAACGGACCAGGAAAAGGTCCTTGTGAGGGATTTCATGCCTCTTTGGGATGGCGCCGCAAGGTGTCGTTCACTTGCAGAACGCAAGCTTCTGGAGGGTGTGTAAGTCTGAACAAGCGAGTTTAAGTATGTTGATGCAGAGCCAGTGGTTGCCTTGTAGGCAAGCACCAGTGCCTTGAATTTGATTTGAGTGGATTCGAGCGACTTGTCAAGATGATTTTCCAGGGCTTTTGTCCGGCCGTTCCTGTCTTTTGAATTAGGCCTTGGCTTTTTCCATTAGCTGCTCTGCATACTGTAGCTTGGTGGCCAGATCATTTTGGGCAGCCTTTGACCGTTCTAGCTCTTGGGTGGTGTTTGTTAAGGTTTCTTGGAGCTTTTCAATTTCTGCTTTGTTGCTCCGCTCCATCTCATCAGACTCTTTTTTTTTTTTTTTTTTTTTTTTTTTTTTTTTTTTTTTTTTTCTGTGTGCTTCCAGTTCTAACTGGTCTATGCATCGTTTGGCGTGGATCAGTTCTTTCTGGAGGTGAGTTTCCTCCTTGTTGCTCAGTTTGAGTGCGTGTGGCTCAGGGATCCAGTAATCTTGGGTAGCTCTTTGTGGTTATAGCTGTAGGTTGGATCTTGTGCCATAATGTCTGACATGTTGGCATCCAGTTGCTCTTGGGTGTGTTGCCGTAGTTTGTCGGCAGCCTGGGGTAAGAGGCTGTCCGTCACTGCACTCAGCCATGTCTCGAAGTCCTCCTAGTGGGTGACGGGGTCAGTAGTGCGAGGCATGTTGGCACACGAGGCATGTTCTACTTTTATCATAAACTCAGAGTGTTTGTCTGCATATTCTTAAATAAATGTTAGAAAATGTGTTGCTCCCAATGAAGATAGAAGGGATAGTGGATGAGCAAAAGAGCAAGTAATACTGGCAATGTGAGTAAAATTAAAAAATAAATAAATAAATAAAATGTATAATAAAACTTGATTAACAAAACAAAAACAATTGTTTAATTGAAATTTTTACTATTTTTAAAGATTCCATTTTATCATCCCCTTTTATTTACAACAAAGGAGCGATGGACCTCATCATCATTTATTTAAAATAAAATGAAAATGACAGTGGAAGCAAAGTGGTAATAGTAATTAATATTCAAAGGAACCGCCCAGGGTGGTAAAATGAATAGGGGAGGAATGAATAAATCACCAAAATTAAATGAAATAAGGTAACCAAAATGAGACAAAGTAAATGAGGAACAATAAAGTAACAAAATACATGGTCAGTAAAACAATAATAATAAAACCAAAAGAGAATTAAAAAAAAAACCTGACTGATTCAAGTGATAACTGGTTCGTTTAACCTTTTTCAAGGTTAAGGTTTCTTATTAAACAAGTGAGGGGAAGAAAGATTGCCAATGTAATACTGTGAGTATAAGGTGATTTACTATTTGTTTTAAACTACAGTAGTTATTTGTGATTGTCACAAATTAAGTACTTCTGAGTCAGTATTCATTTAGTGGGGAGAGAGAGTGGATAAGAGAGAGAGGGACGAGTTGAAAGGTTCACGAAATGTTAGAGTTAAGATGTGAAAGGGTTAAATCGCCCCAACACTGCTTCAACACACTGCCTTCAACTTCAACGTCGCAACAAAAGTTATTGCTAACCGCTAACTTATGAGGCTAATGGCTTTAGCATAGACGTCCTCACAAACACAGCTGCTAGCTTAGCTACACCTGGGTTGTTTACAACATGGCGCATGCACTTCAAGGTTACCCCGGAAATCCTTTAAGACTTCCGTGTCACGGTGGTTACTGTGGCGACACGCAACAAAACACAGTTCAAGCTGCACGTGGGTTCAAACACATTGCCTGAAATGGTGGCACATTTCAAACTTGCACAAACAATGGGCGCTCTTCGTAGTCTTTGCAACGTGGCGCTCACAACCTCAGCTTGTTGCTAGTGAGGCAAATTTTATCTTAAATGGCAGATGCACTGCAATTAATACAATAACGTTATTGTGATCGCTGCGGATCTCATTTTCTGTCAGTTTCACTGGACATGCCCCACAGCATGCAGGATTTGCTGCACGAGTTTCCTTGATCAAGGACTTTTTTAAATGACTCCCTTTAAAATCAAACTCGGACACGCACAGTGTTACACGAGTAATAGCATCTTATTTCACCCAGTGATTCGAAACGAGTGGGCACATTAGTTAGCTATCCTAATGTCAGCCTAGGGAGACTTGGCTTAGTTGACAACTTTGGATAGTTCAACAATCTAGCTGTACTAAGGCCTTTAGGAGGAAGTGAGGAACACGCTTGGTTCTGTCCTGGTGCGCTGTAAGGCGACTTGTTTTCGTCACAACAGGCAATCTTACATTTCTTACTGCAGGTTTTAACAATAACAAAGACACAAAACAACAAAAAAACACAACTCGAGTTTAACTTCATTCATTCAACACAACCTCCTGTTATGCGCTCATAACGTTACACATCAGTACAACAGACCTAGTTTCCAGTGACTCTAATCTATCTTCTGGACAATAGAAAAGATACCATCACAAGTGACTTGTTTTTGTGTTCATAATTTAGTTCAAACTGCATGCATTAATCCCCACCAAATATGTAGGGATGGTTTCAGATTAAATGACTCAACGGGGAATTGAATTACAGTGAAAAGAACCGAATTGCATATAAATGATTCAAAATTAATATTTAACACTTTATCAACTGTTCGTCCACCGATATGTTGAAATTAAAGTATTTTATCAGTCTTGAATCGGGATATTACCGTGACAACGGCGATAATATCATTAACTTTGTTCAGTGTTTGTGAGCTTAGGCAACAAAATCGATCAGTTTGAGGCAATAACTTATAAACATAAAGCCCAAGACACTTATGAAAAGGTAAACAAGGGTTTATTGAACTAATCCAGACACACAAACTAATCTAACGAAAACCCACACACACAAGTACACATTCATATAGTTACTGGGAAAGTGATGTTTGTTAACGGAAAGGAATGTCCCAAGTGTCCCGTTCAGACACGATTTCTTAGCCACAACCTGAGAGAATCGATATACTAGCAATTCAACCTTAGTTTGTTTGCTTGGATATGATTTTTACCAGTTCAGCCAAAATGGAGAGTCATGTACTTGCATTTGGATTCTCCTACGAGCATGGGTTCCTCTTAGGATGGCGTTGCTTGGCTGGTAGTCAGTTGTTGTGTTCGGAGGGACACATTTTTGCAGGGTAATGCCAGATCCTGGATAGCGTTAGCTGGTTGCTACATGATGGGAGTTTCTCTGAGTCTCGGTGCGTGGCTGCGCGGACTCCAGGAAGTCTTTGTGAGGTTCAAATAGAGTTACGTGAAGAGAAGCGTAGGGAAGAGCTCTGGGTAGCTCGGAGGGTAGTGAAACGCGCAGGCAGGGAGGTGGAAAGGCTAGCACGAACCAAAGCAGAAGTCACCGCAAAACCATGGCTGTCAGTGTAAGCACGAAGCAAAAGCAAAAAGCAAAGACATCTTTTTTGTCCTTTGTTTTTAAGGGGGTCTCAAAGTCCGTTCTTGAGTGTCTCCGGCCAATCAGATATTATTGTGGGTGGGTTCCCCTGCCCACTTCTCCTGCTCTTGCATATCGTTAGTGTAATGTCCACATTGTGCTGGCATTCTTTGCAAGTTTGGTTAAACACTTTTAAGAAACTTTCGTAGTGTGATCGCAGTACATTTTACACAAATTGACTTTGCAATCACACATCCATCACACAGACATCAAACCGCATACTATTCCCGTGATTGGAGTAGAAGATAATAAAGATCCATATGTAATCTAGCATACAGAGAAACTTCACAGGTTACATGAAAATACACATAATACCTTAGTATATGTTTAAGGCACAGTTTGGAGGATTAATTCACATTATTGGTATGAATTCAGAGGTTTTGGAGTCCTGTGAGGTTTTTTGGTTTGATGTTCGGTCGCACCTTTTGTTTCCAGATAACACTTGGTTTCATGTGTGAGAGTTCCTTACAGGGGTTCTTACCCCTGTGGTCTTAGTTTGAGATGAGGCAGACGAGGCGTCTTTTTCAGCCATTTGGTTCCATTGATTTGTTTTTATGATTTGTTCAGGGTTCGGAGAGGGGGTCTCTGGAATGCTTTGTTGTGTCGACTCGCTGCTGGAATATACATATGCCCACAATTTTCAGCTCATTTGTATGCTTTAACAGATGACTGAAAAAAAGAAAAAAAAAACATTTATAAACAATTATAAACCCGATTCCAAAAAAGTTGGGACACTGTACAAATTGTGAATAAAAAAGGAATGCAGTAATTTACAAATCTCATAAACTTATATTTTATTCACAATAGAATATAGATAACATATCAAATGTTGAAAGTGAGACATTTTGAAATGTCATGCCAAATATTGGCTCATTTTGGATTTCATGAGAGCTACACATTCCAAAAAAGTTGGGACAGGTAGCAATAAGAGGCTGGAAAAGTTAAATGTACATATAAGGAACAGCTGGAGGACCAATTTGCAACTTATTAGGTCAATTGGCAAACATGATTGGGTATAAAAAGAGCCTCTCAGAGTGGCAGTGTCT
The DNA here is from genome assembly GCA_018749465.1 of Paracanthobrama guichenoti. NCBI lineage: Eukaryota > Metazoa > Chordata > Actinopteri > Cypriniformes > Gobionidae > Paracanthobrama > Paracanthobrama guichenoti. The sequence goes on from CM031954.1 coordinate 12,542,776, forward strand.
CTCAGAAATCAAGATGGGCAGAGGATCACCAATTCCCCCAATGCTGTGGTAAAAATAGTGGAGCAATATCAGAAAAGAGTTTCTCAGAGAAAAATTGCAAAGAGTTTGAAGTTCTCATCATCTACAGTGCATAATATCATCCAAAGATTCAGAGAATCTGGAACAATCCTTGTGTGTAAGGGTCAAGGCTGGAAAACCATAGTGGATGCCCGTGATCTTCGCGCCCTTAGACGGCACTGCATCACATACAGGAATGCTACTGTAATGGAAATCACAACATGGGCTTAGGAATACTTACTGAAAACATTGTCGCTGAACACAATCCACCGTGCCAATCGCCGTTGCCGGCAAAAAAAAAAAAATCTGGACTAAAGAGGACAAGGACAACCCAAGTTGTTATCAGCACTCAGTTCAGAAGCCTGCATCTCTGATGGTATGGGGTTGCATGAGTGCGTGTGGCATGGGTAGCTTACACATCTGGAAAGGCACCATCAATGCTGAAAGGTATATCCAAGTTCTAGAACAACATATGCTCCCATTCAGACGTCGTCTCTTTCAGGGAAGACCTTGCATTTTCCAACATGACCTTGCCAGACCACATACTGCATCAATTACAACATCATGGCTGTGTAGAAGAAGGATCCGGGTACTGAAATGGCCAGCCTGCAGTCCAGATCTTTCACCCATAGAAAACATTTGGCGCATCACAAAGAGGAAGATGTGTCAAAGATGATCTAAGACAGTTGAGCAACTAGAAGCCTGTATTAGACAAGAATGGGACAACATTCCTATTCCTAAACTTGAGCAACTTGTCTCCTCAGTCTCCAGACGTTTGCAGACTGTTATAAAAAGAAGAGGGGATGCCACACAGTGGTAAACATGGCCTTGTCCCAACTTTTTTAAGATGTGTTGATGCCATGAAATTTAAAATCAACTTATTTTTCCCTTAAAATGCTACATTTTCTCAGTTTAAACATTTGATATGTCATCTGTTGTATTCCGGCTAGAGCAAAAACATGAGCTCTGAACACTGAGGGGCGGGGTGGCATATATTTTTGGCTAAAAATTTCTGCTCATATATTTTAAGCCGTTTTTTCTCTTTCGGCCAAAAACCGAAAATGCTGTTTTTGGTCAATGATTTTCGGTGCCCGAAATCTCGGTGCATTCCTACTGAAGAAACTACAACAATCTGTCACACTACATTTAAAGAGTGAACTGAAATCCTTATTTTAGCTTTAAGAACAGTTTTGGTAAATGGCTAATTTGGTAATTAAATGATATAAAATGAAAAAAAAAGATAAAAGTTTGATCTTTGAAGTTTGAGGTTACCTTTTCTGTCATTTATAAAATGTGTTTTAAATGTATATTATGAATATTTTATATCATTTTGAATATCAAATGATGTCCTGAATCTCCTGTTTCTCTGTTTCTTCTGCATCCATCATCATCAGTATCTTCGTTGCCATCAATGACGGATCGTCTGGAGTCCATTGCTCGGCAGAACATGTGAGATAATATATATATACTTTTTTATATATATATATATATATATATATATATATATATATATATATATATATATATATATATATATATATATATATATATATATATATATATTTATTTATTTATTTATTTATGCATGCATGTCTGGTAGGCTTGATCACACTGCTGCTTATTATCATGGAGATATTGGATAATTTCATGGATATTTTCCATAAAACTGTAATTATCTGAATTAAACACGTTATTTATTTATTTATATTTAAGCAGGAAAGGATTAAAACAATCGGGCCTGACTCAGTATAAAACTGGTTTTCAGCAGGTTACTGTTTTGCAGAATATAAATACCACACACACAACAAACTCCAAGATAACAACAAACACACAAACCGAGAGAAAGAGCATTAAGGGGAGGCCATGGAGCCACCTCAGTGGTCACAGATATACCTGTCCATTAGATGGCGAGCAAATGTTATTTTAAATAGTCTTATTGATGTTATAGTTCTGATATGCTGTGGGATCTCATTCCAGGCTTTAGTGAACACATGAAAAAAAGATCTCTGTCCATAGCAGTTCCTAAAGGCCGGTAAAGGCAAAAGTCCATTTGTAACAGATCTCGTAGTGTGCTCGAACCTTGAGCTGAGTTTTGGAACCAACGCATTAAGTGCTGCTGAAGTGTGTCCATTTAAGATTTGACAATACAAGTTTATCCCATGGCTTATTTTATAGTTCTGAAATGTTAAGGCATTAGACAAAGATAGTGTAATACAGTGGTGAGTCCAGCCTGGAAGCCTGTTGTGGATCTTGTAGGCTCTATTATAAAGTCTTGTTACTGGTTCAAGGATTTAATTTGTTGTAAATGACCAAACAGGTAAACAATACGACAGAGTGGACATAATGATAGCATGGAGATATGTTTTAGAGACAGAAGTGATAAATATGGTCTAATTTTACTATAAACAAATAACTTTTGGTTTAACTTTCAGTTAGGTTAGGGTTTGGACATGCTCACAATCAGTAAGAGCCTCCCAAAAGAGCCTCCCAGCATGGATACAATTGAGAGCTTTTGATTGGAAAAGGTGATGGAATTGGATATGGATAACTGTCTCTAGATGAGTAAAAATACATACATTGTATTTTCTTGATATTAAGTGTTAAATGGTTATCTTGCAGCCAGTTATGTAAATGCTGCAGATCTGTGTTAAGTTTGTGATTAATTGTGTCAATGTTTGGGCCAGACAGAAAAATGTGTCATCAACATATAACAAAGAACTAAGAACTAAAAGAACTAAGAACTAAAAATTAAGCACATGAGGAAGGTCATTAATGTACATAAGGAAAAGCAGAGGACCTAAAATGCTGCCCTGTGGAACTCCCATAGAACACACTCGTGGCTGTGATGTTACTGAGCCGATTTTTACAGTCTGAGATCTGTCACTTAAATATGATATAAACATGTCTATTGCGGGAAGATGTCTATTGCAAGAAGTTTATTTAACAAAATTTGATGATTAACTGTATCGAAGGCTTTTGAAAATCTATGTATATAACTCCAGTAACCTGACCCTTATTTAAAGACGCCATTGTATATGATGAAAATAGTTAAATTTAGGGTATTATTAGGGCTATTAGTATGTTAGTATGTATTAGGGCTGGTCCATTTTTTTTTTTTTTTTTTTTTTTTTTTTTTTTTTTTTTTTTTTGAGGTTCTAATAAAGGCAGGAATCTCGAGAAGTGTTGTGCCTCACGCGGGCAGAGCTTATTATGCTCTGAGAATGGACACTGCACTACAAAACACACACGTCTGTTACGTCCCAGTAACAAGCTCCTATATTTCACAGTAGATTAATTTAGATTAATAATAACGGGTAATAGGCTTGCTGCAATGGTCGGTGTTACCGGTGTTCAGGCATAACATCGGTTACATCACTTGCCCACTGCGGCACCGCCCCCACCGTCATGTTGATATTTTATTGTAGTAAAAATCATTTAGTTTAGTTAGAGAACAGATTAACTAATATTTAACTACAATTGAACATGCAGCATGAGCCAAATGAGAGTCACAGCAGGAGTCAGATCTCATCCGTCACAAGAGTGAGAAGCTGAATAACAAGATTATCGCAGAATATTTGGTTTCAAAGCAAAATGTAAAAGTGCCTATTTAAGGGAGTGGAGGGAAAACGTGCACTTTTTTTTTTTTTTTTATTGTAGGCTACCATTGTTGTATTTTAATTAAAAATAGGCTAATAACGAACAAAACAATAAATATTAGATTGAAAGTAATTAAAGAGGAAATTCATGGTATTTCATTTATTACATTTATTTATTTGTGTTACAACGCGGGTATTATGCATCTTATTAGTTTTGGTAATAATGAACAATAATAATTTTTGTTCAAAGAGTGGAGGAAGATGTAATGTTGTCAAACATTAACGACCAAAATAAACACTATACAGACTCTGAAACATCACAGCCAGGATTTTTTTGTCGCGAAAAAAGGTTTGGCGCATCAAAATGTTTACCGATATATCTAATGGAAATGGCAATTATCTAAATGTTTTTTGGTTTTTTTTGCAAATGTCAACAAAATCTTTTTCCGTTTAACTTTAGCTCATAAATTCTGTCATTATTTCAAATGTCCAGAAAACTAGTTTGGAAACACTTTTTGTCGAGAAAAGGGGCTCTTTTTTTTTAAAAAAGCCAGGGGTTTTCAAACTGGGGTCTGGGGATCCCCAGGGGTCCTCCAGAAGGTTCTAAGGGGTCCCAAAAATTTCAGGGAATATAAAGACAAAACAATAATGGATGAAGTCTACTGAACATTCGAACTGTTTCATTTGTAAATGTTTCTCTCCTTTCTTGCCATATACATACTTTCCAGAACTGTATATGTTTGTATCTTTCTAGTGAGTTTTTCTCACTATAGTCCCCTTCATCTTGCTCACTGGGGTTGTAAGGCAGTATTCTTAACGCAGCTGCATACATTTATTGTGAATGTTGCTTATACAAATAATGTTTAATTGAAAATGTTCTTCAGGTTTATACATCCAATATTAAATATAGCTTAAGTTTGGAAACAGTATGTTGTAGGCTATTTATAATGTCACACTTAGCCTACTATTTATCTAACAGTTTAAATGTTTTCATGCATAAGAAATGTTTTCATACATACAACAACAGTTGTTTTTTTTTTCATACATAAAAAAATATATAGATGGATTTTAGGAAGGGGGTCCCTCATAAAAGGTTCTTCATATTTGGGGGTCCTTGCCATCATAAAGTTTGAAAACCCCTGAGTTAAGCCTATATTTAAACAAGTGAAATATAGGCTACACAAATTAAACGTTTCCGTCTCCGCAATTTTTTAAATTTTTTTATGAGATTTTATGTTTTTGATCTATTTGATGTTATTGAATTCTGAAACCAGAACGAATAACTTTTTGGTTTGAATGATCTGAATGCGTTCTTGGCCACATCAAACCGCGACTGACTGCATGTTCAAGGCTTACGGTAAAGAATGACCGAACATTTTACTGTAGGCTACCATTCTATCTACTATTCTATCTTTTTTATGAATAGTAAAATGTTGCATACAGGACAAATGAGCTGCCCTGTGTCCAAACCCATGAGATTTGTCATAAAATCCTGTCAGACAAACTGTCCCACTTCTCTGTGTTGTTCTGATTAATATTTCATCATTTAGTAATAGGCCTATTATTCTGAAAAAAAGTAGCCTAGAAGTACATTTCAATCTTCTAATTACTCTCTGCATTTTACAAATATTTGGGACACAAAAGATACAATAGGCCTATAATTTGCGATTATACGTGAAATTATGTATGGAAACATATTTTTTTTTTAGCCATAGAACAAAACCTATGCGACAAATGCTTTTTTTTAGGGATGAAGTCATTAGGCCAATTGGAAAGAAACAAGCTGGAGACAGCAAATTGCGCCGTTTTTTTTTAACGCATAGCCTATTCACTTTGTCAATAACAAAACAGTGGAAAAAGTGGATGGAAACTTGGCTAATGACAAATATATCTTTTCTTGATAAATGTAAAGGATTAATGACATAACACTGGTATTGTCAAAAGTTAATTAATCAGTGGGAAAATGTCCTCATCGGCACATCCCTATTCTAAATGTTGGCTACATGTTACTGAGGTTTTTGTAAGAAAAATGTTGTGAGCAAATGTCAAACTATACAGTGTAGGCTATAATAATGCAATGGGGGAATATATGTGGGTCCTGATAATGCAAAAATATCTTGTGTACTAGTAAAAAGTGACCTATAGCTATCTAGTCAGTGACGGAGTGCAAGCATATTAGTCTAAAATAATTCTGTATTTTCAGCTTCAGAATCATGAATATTTTTATTCTGGTGTCACCATTGTCTTGTACATTGGCTTACCAGCACCAAGTCCACGCCTATTCCGACCCCCAATGTAATACCAACTAGCTTTTTAATAACCTTTTACCATGTCTTGAACTATCGCAATAATATCATATTGTGACTCGAGTTCAGTATAGTTGATATGTATATCGAATCGTGACACCCCTTAAAGTAACATTCATGTTTGACTAAAGCGCTTACATTCTCACTATTCTCAATAAAATAAAATTTTGGATCTGTCTCTAATTCTGAAATCTTCTCTGTCAGCCTGACTATCTCCCTGCATTTATCACATATGAAGCCCCTCTTCGTCGACAGAGAAGGTAATCAAATCCAATCAAAATCACCTTTATTTATATAGCACTTTTCACCGCGTGTTAACAGAAAAATAATGCAACGGAATTTGATTCGGCTGTACAGCCGCTCTGGTGAAAAACTGTGATGTTATCCAGTCAATTTCAATTATCATATAGTGTCAATGCGGGCAGGTCGGTAATATAGTTGAAATGTAGGTGTCACCAACTGAGCAAGCCAAAAGCCAAAGGCAAGGAACCAAAACTCCTTCAGGGCCAGAATGGAGGAAAAAAACCTTGGGAGAAACCAGGCTCAGTCGGGGTGCCAGTTCTCCTCTGGCCAACGAACAAACAGTGTATGATTGATTAAACAGTGTAATGCTAAACATGTAACAGGCAGTGCAAGTACAATAACAGGAGATGACGACACGGCTTACCTTGTTTGATGACTAATCCAACTCACCCGAATTGTTTGATGAACTCGTAAAAGGTGCGCAAGAGAAAAACAGGAGACCTGGATGCACGGATGGCAGGCTGACAGGCTAGCAAAATGCTACCGTGTTGTGATTTAGATTAAACGCTAGCTATGTCAGATTTATTGTGATAGGCAATATTAGACAATATATGGTGATGAGTAAGTTATATTTAGCAGTATAAACAAGGAATTATATAGAGTTTCCAATAGAGATTCAAAAGCAAAGCTGTACAAGCTAACATTACAGACACAAACACTCAGCAGCAAGGCAGACCGGAGCGATCTATTTCAGCCTTCTAAGAGGACCAAATCTGAGGTGTGGTCATATTTTGGTTTTTACAAAAGTCCTGAGGGGAAACTTAATCAAGGATGGGTCACCCTGTCTGCAGAACATGCAAAAAGAAAGTCGCTACAAAAGGGGGAAACACTTCAAATCTGCCGAGTCATCACCTACTCAGTTGTAAGAAATAAGTCTTAGATAAGTCCCAGAATTATAAGTCTGGGAAATAATTGGACACTAAATATTGTTTTGAGTTGAAATATTTTATTATCTCACTTGCAATTAACACGAAGCATCCACAAAGAAAAGTTTGCAGCTAGTGGCTTTGTGCCAAGATGAACAAGTTCAAACAAGACCATTAAGGGTGACATTTAAGGGATAATGTATATTAATTGTACACTCATTACACAGATTTTTAGAAATATTGAATCATCTTGTCTTGCACTGTACAAAATGGATTTATAAACCAGTAAGATTTTAAAACCGTATGATTAATGTTTAAAAATCTTTTAAAATAATTTCAGCACTAAGATAACACTAACAAAGACATACAACCACGATCGGATAAGAGAAAATATAGAAAAATAATGATTAATGTATGTTTCATTTATAATTTATACAGTGAAGTGTTTGATAGCTTTATTACATTTCTGCTTATATCCTTACCTGTTAGACCAACCTGAAAATCTTAAAGCACTGTTTACAAGGTGACATGGGTCAAAAACTAAGAAAACAATAACATTTTGTGTACATTGGCAGGGCAAGTAAAAAAATGCCATTCTGACTGGGCCAATAGAAAAAAATGAGCCCTGATATATTGAAGGGCACAAGTAAATGAGAATACAGTGGATTTTAGGTAAACCTAAGCCGTTTACAGATGGTGAAATGGTAAAGGAGTGCATGGAGGCTGCATGTGAAACACTTTTAGATGGAAAAGAAATCAACAGAAAGAAAAAATTAAATCCCACTTTCAGCTGCAACAGCCACAAGAAGAGCTGAAATGTTAACACAGGATGTGCAGTCTCAACTTGATGCTGCTATTCAGACTGCGCCTTGCATAGCTTACAACACACGAGAGGAGAAGACATATACTTAGCAATGAAAGAGATGTTAACACAAAGCTCATCGGCGTGCTTTACACCACTGCTAATCTGAAGGCCACATGAAGTTTGGAGGTCTGTAGCTATTGTTGCCGACTTCTGCACACTCTGTGCCTCAGCATGCACTGACCCCGCACTGATTTTTACGTGGCCTACCACTTCGTGGTTGAGTTGCTGTTGTTCCCATTTGTTCCCCATTGCTTTGTTATAATACCACTAACAGTTGACCATGGAATATTTAGTAGTGAGGAAATTTCACGAATGGACTTTTTGCACAGACGGCAACCTATCACGGTACCACGCTTGAATTCACTGAGCTCCTGAGAGCGACCCATTCTTTCACACGTTTGTAGAAGCAGTCTGCATGCCTAGGTGCTTGATTTTATACACCTGTGGCCATGGAAGTGATTGGAACACCTGAATTCAATATATAAAAATATAAACAATATATTAGGGGTGTAACGATGCACCAATGCCACGGTTCGGTTCAGTTCTGTTTGCTGTGGGTCAGGGTTCATCGTGGGGCACCAGCAATAATAACACTAGATTTACTTTTAACTTAATAACAACAACAATAATTTAACTTATTAACTTTATCTTTATTAACTTTATATGTTGGCTTCACGTTTTCTTTAGAGCAGTTAGCAAACCTGAGTAAACTAAAATGGAATAAATGCCTCCACTGTAGACTAGTCTAGACTAGTTTTAAAAAACAAAACAAACAAAAAACAAGAATTTATTCCACAAATTAATGACCACACACAAGTAATGTCCCACTTTAGCATACTTAAACGCATAAATTGTATGAATATGACTAATTCTGATGAATAAATAGGCCTGTAAGTTAAAGCTATTAAATATAAGTTTTTATAACCCCACCACACTAATTTAAAAATATACAAAATAGCATAAAGTGAAAATAAAGTGGCATTTTGGGGTTATGGAAACAACATGGCGAATACATAATACCAACATGAACTGTTAATGAAAGATGAAAACTGCTCCTGATGAACAGAATGGACATCATAACTGCATGCAAATCCTTCCCAGCTAAAACACGGCGTACCTGTTATGTGATTTATTAGTACTTTACTTTTATTTCATGATAACGTTGCATGATCATAATTTTTCTTGCGCTGCTATACTGCGCGTGCCGCCACGTTTGCGCGTGCAGTTGAACTGTGTGCTCTACGAACACAGTAGCGGCTGACAGGACATGAAAGTTTGGTTTTCTAAGGTGTGAGAGACTTTTTCGTTACAAGCTACAAAAGTGTCACTGACATAGCCTTACAACTAGAGTGGCCATACGTCTGGATTTTGGCCGGACAGTCCGGATTTTAAGCCCCCTGTTTTAAACACTCCTTGTCCTCCTTTTTGGAGTTGCGTTGAATCGGCATAAAAATTTTATTATAAAAATATAAAAGTTTATAATTTATGATGATAATCATTGTAAGTAAATAATACATAAACATTTAAAGGCTGTATGCGTGCCCGCGCATTGGTGCCATTCACGCAGAGACGCAGAACATGCAGGAGTAATATTTAAATAGTATTTTGCAGTTTAATATTCACAGACACTAGTATATATTCGGCTACAGTCTGGAGCCCTGCGCTTAGATAAACACGGAAGCGACTGAACGCAGCTGTGCAGAAATGCTGGTATCATCACATTTTTTCAGTAGCGAAGTACCGGTACTTGTGACATCCCTAGAGTCTTTATTTGGACGCAGCATAGCGTCAAATGCCGTAAGATCTCTGGTCAAACAAATAATTGGCTGAAAGCGGTGTCAAATAAATATCTGATAAATCATTGGTTAAAAACGTAAACAAGCTTCCACGACATGCTGGCTACACCATATCGTTAACATACCGAAACGTCAGACCTCATTTAATCCAGAATGGACAAAAGAGCACAAATTTTTATCAAAAAGCACACTGTGTCGCTGTGAAGTGGACATTAGTAGTCAAGGGGAAAACCGCCATTGACCATCATGCCAGCACGGAAAAACATAAACGAGCTGCAGGTATGTCTTCCCTTAAGTCATTGTAACAAAGTTCGTAGAATGAGGATGAAGACAGGGTCGGCGTGACTGGGACTCGTGTTTATTCAGAACTCTCGTGGTACAAACAAAATAAACTTGCGCACACAGCGCTCTCAACAACTCAGTTCAATATAACTTGTTCACAGCAATCTTTCTTCAACTCTCCAGCTTCGTGCAGACCTCGCTAAACCACGCCCCCTCCGCCACAGTCATTTTTTTGAGAAGCAACATCACCACAGGATGACAATCTCTGCTGCAGTGCTTTGTAAAGTCTATCATGCAGTCAAGCATCACCAGTCATACTGTATAACAGAAATACATAAACAAATAATGAATGTGAAAAATAAATATGCATTTCAGTTCTTAAAGAGCTGCTGCAGAGGGTGTACTACTTTAAGAACTGAAATGTGTATTTATTTATTTTTCTCATTCATTATTTATGTATTTCTGTTATTTCCAGAAGTCCAGAAATGTTATGTTTTCAGGCACTGTGCACTTTGCAAGACCGGTTAATCTCAGTGGTCAGTTTTTGAAACAGACACAATGTCACAATGTCTTGAATAAATACAAATACTGTGAACAAACACTTTTGCCTCTTCTGTTACACATAGGTCTACATCAAGATATATTGTAGATCAAATTGTCTGGCAATTAATAGAGTAGGCTATTTCAGAATCACTGTATCATTATGGCATCAATATGACAAAATTGTATTGTAGTTGTGAGTACACCTATGCAATTATTCTTGCCTCACTAAATGCCCCAAAGTGTCCTCCTTTTTGGTGTTATGGAAATGACCACCCTAATTACCACAGATACTGAATCTGAACACGTTTTTCTCAGGCACTCTGCGACCCACTCAGCTGGCTAAATGGGGAAACTGGCTCTCTGCAACTTGAGCGATCACCCAAGTTACGTGATGTGCACTTAGTGTATATTTAGTAAATAATATTGTTATAATAATATTTAGTAAAAATACAGCTCTTGTTGTTAAAATTCTATTACTATTTAATCAAATATCAAGGAAGAAAAAAAATAATTTTGTGGCATAAGGTGAAGTGAGAGCTGGGCTGGGGCAGCAGGGGGGCGGGGCACATTCAGTTCGACATGAGTGTTGTGGTTCGAACCGTGGGTGGTGTATCGCAGTTTTTCGGTTCGGTTTGAATATCATTACACCCCTAATATATACTGTATGCATGCAATATAAACCAGAACAACTTTTCAGTCTTACCTGTGAAAGGTAATTCCCTGGAGATCTGGATAGATTTTATTGATGTTAAGAGAAAAAAACGTTGCATAATATCTTTTATGCACACGTAAAACCCGGTTGCTGAATTCTTTAAAATTTATCACAGACCTCTAGGTCCATCTGAGCCGTTTTCTTAATCCCACTCCTGCTGAATTTCTGACCATTTCTGCCTGCTCCCACAACATGTGTTCTACACTCCTGCCCACACCCGCAAACATTTGTTACAGCTTGTAGAAAAAAATAATAATAATTACACAAATATTAGGGCTATCATAATTGTTTAGAATAACAGAGATAAAACATTGTGTTTAATTAAACTGACCGTAAGATAAAGTAGCCTAATGTTAGCACCACAAATGACACACATCTCGCCAGTTTTTTTTATTAGCCTTTATAAAACTCTATCAACTGTTAAATCAAAACATCACAACTAGTGGAGCCTAAAAATATTTTTAAACGTATGCATAATCAACACACACACATACCTAACCATAACTGTTAAACTCGTAAACAAGTCACAATATTTGATTTAATTACTTATAAAATAAATAAATAATAAACAAATTATATATAAAATAAATAAATAGGGGAAAAAACTTGCAGATATTACAAGTGTTTATGTAGCCTAGATAATTAATATAGCTTTTACTAACTACACAGTGTATATCGTACGTTACTTGCATTTAGCCTGAGCTGTAGAAGAACGTCCAAGGTGAAATCACAGGAGAAATTCTTGATAGTTCGATTCGATGGTGTTGAAGTTGCAATGATTTCTTCTGCATTGACTGAAGATACAATGCACTTGTAGTTATTTTGACTCCATCAAGGTTGAGGAAGTTGCACATGGCTTGTGTGTGTGTGTGTGTGTGTGTGTGTGTGTGTGTGTGTGTGTGTGTGTGTGTGTGTGTGTGTGTATAAAAACAAACATGTAAAAAACTTAAACATATTTCCCTTACATTAGTTATTTGTAGTTATTCATTATCCCTTAGCCTCTCTAAAATATGATAATGCGGTTTAAAAATAAACTTGTTATAAACTTGAACAGAACAGAGGAACATACAATATAGTAAAGTTCTGATAAATAAAATGTATAAAAATACACACTTAAGATATGAAACTTAGTCCTTTGGACGAAAACACAATAACAAAAACAAAACAAAACAAAACATCAGAGTTACCAGTATTAATAGACGTGGTAAGCTTCATAAATATAACTTTGAGCAAGATTGGAAAAAAATATTCAGTTAAGTTCTGATAAATAACAACAACAACAACAACAGCAAAATATAAACTATATACAATGTCAACTTGCGTATCCCTTTACATGCACTCTTAATTCTATCCATCAAGCTACAACAAACCATTTTCAATCATCATTTGCTGCCTGCCTTCTTAAATCTACTACTTAGTGATGCAGTAAATCCATTATGTGACTCGTTAATGCTGCATCTGAACCAAGTCAGCAACGCACTTTCGTTCACTCCTCACGTGCCTAACTTACGATTTACAATGCAGGGACTGGAACTACAAATATACTAGTTATAAATACAGTAATCATTACTTTATTTAGGCAGAATAAGTTCGTTGTGATTTCCAAGCGCTTTAATGTTAGCGGTCTTCCACTGATAGCCATGGCATTAGCTAGCTTTGTGGTTAGCTAAAGTCTATGATAAGCCATAATTTAGAAATGGACAACGTCATACTGCAAAATATTGTAAAACATACTTTTTCAAAATAACGGGCAGGGGAGAGATGATACGTCTCATGCTGTCAAACTGTCACGCTATTAAAGAAATGCATCTTATTCAATCACATTGTTAAACTGACAGTCAGTCAACTAAGTTATACTGTAACAACTTAACGTAATTACTAGCTAATTCCATTTCACTCTTGGCTTACATGTAACAGCAAAACTGGACATGGCAGTCACAAATTTTGTCATGCTTATTTGATTAAGAGAACTGATTGGGATGTTCTTTTAATTGTTATTCAAGCAATGTATGTCTCGTGACAGTTGCCAACTTACCATGCACTTCACGGATGATCTCAGTTGTGAATGTTCACCGCGCACCGCATGACTGGCTGGATCAACTGGTATTGGCGACCGGCACGTTGTAGAGTGCCCTCTGGTGGACAAACTATGAAACGCCAACACTCATAATGTGGTTGAGCAGTGTTTAGTCCGTTTTTTTTTATTATTATTATTATTATTATTATTATTATTATTTATTTTTTTTTTTTTTAAATCTTCATTTATCAGCCATCATAAATGCCGATACCGATAGTTTGGAAAATGCCTAATATTGGCTGCCAATATATCAGTTGGGCTCTGCTCCAAACACTATTTGAGTAGTTGCAAAGACTCTGCATCACATCAAGTTTACTCCCCAGATTGTCACACATTCACACATTGTTCAAGGATTTAATGTGGTGGGCAGTTTTATGTTGGATAATTTAAAGAGCATATGAAGGACTATTTTATTTATTTATTTCGAATTTTGTATCATCAGTGGGGTTTGCCATATTGGTTTGATTTATTGTATTTGTTTTATTTATTTATTTTCCCCTGTACATATATTACTCTGGTTATTCTACTGGTTTATATAAAGTATAAAGGTTTATATATTTACGTAAGTTTGTACAAGTTCAAACTCATTCATTGGTTGGATCATCCTGTTGGTTGGATTTATAACTAAAAGTGGACATGGTTATAACATGCAAAGTGATGAAACAGATTTTTTACCTGAATTTACCTGACCTAGCTTTACTAAAAGGTATGTTTGGTCTTTTTGTTCTTATGTTGTGTGCCTGCAGGTTGGGATCTCACCTGAGCCCCTCACGTACTGAGTGCTATATCACCTCAGATATGTTCTACGTTGAGGTGCATTTGGATAAAGCAGGAAAGCTTGTGGATGTCAAAGTGGCCCACCATGGTGAAAACCCGGTGGTGAGAGGAAGACTTGTGGTTATTGTGAATGGCATAATAAAGCAGTATGTCTATGCCCTTTGATCTTACTTTATTTTGATTGTCTTGTTATGTAGAGTTGTCCTGAGCTGATACAGCATTTACGGTAAGTAAAATATATTGTGGGAAAGTATATTTTTCAGCGAAGTGTAATATGCATGTTTATGCTCATGTATATTTAGTTTACTTGCTGCTTAGTGCCTCAAATCTCTTGAGTGTCTGTAAATGATTGTGCCCAGTCAAACACACTGCACACCAAATTACATATGCTTAGACACAAACAGAACAGCCTTAACAAAGAGGTTTTGATATCATAGCCATTTATTGTAATTGACTAATGATGGATGCTGTAGAATACTTTGTCATTTGACAAATAAAATGTTATCTGCTCTATTGCAGTTCCTTACTTTGCTAACGTTCCCAAAGTAAAGGATGCTAATTGAGATTCAGATCTGAGAAATTTCTTATCACTGAATAAATATATTTTGCTTAGAAAAAACCAAAGCTACTGTTATTTTGAAAGTGTCCAGAAAGAATTGTACAACTGTATTGAGCCCAACAAAAGGGGACCTACATTCTACTTTATACTACTTATCATCAAAAAGTCGTCTATGAGCCAGTCAGATTCAAGAATTCAACAAGTTATTTATACAAGTTACAACAACTGTAACGTTGTTACTGGACAAGCATACTAAGCTCTAAGCAGTAAATGTATTTACCATAACATTCTTTATTTTTACAGAGACAAAAATTTTGATGAGTTTTCCAAACACCTGAAGGGTCTGGTTAACCTGTATAAGCTCCCTGGAGACAAGTATGTTTTCTCGCTTTTTTGTTTTTGTTTTATTTATTAGATCATTAAACACTTGCAGTTCCTGTTACTGTTTGCATTTAAATACTTTTTTTCTCATTTTATTCTACAGCAAATTAAAGACCAAGATGTATTTGGCGCTTCAGTCCCTGGAGTTAGACCTCACCAAGATGATGCATATGTTCAGGCACAATAATTTTCTTATTTGTCAAGAAAAATGTTTTCCCCAGACATATTACAATTGTAATACTATGTAGTGGTATTATATTATTTTTTAAAGTAGCTTGCAGTACTATTTAAATACCATGGTACATGAATATGGTAATTATTATTCCTTTTTCTACAGAAATGGTGCTGGTAGGTGCTGGAGACAGTGGCCAGTTGCAAACTGTTCTCAGAACAAGCCCACATTTTTACTTGTGACTTGAGAAATGAACAATGACAAAGCTATGACATTGCATGTAGAAACCTTGCCTACAAATAAGCTTAGCTGCTTTGTTTTTGAACTATCAAAAGCTATAATGAATAATATTCATACAGTGGCCAGAATAAGTTTGTGAACTCTTTGAAAATATCTGGATTTCTGCATTGATTATTATTTGGTCACAAATCACAATTATAGACAAACAGTCCAACTAAACTAAACACACAAACAGCTGTACATTTCACATTTTTATTAAGAAGATTGAGTGATCATGCAAAGAGTAGTGGAGCAAGTAAGTGAACCTTGAATTTAATAACTTGATCATCCTTTAGTCCCAAGACCTTCACCAAATGTTTTCTGTAGCTGCTTGTAAGACTTTTGACCAATTTGAACCACCACTCCCCACAAATCTGTTTACATAATTTAATCTCATCTTCCCAATTTACTCCTTTTAGCTTTTGGAGAAGTCGTAATGGAGAGGTTCACGTTTTGTCTTTTTCTTTTTTTCTCAACCTGCCCTGTCATTGATCACATCCAACAAGCTATTTTTATGATATCTATCTATTTTTTTGTAAATAGCAGAATTTTTGGGCACAGATCGGGCACTGGTTCTGTATCCCTGTCAGTTGACGTTCATTACCTAAGAAAACTACTGTATTTTTTGTCTTGAACGGATATAATTACTCAAGCAATTTATATCATAGGATTGCCACTAATGCCAACACTGTGGAGACCATACTTCATGGTAGTGTGGGTCTGTTGACGGCGAGGAGCGGCGGTCATCTAGTATCTCTACAGTGTTATGTTTCTCCAAATGATATCTTTGAAGAGGGAACAGGAACCCAACTGAACTTCACTGATGTTAATAGTGAGAAAATCATGTTTTATAAATCAGATCAACAAAAATAGTTAAATATCAATCTAGTGTTTATTTACTTCAAGGTCACTGATTGCTATCTTCTCTTGCATTCTGCAGTTCCCCGTACTTTAGGTGTGAGTGTGTCAGTGACCGTTGAGGGCACAACATCGGTTTACAAGCTTCCCATTGCGCCACTTATCACAGGATCCCATCCAGTCGACAACAAAGGGTCAGATCCTTGGGGAATTAAAGGAATAGTTCAACCGATAATGATAATTGTGGTGTAATTACCATGGTGTAATCTGGTGTAATCTCTTCCATGCAGGGTTCTCACACTTTTTGAAAGTACTTGAATTTCAGACACATGGATTCAAGGACTGGAAAAGTATGTAAGACGGTTAGTTAAATAGTGTGGAGCTATTTAACTAGGTCAGTTTTAGGGAAATTAAAATTCAGTGATGTTTGGCTCAGTATTGAGCTACATAAAAATTGGTTAATCAAGGTTCCAACGAATATTGGCCCAGTTTCACAGACAGGGCTTAGATTAAGCCAGGATTAGGCCTTAGTTCAATTAGCACATTTAAGTAGCTTTTATAAATGTGCCTTTATTAAAAAAAAAAAAAAAACATTACTGGTGTGCATCTTGAGACAAAACGATGGCGCTGACATATTTGAAGACTAGCTTAAGTGTGTTTATAAGCACAGGCAGCCCTCCTTTGTTTACAGTGATAACTGGCGAAACCAATATATGTCTTCTGTTCCATAATCGCCATCTGCGGTCAGAGATTGAAATTGCATTTTCATTCAGGATGTTTTCTGCCGTTTTTGTTGAGACCAATGCGAAGATACATTTTTACAAAGCTTACACGCAGTGTTGTAAATGTTAACTGATAGATTACTATTGAGATTGAAGTGGTCACTTATAGTTATATTGTGTGTTTTTTTTGTTGTTGTTTTTTTTTTTAAGTCATTTTATGATGTAGGATGTTATAAACGCTGATCTCCCAATATGGTATTATTTTTTATTTGTGCTTAAAAATGTCTTTAAAAGCTTTACATTTAAAAACCCTGCAGATACCCTCTACAGATGATTAACACATAATTTTTTATATTTTAACCTTATCATTACCTTATCCATCATTTCTTTTAATTGCAAAATGCATGTATATAATATTCTCTCTATATTTTAATGTTTTAATCAAGTAATGATTTATAAAAATAAAAAAAGGAAAACTCAAACGAGTGTAAACAACTGTTAAAAGCAGGAATAAGAAAGCTGCAAACTGCATCTCTCGTTCAAACTCGCTTGCTCTCTCATTCACTCTACCAGCCCTCTCTACTCATTGAATTTTTAAAAAAGTCATATGCCCATTAAATTTGTTATCAGTATATGTCTTAACATTACTGCAGTAATGATAGACACTGGTACAGATTGGCAGTAACAAAGCCTTTGTACTGCCGTGCTTGATGTAAAATAAAAGGTGCTTTAAAAAAGTCCTTGAATCTAATGTTCATGAAAGAGTGGGAACCCTGTCCATGGAATTCAGAATTTTGCTGCATATTTGACCATGCAGCATGTTTATATCATAAACGGTAGCCTATGTGGCTTGTGCCCTATATTCTAAGTGTTCTGAAGTCATATGATAGCTTTGTTTGAGAAACGTTTAAATAGTAAAATTCTGGGTTTTAAATAATTTGTGTTAATATGTATTTAATAATAATAATTATTTATTGTTAAGTATTTATCCAAGTCTTCATTCAAGATATTTAAAAAAATATATAACATGAAGGTTTGGTGTCATGTCAGTTTATTTAATTACTGATTTTTTTTTATTTTTTTTATTTCCCCCTAGGACTCCATCATTTTCTTCGGTAACCAATTCAAACTGTGTAGATTTGCCAGCATGTTTCTTCCTGAAGATGAATTGCTTAATGCCATTCTCTGCATCATATATTAAAAAAATGGGCAGTTCTACAGGTATGAATGTAATCTTGCCTGAATATACTTGAATAATTGATCAAAGGTTAGTTGTTTTGAAACAAAACGTACTACTGCTATGGAATTCTACATTAATGTAGTTATTAATTATTATATCACGTTATATCACACATTTTGATTGAAATAAGAGTTAATAATATGACCATTGCTGGTGTTTCTTTGAGACTGCATGAACATAGCTCTACTTCACTTTTTTTTTTTCTTCTTTTTTTTTTTTCTTTTAAGGCATCCCTGTTTTTGAGACTGCACCCACCTTGTCCCCACTATATGATCTCATCATTAAAAGCCAACTGCATGAGGATGGAGGGGCCAGTCCTCCTGCTTTGGCCCAAACAATGCGTTTTTATGCGGTAAGTATTAGACACCACTGGGGTTTTCATTCGTAAAGTTATTGTTTTTTGATTCATATTAGGTCACTTTATTTCTATCCTGACACAATATGCTGTATTTAGACCTGGGGCCATATGTATAAAGCCATTTAGAGTAAAATTTTAGTCTTAAGTGTGTCAAAATTCTAAGAATGTAATTTTACTCTAATTCCTAGACTTGAGAATAATTCTTGATTGATTGAAATAATTCTTGATTCATAAAGCTTCCTATGTTTTAAGACTAGGTCTCATCTCCTAAATTATTTAAAAGGGACACATTATGCATAATTAACTTTTATATTGTTTTTGAACCTATTTATGTATATGCAGTATAGCGTTGTCACAATACCATAGAAATGTCTTACGACATGCAATACCGTGCAGTATTGTGTTAATTTATCATTCAAATCTATAAAATGAACCAAACTTTTATAAGTCTTAGGGGTGTGACAAGACAAAATCTTGAGAAGATTTTTACACAGTTTTTTAAGAAATCCTTGATGAAATACACGACTAGAAAAATAGTCTGCAGGTGCATTTGAAACGTTTTAACTCATCTTGTAATACGTGATATAATTTACAATAATATTGTATTGTCGTCATACCTATGACGTTAGCTAGGCTTATCGTTAGCCGGGTGCTCTGCCCTGAGTTCCGAGATATACGGCTACTGCTCGAATTCTGAGCTACCCTGAATATTAGGTTGTCGTGCGTCCGCATGAATGTCCGGCAAAAATGACATCATTGCAACAGCGTGCGCGCCTCCGCATCCAAAGATGCACGACTTCTGTAGTAGACGGATATTAGTAGATCTCATCACACTGGCAACCAGTTTGCACGTCTAAATCAGTGGTATGATCTGGTTTTCAATCTAAAACGGTAGCGTCAAGTAAATGCCTCGTCCGTTTGGGGAGATGCGCGCACAGTCAGCGGAGGCTCACACTGTAGTGCCAGGTGAAAGTATAAACAAGGCTTTAGGCAGTCATTCATGATGTGGGTAAGAAGTTAAATGTGACTGATTACACAATAGCTGATGCGAGAGTAAGTGTAACATGAAGCAATTTGGCAACCGTGTTAATCTCTTGTTGCATGGGATGCATTTCTAACAACATAGGGCTATTTAGATAAACAATCTGGCGAGCGTGTTGTTTTAGGCTAATACACCAACAGCAAATTTCTGTATAATAAAGGGCTACATTTTGCATCCAAGTCTATCATTTGAAATCTTTACCTTGTATTGTAGCTCAGAATTCGAGTAGCCGTGTATCTCGAAACACCGATCAGTCCTTGGACCAATGAGATTGGCTAACTTATTGTGATTTTCCATTTCAGAATGAGGGAGCTTAATGAGGAGGACTCATTATATATAGCGCAGCTAGACTCAGCAGGGAGGTGCAAGTGGAGCTGGGCATGGCTCAAGGTGGAAGTGAAGCAGGAAGTGAAGGGAGTTGAGCATACACTACCACTTTCATTGTGTTTTAAAAAAAAGTAGATAAGGCAGGACATGCCAAATGTACCTTATGACAAATGTGTCATTTGCATATTAAAATCACAACAACAAAAAAAAACGAGCCGGGGGCACGCCCACCCTGCGCGATACTCACCTTTTTTACTCTGAGGAGTTTGCAGGTCTGTTGCTCGTTGACACTGTTATCAGTTCTCTCTTGGCTCTCGTGCACACTCCGCAGTCTTCACACAGACGAGTGCTTCAATCTATTGCTATTGCTTGAGGAGATCACACGCTTTCCAAAAAAAAGAGTTGATGACAGAGTTGATAAAAAAACAATATAAGCTTGATTGTCAAGGTATTGTAACTGACCTAGTAAAACATTTAAAAGAAACTTTGCCCACTCAACAAATCAATGATATAACGACAGAAATTAAAGTAGTAATTACTACTTTTTTCCTTTTTCTTTTTTTATATATTTTTGTTAACTGGAAATAGCAGCAGTGCACCAGTGATGACTTAAGCCCATCAGTCCACAGCGAACAGGGTCTTAAATAATACTATTGTGTAGGGCTGGGTGGTATATTGAGTTTGTACGATATATTGATATATTTTTTATAAACGATATGGAATATCGAGGAATATGGAGGCTATAAAATGGTGAAGGATGCAGAGTAGTGAGCTGCTGCAGGGACATGCATAATCCACTTTGGACTGCTGAAAGACGAGACGTCACCATTTTGGTGTCCGCATCAAATTAAATTCACAAAAGTAATTTAATATACATAAAAAAACATGTTAAATGCAAGTAAAGTGTCTATTTCAAATAACTTTTGTGAAAGTAAAATGTCGACATAGGGGGGAAATAATAATTTTAGCAAGCTACAGAGAAACTGGCAGCCAAGCAACAGACAAGAGTGGCGCCGTCACTAAGCTTTCTAGCAGGACGGTTGGTTAATGGCAGTGCCGTGGTGTAATGGCTATTTAAATTTAAATCTTTCATACATATTTTGTTTCCAAAAAAACTAAACATATGGGTCACCCCTTAAACTTAGATAATCAGTTTACCTTATTTGCCATGAAAATCGTGTTTTCCAGTCAAGATTGTTTATTTTTGCTTATTTTAGTAAACTTTCACATTAGCATGCACATCCTACGCTGTAATTAATACGGGAATCTGCTGTAAATGGCAACCTCTCCTGGTTTGATTTAGTTATTACTAAATGTTATTACATTATAATCTAATGGCAATCTTTTCAAATGGATTATCCAAGTGGTGCGGGCCCACCAGTTGCCTATCCCTGACTTAAAGCTGAATCGCATTGATGTATATGGCTTTTTTTTTTTTTTTTTGTAGTTACACTTAACAATGAAAACAGTTAATAGTAACCATTGTAAATAGCAAGCAGTTCAAAACAATATTATAACAAAATTATGACATTACAAAAATAAAACATAAATAATTTTTATTTATTCTGTTTTTTGCTAAACTTTTACATGTGTATATGACAAACAAAATGAACAATAAACAAAGGGTGTACAGCATACAAGATTACACTAATACTGTTACAGGTAAAACAATGGATCACACAAAATCTGATCTTCTACGCAAAATATGAACCCTCCATTTCTCCCACATATTGTCAGAATAGACTTTTTGGAGCCTTTTATGGAAAGTAATCTGCTCCATGACGAACATTGAATATACAATATGATGCCAGTTATCTAGTGTTGGGGGATTAGGAATCAACCATTTCTTTGTAATAGCTTTCCGTGCTGCTAAACTCAACGTACCAAATAGATGTTTGGTCTCTAGAGTAGTTTGTCCCAATTAACCGTCATTGGCATGTTGAAGATTGAGCACAACTCAGCCTGGATTGTAGTCCAGAAATTCTTTATCAGAGGGGATGACCAAAACAAGTGAGCCCTGAGCCCCTGCAGATGGGGGCCAAAGAAGGAGAAAAGAAAGAGGAGTCAGAGAGAAAAAGGTTTGAGAGGAAAAACTCCTGACTTAAAAATATGTCACTGCCGGTAATCTCCAAGTCATGGGAGCGCTGTTTCCTGCATTATTAGGCCGCGTGTCCACCAAAGCATTTTAGCCAGCTGAAAACGCCTAGCTGTGGGCGCTTTGGCAGCGCAGCGTTTTTTTCAGTTGAGGTGCTTTGCTTGCTATGATACAGAATATCTGCGGAAGTGTTACTAGTATCTCATTTCATAGATAGTTAGTTTCTGTATTGGTTCTATATAAAACTGTAGATACAATGTAAAGTATGCATCTGCTCTGGCTCTCGTTTTAAAATGATTTTGTTCCGTTATTATGCTTGTTATCTGTTGACGTTGTACAAGCCGAATGTGGTGGTTGGTCTGTACTGTACTTGTCCAACTCCACTGTGAATGGACGGCTGGGTAAAAAGTGACAAACACTGCGTTTTATTCAAAGTTGAACATTCTTCATCTTTCGGTGACCGGTAAAAACATTGAGCACTAAGCGTGAAATAGATGCTCAGCGGCTCTTTGTGCTCTTGCCGTTATAAAAATGCGGCGCTCCCATTGAAAACAATTGGATATGTCTGTCAGCCATGTGAATGCTTAAATCCATTAAAAGGCTACATTTAAACAATTACATAATCACTAAGATTGTGATGTGCTGTTCGTTTAATGTTTAATTTAAGTGTAGAGTATGCACAGTTCTGATTATGCATACATATGTGCTGAAATCTTTCACCTTTGCATGTAAAAGGTTTTTGTCGTTGGTCACTTGTATTAAGCTAAATAAAAAATGTATTTTGTTGAATATGCCTATTCTTTGGCAAAATATAATTTTAAACTACCCTTCTGATGAATGTGGTGTGTACCATAGCTGCTTTTATTTAAAAAAAAAACCCGACAATTTCTTTATGAAGTAACTCTGACGTCATGAATATCGATTATTTTCTTCATACATATTGGTCTAGCCCCCCCTTAGCACCGGTAGAGAAAAAATTCTGGCGCCGTGCATGAATGGATACTATTGCTTCTAACCTGAGTAATCATTTTACATGTACGTATAGCCAAAATCACAGCAAATGTCTTTATCTTATGTGTATTATGATTTTTGTCAGACAACGACTCGATTATAAATCAGGATTTTAGGGCTCATCATTAACTTGTCAATTAGTCCACCTGATCAAAAATCAATACAAAAAAAAAACTTGAGAATTACTGATTTTATGACATTTAGTGTAACGGCCTTTCACACTGCAAGAGTGAGCAGTGCGTGAACTTCACGTCAGCATAACTACACCGTCACTGCAGCTGCGCAAGAGTATTCACACTGGAAGCGTTTGTACAGCGTCACAGCAGCAGCTCCAACGCTATATATAATGCTCTTATATCAATATAAATGAGTTTTTCTTTATAAAGACAACTAGCCTATATTTGTTTTTAGAAGTTGGTCATTTATAAACTTGATAGTCTTGAAAGTTTGTTAACATGGGGTGGTGTATGCTACAACATTCGCATGTAAATAAACGATAAACACAACCAAAAAAACAGCTCCGATCATGTCGTTTCATTCATACTTCGATATGTTCAGCAAACTTTGCAGACAAAAAGAAAAACGCGCACTCTGGTTTGATTCGGGTAGTGCTAGAGCCTATATATACCCGTCTCAGTATTACAACTAATAGAAAGTTTATCATATTTGCTGGCTAGTTTACTTAATTTTTTTTATAACCATAACCATACTTATACTTTCACCCAAACTGAATAATTAAAACAAGTTTAAATAGGTAAATCTTATACAAATATTTTTTATTATTTTGTAATATTATTCTTCTTTTTCTTTTGACATACTCCAGTTCTTGTTAAAACACACTACACATGCTGCTGATTTTGAGCACTTTTTGTGTGAAATCAATGTTATTTTATCCATCAGAAGTGTGCTTTCACTTTAATTGAGCGTCAGCAGCGCAGCAAAAATAGGCTCGGCGCCGAAACCCCCACTTCACTGCTGCTGACGCGCTCCTGTGAGGAAAGGGGATGCGTGAGAGAGCGTCAGATCCGTGTCATGTTCGGCAGCAGCAGGTCTTAAAGTCACAACAGCCATTAATGATGGCTGGTATGTTATTAAAGGTGCTCTAAGCGATGTCACACATTTTTTAGGCCAAAACATTTTTTTGTCACATACAGCAAACATCTCCTCATTATCCGCTAGCTGCCTGTCCCCTGAACACACTGTAAAAAACGTGGTCTCTGTAGTCGCCACAAGCTCCAAAAACGGCAACAAAAACAAACTGGTGCAGTCTGGACAGTCTGAAACATAATAAACAGTGCTCCAGCCAATAGCCGACAAGAATGATTTCCACCCCCAAATCATTCTTGTCGGCTATTGGCTGGAGCAACTTTCGGCCCCAGGTCAGACAAAAGTTATTTTTAAGACAAATTTGTTAAACAGATTCCTGGACTAAATTATTTCCTTGTCAACTTCCATATATTCTGAACAGAACATGATTCCTTTAATGTGTGAATAATAAATAAGCACATTTAACATGTTTGTGTTGTATTTTGAAGCCATATGACATTGACAGGACAATACCATCTTGCCCTGGACTTACCCTCCATCACAGGGAAAAAAAGTATATCATTATAATGATTTCCATCTGATTCTCTGATTGGTTTGCCTTTCTATCCAATTAGTCTTTACCAGGACAGCAGCATTGTTATTTCCTGAATGGTGATGCTCCAGTACAGGATGGGAGGTGTCTTCAAGGAGCTTTGGTTTCCAAGATTCCCTTCAGACATCCTGCTCAGGTGCCTGCTCTCCTCGACATTATAAGACACCAAGCTGCTTACAACACGCTTATTGGTAGCTGCGTCAAAAAGACCTACATTAAAGAAGGTGGGTGTTGTTTTTTGTAGTAATTGTTGCCATAGGAGTTGGTAGATCAGTAAAAAAAAAAAAAAAATACTAAGGTGGACAAAGTAATATAATAGAATTAATAAAATTAATGTAAAATAGTGTCCACTCACGAGATGAAGACCGTTTGAAAATGAAGACATGGCAGTTTTATTCTAAATGAGTACACAGTGGCTGCCATGTGAAGATCACATTACAAGCGGACTAAATTATTATTATTATTATTATTATTATTTTTTTATGTTAGTAATGCACTTTTTACCAGGTTAAATCACATGTAGTGCTATTTTTCAATCTATGCGTGAAGGTGATGTAATACAATAGGGAAAAAATGTATCACTTCATGTGCATTATGAACATCATATAAGTATTGTGTATTAGGAAACACCTGTCCCAGTCCAAATTTGCTTTGAGAGAGTGTGTTGTAAACACTTTACTACAATGAGATCTGAAATCAACTATTGTATTACTAAGTTAACCATATATTCCTAAATGCAGAGTTTTGCAAATAATGGTAGCACTTTATTTTACAGTAGTTCCCCATGTACATACAGTGCATCCGGAAAGTATTCACAGCGCTTCACTTTTTCCACATTTTGTTATGTTACAGCCTTATTCCAAAATGGATTAAATTTTGGATGGATTTCCTCAAAATTCTACAAACTATACCCCATAATGACAACGTGAAAGAAGTTTGTTTGGAATCTTTGCAGATTTATTAAAAATAAAAAAATAAAAAGAAATCACATGCACATAAGTATTCACAGCCTTTACCATGACACTCAAAATTTAGCTCAGGTGCATCCTGTTTCCACTGATCATCCTTGATGTTTCTACAACTTGACTGATTGGAGTCCATCTGTGGTAAATTCAGTTGATTGGACATGATTCGGAAAGGCACACACCTGTCTACATGTAATGTCCCACAGTTAACAATGCATGTCAGAGCACAAACCAAGCCTGATGAAACAACAAACATTTAACTCATTGGCCTGAATGGCAAGCTTCATAGATGTTTCATAAAATTTCATAGATGTAAGACTGTTTAGACAAGATTTCTTTGGTCTGTTTTGGGCAGATTATAAAGTGTTTACTGTAAAATAAGCTAGAGTCGCATCAATAAAGCTTTTGTTTGCAAATTTCTGCTCAAATGCTATAATTACACTAGCCTACCAGTCAAACGTTTTGTGTACAATACTTCTTGTAGCCATTAAAAACTTATTTTGTTTCATATTTATGTTTACATATTATAGCCTAATGTTATTTTATTTTGATTATGAAAAGTTCACTGCATAAGAAAGGAAGGACACATCATAAGATCTGTCGGGAGACATGGAGCGGGTCAGACATGATTTTGACCACTTAAGTTTTGTTTTGTAGAAAGCCTTTAAAGTGATTTTTGTTTTGTATAAATTGTATCTTAATTTTAATCAATGTTTCATCAGCCAATTGCCTGGATTTCATAAATAAGTAGTAAATAAAGCAGACAATAGCCATATTAATGTGCCGCACGATCATGCATTGCACGGCATGTCTCATAAATTAACTCAAACTTGAAATGATATTTGAGTATTGTGTGTATTGGATAGTTTACAAAATCAAATGATTCAGAAATTATTTTTGCCATCTATATGACTGGAGAAAAAGTGTCCCATCAACTTGAATTCACCCTATACTGTTTGAAATCATAATTGCATTGCGTTATGTTGTTTTAAATCCCAAATATTTTACTTATAACATTCATCATTACCAATTCAGTTATTTGTTTTTACTGAATACTGAATTATGTTCAATGTCACAATATTAGTTTGTTTATATTAGAGACTTCTTTCAAAAACATTACAAATAGTAATGTCAAATCTTTTGATAAATATAGTAGGCCTTAGTACGTGCCTTTTGGCTCTCACTTTACATTAACTATATTCTAAATAAATTAAAAAAATATATTTCTTGTTGTTTACACCTCTTCGCATACAGGCTTTGTAAAGAAAAAGTGTCTTACAAAATTTAAATCAATATATTGTTTTATGTGAA
The DNA here is from genome assembly GCA_018749465.1 of Paracanthobrama guichenoti. NCBI lineage: Eukaryota > Metazoa > Chordata > Actinopteri > Cypriniformes > Gobionidae > Paracanthobrama > Paracanthobrama guichenoti. The sequence continues at coordinate 12,569,915 of CM031954.1, forward strand.
TGAGTAGGCAAAAATTGTAGGCAAGAACTATCTGTGTATCACACTATTCTGTGTTTTGTGGGCTTATTTGAGGGTCATTTGGTATGTGCACACTATACGTTTGAAATGATGCAACTGAAAAAAAACAGCACAAATGTCAGAGCATGTCAAAACTTCTAAAGGGGCCCAAAACTGTGCAGTCCTCTAGGGGTTAAGTGGCCCAGCCAGAGCCCAAGCTTGAACCCGATTGAACATCTCTGGAGAGATCTGAAAATGGCTGTGCACTCACTCCCCATCCAACCTGATGGAGCTTGAGAGGTCCTGCAAAGAAGAATGGGAGAATCTGCCCAAAAATAGATGTGCAATATTCAAGCTTGTAGCATCAAGGCTGAAATTGGTGCCAGAGGTGCTTCAACAACGTATTGAGCAAAGGCTGTGAATACTTATGTACATGTACATTTTTATTTATTTTTATTTTTTTAATACATTTGCAAAGATTTCAAACAAACTTATTTCACATTGTCATTTTGGGGTATTGTTTGTAGAATTTTGAGGAAAATAATGAATTTAATCCATTTTGGAATAAGGCTGAGAAAAAAGTGACTCCAATACTTTCCGGATGCACTGTACTATGTACTTATTATAGTAATTACATAACTGGGTAATAACTAGGTGCTTATATTACCCAGTACTTTCTTAGGTACGTATATTGCAAGTGCATGTAAGTGCACATACTGTAAAATAAAGTGCAACCCAAATTATTTCATGTTTTTAACAGATACTTCTGGGCTGCTGCAGTTTGAAGTCTGTCCACTAACAGACTCAAGCTTTAGTGTGTCTTTTCAACACCCTGTAAATGAATCACTTGTATGTGGTAAGGAAAAAATGTTTACCTCTCACAATTTACATTTACGTTATCATAATTTTGCCTCTTCTGAAGTCTGACTCAGTCTATTTTTGCTCTCAGTGGTGATGGAGGTGATTGATTCGATGCAGGTAGCCTGTAAGCTCTATAAGGGTTTATCTGATGCTTTGATCTGCACTGATGACTTCATTACCAAAGTAGTCCAGAGGTAGGTGTAACAGATGGCATTGAACCTATGTTTACCCTGAAGACTTTATGCGTTTGTGCTCCTCATACATGACTATAATATATTAGTTTAAGCATACATGGTGGCAAGAGAACAGTTTGTCCTTGTAAGCTTAAAAATTATTATTAAATGACGAATGCTAAAATTGAAATTAGAACCTAAATTTGAAATGTGATTATTGAAAAAAATTATCATTTACAAGTTTGCACTGCCCAAATTAAAAGCCTGGAAATAATTCAGCTCCCATTTTTGCCCATACTTTCAAATAAGAACTTGGAGCCATGTCCACTGTGAAACCTTAAAGAGAGGAATGATATTTTCCTCTCGTCTATTATATTTTAAATGATCAAAAGACATTACTATTACTATCTGACATTACTATTTTTAATGTTTTTGAAAATGCTTAAAAAAGTAATATCTTTACAGTAATAACATTGAACACAATTCAGTATTCAGTAATTACAAATAACTGAATTATGAATGATGAATGTTATAATAAAATATTTGGAAACAATGCAATTATGATTTCATAGAGTAACGGGTGAATTCAAGTTGATTGGGACACTTTTTTCCCAGTCATTTCAATGGCAATTTTCTGAATCATTTGATTTTGTAAACTTTCCAAACTATTCAATGTAAACACAATACTCAAATATCATTTTGAGTTTCTTAGTCGTGCTGTGCACTTTTCATAATCAACATAGAATTTTTTTTTTTTTTTAAACATTAGGCTATAATATTTAAACATAAATATGAAACAAAATAAGGCTACAACTAGCCTGTTGTACAAAAAACTTATAGCATCGGAGCAGAAATTTGCGAACAAAGGCTTTATTGATGTGACACTAGGCTATTTTACAGTAAATACTTCATAGTATGTCCAAAACAGGCCAACGAAATCTTGTCTAAATAGTCTTTTATGTTTTATATTTTATGTTGCAGCAGGATTCATATTTAAAGGGTCTTTTGCGGTTAAGTAACTTTCCACCCACATTTTGTCTAACACTCATTAGAGTATTAGTAGACTGTTAGCTTAGGGTTGGGTGTTAGGATTCGGGTTTGTAGAATAAATTGACGTGGTTACAAAGTTACTTATAGTCAGTGAATGTCTGTTGGGGACCATCAAAATAAAGTGTTAGCAGATATTAAGACAGTCTACAAATACTCTGACTGCTAGTTGACAAGTAGTTGCAAAGGCACTTATAATTAGTAGAATGTCTAAAGTGGACAATCGAAATTTAAGTATTACCACATATTAGTTAATTATTAATGAAATGCAGGATTTTCCTGTTGTCACTATAAAGCTAATTTGAAACAATCTATATTGTATGACGCACTATATAAATAAAGGTGACTTGACTTGATTAGTCATGCGCAGATTGCAGTTATATCTGCGGACACTGTGAATAATTTGTGAATTTCAGGAGGGCTAAGTAATAAAAAAACATTCTGATTAATTGCGGATGGGTTGTGGGTGGATGAGAGAGAAAATTACTGTGGGGATTTTAATAACGACACAGAACGCAGCGAACGTGCATCACTCTTATATTTGTTTTCAACAACAATGTAAATCTCTGCCTAGAGCACCTCCTAGTGCCTATTATATAAAACAAAAGGAAAAAAACCTACATGCGATATTGCTTAACTTCACAGCTTTAACTACAAATATACACAAGCTTAACAGAAATTATTCTGATAAGTGTTTTTTCCAACATAATGATAGAGCTTAATTTTTCATCAGGCACCAATTTGAGACTCTCATTAAGCTATGCAGTTGAGGGGTCCACTTGTTTAAGCAGCAATGGAGGCAAAACAGATCAGAGAGAAGTTTTAAAAAAGGAGGATTAAAACAGAAGGAATGAAAGAAAGAAAAGTACCATATTGGAGCGTTTTTCTGAAATAATTAACCGGGAGGAATCAAGTGCTAGGTATGTGATATGTAACCGCTGTGAATCGCTCTATGTATATGAATTAGTATTAATAATTTAATTTATAGAAGGTAATCTGTTAAGGGAGTAGATTTTTCACTAAAGATTTATATTACAACTGTGGCATGTTGTAGCTATGTAGTTTCTGTGTATAGGTTGCTATTTTTCATAACAAATGCTATAGATAAAAAAAAGTTAACATTGGCCTAAGTATGGTAATGAGCCATCAATGGTCTTACCTGTAATTTATATCCTTATTGTAAAAAATGCTGTAGTTAAACGATTACAAGATCTGTTACTTTTTCATAAGGCCAAGTACAAGTTAGAAAGAACAAAATGGACCTTCTTAAATTATTGACTAAACAATTGATTTTCACCATGTGTAAAATCTGTTCTGCTAATGGCAGATATTAGGAGGAACCTGGCTTTCAGATATTCCAAGAGATGACAGGAGATTAACATTTTCAGTAAATGTATGTATGTAAACAAGTAATTGTTAACTAGGCTATAATTGTATTGCAGTTATCAACCAACTTTACATACCACCACAAAAGACCATTTTGCAAAAATAAATAAACAAACATTTAATAAATCTCATGAGCCGGCATGCCCTGGGAACCCGCATCAGCGTCACACATGAAGCGTCGAGCCGTGGTGCTTGTATTTATCAAGCAGTAAAAGTGCCCCATCTGCGCCCAAAACAGTCATTGGTGGATGAGAGTCTGAAACAAGGACTGGTTGGACGTTGCCCTGCACCACTTCACAGACGATGAGTGGAAAGAGAATTTCAGAATAACAGGACACTCATTTATGACACGTTATTCAACAGGAAGAACAGTCTGTTCAGCGCGCCATACGCCATTACGCTATTTCTACGCCAGCCTATAAACTCTGAATGAAATTTTAATCAGATCTGGCCAATTAATTCCAATTTACGTGGGTTACATGTGACCTTTTTATTCTGATTGTGCTACTAGTCAATTGCAATCTGATTATTAGGGTCCATGCTACATATTTATTCTTAAATCGATACTGGTCTGCACTTTGCTACAATGTAAATGCATCTCTGTGCTGTCCAGTGGGTCATGCAGCTTTGCCACACAAATTTAGCTAAAACCAGCTGTGTGCCAAAGAAGTAGGCTGATGAGTAATGTGGGTGCACTCCTGTAAGCCTGCCCACAGGTCCAAGGACGGTAACCAGTGATGCGGGTGAAGGATTCTCTGCGTGTTACTGTCTTTCCTTTTACGCAACACAACAAGATTAAATTAAATCCATTTCTTTATATGTATCACCTCGTTATTTCATTTGACTCCATTTAATGAAAAGGTTTCCAAAGATATTCAATAATTCATAAATATGAATGAACATTTGATTATTCTGTTCAACTCTTCAACTTTATATTTTACTCGTTCATTAGGAATCTGTCACTTAAAGGTCCTCACGCCGGCCGTAGCGCAGGTCTTACAATCACAAACTCATCAGTTTTGGTCACTAAACCGAGGTAAATGACTATATTTTAGTCCCCATAGATCTGTATACACTTGAATTAAAATAACATTAGCTCTAGTCAGAGGTCATGACCACTACTATAGATATAGTTAACCAACTTTACTCTTCTGATAGTAGTTTTGGCTTAATCATGTAATGGGCTATCCAGGTACACTTAGCTAGAGCAAAATTATCTTAAACAGAGGTAAGGCCTATTTAGGTTGGTCAACCAAACATTACTGTTGTCCTAAACGGAAATTACCTTTTAGCCTTTACATTGCTAAGTACACTTGAATTAGTGCCAAGAGTTAGTCGGAAATCCAAAGTCTCAGTTAGTGTGCCCTTATGCTCCACTCAACTAGATTTTGGTCCAATAATAAGCTGACGCAGATTTGTGGTAACAATCTTCACTTAATTTACTTGAGAAAATAATGTCAGAATAAGTCAGAATTTTTTTCAAACGTAAGAGTTTATTAACCAGGTAATCAAAATCATAATTCAAATTCCAACTCAATGAATAAAAACATCAATCAGTTGTATACAAAATCCATAATTCAGAGATTCAGAAATATTTACCTGGTAGTAAAAAACTACACACAACACCGGTGCGGGAAATCTGCTTACAGAACTTCCCTGAGCTCTGTGTCACCTTTCCTTAAATACCTAGATAATTCAATAGCTCCACCAAATGGTGGATACTGTGATTTATAATTAGATTTTGGACCCTTATTCAGGGGGTCACAAATGGGCAATCAGAATTTGTGTTTGAATGGGTTCACTTATTTACATACAGGAGGCATCCTGAATTATAGATCTGTGGGAGGTCACCTTTTTAATGTCATACAATATTTTCTCACTTATATAACTTCTTGGAGATTTGTATTATGCATGGGAGAATGTGACCATTTTACCAGGCGCACTGACACGTTTCAAATGATACTAGACATGTATGGTTACACATTTTTTACACGGTACACATTTAACATTGCATAGGTTTTGAATGAGTTTTCAGTGTGTAAGAGAATGGCAATACAGTGGGTGATAGGCAGAGAGGTGTGTCTTGGGTGGGGATGTTATGTATTGAGGAGAGTGTTCAAATGTTAATCCTTCGGAAAGTCCTTTGTTCCCAGGAAGTCACCGTTTCTTGGCCCAGACGCCCTGGCAACTTCCTTACACCCCTGAACCTAAAAACATAAATCAAGACGAATTCTTGTTTTTTTTTTTCATTTGTTTGAAAAAAACAAATATGGTCCATGTTCATTCAATATGCATTCATTCGTTTTTCGATTTGATATTTAAAGGGGACATATTATGCCCCTTTTTACAAGATGTAAAATAAGTCTCTAATGTTCCCCAGAGTATGTATGTGAAGTTTTGGCTCAAAATACCCCACAGGTCATGTTTTATAGCCTGTTAAAATTGCCACTTTTTTAGGGTGAGCAAAAACACACCGTTTTTATGCATGTCCCTTTAAATGCAAATTAGCTTGTACTCCCTGCCTGTTCTTCCAAGAAGAGGGTGGAGTTTCAATAGCTCATGCAACAACAACAGAACATGTCAGAAACTAACAGTCTTCAGTTCGAACCGGACTCAAACAATAATGCTTTAACTTTTTAGCAAAACCTGCCTTGAATTGTCCCTCGTTCAGGCAATGCACCTGCGTTGCTTACAAGACATTGTCGCTACAACTGCTTGAGAGCGGAGAAAATGGCAGACAGTGTACAACTGACTGAGGGCGGAAACTATGCTAATACAGAACAGTCTGTCAGCGCCGTGGGTGAAAACTTGCAGATTAAGGGGCGGTAATATTATAATAGATCCCCTTCCTACATCAGAAGGGGAGAGAAATCCAAGCAGCTCGTTTTTCACATACTTGTAGAAAAAGGCTTACCAAAACAAAGTTACAGAGTTGTCCATTTTCATGTTTTTTGGGTTGGTAGATGAACCGGGGACCTAATTATAGCACTTAAATATGGAAAAAGTCAGATTTTCATATGTCCCCTTTAAAAAGTGCATTCTATTTTTCATTTTCAAAACAAAAAAATGAATTCACAGTTCATTCCATGAACTGAGTTGGTATCTGCTTATTTTATTTGTGTGTTAAAACCAATTAAAAGTATCTACAATTTTCAATATTAATCCATAAGTATATAAAGACCAGACCAGTATGCTGGTTATAAAGCTGGTTCTATTCTGACTCCAAGACCTAACTAACATTTGCATTTCTCCAACTGTGATCCTTACAGATTGTTTGTCAAACAATCCTCATCTTCACTCAAACAATCCTCATCTCCATTTGAGTAAAAGTTGCCCAGAAAGTGTTCAGCATTTCAACCACAAAACTATTTATTTATAGCCATTTCCTGATTTGTGCAGTGCAAAAACTTGCAAAACAAATGCATCAGTACTGTCACCTCATATCTAGAGGCCAGTGAAACAGGTGGTCATGGTCTACCACTGTTTTTCAGCAGTAAGGTGAACTTACAATGTTCCATATGAATATATAAGAAAATATTTCTTTTAGATTTTTACTTATTTGGAATTAAATTAAATTATTGGAGCAGTTACAAATTCCAATAAGTCATACATATTTTGTTCTTCATATAATAAAGATTAGATTTGTGTGAATATTTTGAATTAATACTAAGAGGAGAAACCGAAAAGGCATTTTTTTTTGTCTGTTTTGCTCATTTACCAAGTGTTTCAATATTTGTGGAGGATGCTGTGTTTTCAGTTAAGTTTGCCATTCATTAGCATTGTTTTACTGCATCTTGTGTGTTTTTTGTCATAAGTGATATATGAACTGTAACATATCAGTACCTCTTTTGTTTATGTATAGCCTTGGGACAATACCAAAGGTCTTACTGAAAAGCCCCAACATTTCGCACAACTGAGCAGACTCTGTCTCTATCTAGAGTAACAATATGGCTTTTATGGTGGAAAATATTTTAAAGGGCTATTTCACCCAAAAATGACATTACTCACCCTCATGTCATTCCAAACCAGTAAGAATTTTGTTCATCTTTGGAACACAAATGAAGATGTTTTTGATGAAATCTGAGATCTTTCTGTATTCCATAGACAGCTATGCAACTACTACTTTGATGCTTCAAAAAAAAAAAAAGAGATCAATTCCCTTAATAAAATTTGGACTAAACCACTCAATTTATATGGCTTAGTTTTATTATCCCTTTATGAACTTTTTGAAGTGTCATAGTGGTAGTCGCATAGCTGTGTGTGGGGAGTACAGAAAGCACTCAGATTTCATCAAAAACATCTTGATTTGTGTTCTGACATAATGAAAGCTTACATGTTTGGAATGACATGAGGGCGAGTAATTAATGACAGAATTTTCATTTTTGGGTGTACTATTCCTTTAAGTAGGTTTGCATCAAACAACGCGTGAAACATGAGCTGTCAAACTCCTCCATTAATGGTGAACTGCAAGTTGCTTTGGGCAAAGTATATACTCAATAACTACTTACTGGAAAGTAGTGAAAATTGTGGTCTTAATAATGTGTCTTTAATGTTAATGAGTCAGAAATACTGTTATACGTTTCATCTATTTTTCCCTCCCTAGATGCATGTCCATTCCTGTGACTATGCGCGCCATCCGACGCAAGGCAGAGACCATTCAGGCAGACACTCCAGCATTGTCCCTTATAGCTGAAACTGTGGAAATTATGGTGAAGAAGAACTTGCCCCCAACTGGCAGCCCAGGTTACATGGGAATGGGTACAGGGCCAGATGGGAGCAACCCAATGGGTCTTCCTGGTATAAGTAGTGGGACCAACACTGCAGAAAGCAACAATGTTATGGGTATAGGGGGAAGTAGTTCTTTCCAAGGCCCAATCACCTCACTTTTCAATATGAGTCGTACTGGTCAGGGAGGCTCATGTATGGACACTATGGGACAAGTTGGAGGCCAGCAGCAAGCAATGCAACAACAACAACAACAATCTCAGAGCCATGGTTCAGATGACTTTAACAAAGTCACTCAGAATCCAATCCTAACTAGTCTTCTGCAAATAACAGGCAGTGTTGGGTCCAGTCCTACTCCCCAACCACCTCAGCCCCACCAGACCCCACCAACAACCACCTCACCAGCAAGCAACACCAAAAACCACCCTATGCTGATGAACCTACTGAAGGATAATCCCTCACAAGATTTTGCTGCATTGTACAGCAGTAGCCCTCTAGAAAGACAGAACTCATCGGGGTCCCCGCGGACAGATAGCCAAGGGCAATCTTGCCCTGGCACCAAGGGCAAGAAAAAGCGTCCAAGAGGCTCTGATAAAGGAGTAATGGGTACAGGTGGTGGAATGAGCATGAAACAACAATTGCAGCAGCAAGTGGGAGGCCTGACCCAACAGCATCATCACACACACCACTCTGAAGATGATTTCCACCGAGAGCTTTTTTCTATGGATGTTGATGCCTCCCAGAACCCCATTTTTGATGTTAGTCTTCCAGGTGATGGACTTGACACTCCTCATAGTATCACTCCAGCTCCAAGTCAGTGTGGAACACCTCCTTCAGGTCCTGGAATGCCATACCACCCACACTGTCATGTCCAACCCCAGGCACAAGTCCAGTCTCAGCCACATGGATCCATACCCCGTATGGTTCGCCTCTCCAGCTCTGACAGTATTGGTCCTGATATCAATGACATTCTGTCTGATATTCCTGATCAGGCCAACAAAGGAAGCAATAGCAGTCATGGCCAGCACCTCATGGCTGGTGAAGAAGGAGGTTCCTTGGGAACTCCACTCCGGGATTCTTCCAGTTCAGGCCAAGGTAGCACAGTGTTTGAGGCAGACCTTTTTAATGCAAACAGCAATGAAAATCCCTTTACTGATGCAGCAGACTTGATTGCAGAAGCTGCTACGGCAGCAACACCCAATAGTGATTCTTCCTCAACTAATTTCTTCCCAGACACAGACTTCAACCCAGAGCTTTTACCTGGACAGGGAAGCTTTTCACAGACCTACTTTGAAGACAGCTCCCCCAGCCCTGACCCAGATCTTGAACTGGTTAAAAGTTTTAGTGGAGGAAGTCAGCAGAACACTCCTACAGGCACACCTCAGAATCCTGCCTCACATGGGCAAAATACTCCCGAGGCTTCATTGAAAGACCCTTTTGAAATGGGTATTTTTGGTGGGAATGGTGCTGGAGGAAAGCCAATACTGGGTCCAGCATCAGATATGGCAGACTCGCACCTTTCTCATACTGGTGGGGGCCAAAGTCCACTCATGATGGGCATTATGGATTTTAAAAGTAGTGATACAAAGGTTAAACAGCAGCAGATGAGGGCAAAGGAAGATCATGGAGGAGGAAATTCTGGAATAGGAATGGGGAGTGTATGCTCATCTGAAATGAAGCAGGTAAAACGCAGTCGCACTCCTTCAAGTGAGGGCAAATCAAAAGAAAAGCCATCAAAACGCAAGAAGCTGGATCCAGATGGCAAGTCACCTTCACACAGCTCAGGGGGTCGACCTTACACTCCTCCTTGTGGGAGTTCCACTTCCGGAGGATTAGTAAGTGCAGGTGGATCTAAATCCCCTGGGAGTTCAGGCAGGTCTCAGACCCCACCAGGAGGTGCTACTCCACCAATCCCCAAAATCACTATACAAATACCCAGGACTTTAACTGGAGGAAAAACATCATCTCATGGAGGCTACACATCAAGTAGCTCAACAAGCGGAAGCACTGGTAATACAAGTGGCACAAGCAATAGCAAAAGTCACCATTCCCACTCTTCCTCTTCTTCAGGGAAGATAAAAAGTAGTAAACTTGAAGGCTCTGTTGGGCAAGGCAATATTCCCAAACCATCAAACATTGTAGGTATTGGAAGTGGTATGCCTTCTCAAACCAAAGGATCTTCCATGGGAATGGGCACAGGCAAGCAATCCTCCTCTCCCATAACGAAGCACGGTTTGTCAGGCTCGTTCAGTGGTGGCAGCACTGGAACCGGAAGTGGAAACAAAAATAAGCCCCAAGGTGGTAAGCCTCCTGGCTCACTCATGAACCCCAACATCAAGCCCAACATATCACCCTCACACTCTCGTTCTGGAAGTTCGGACAAGCTGTCCTCTCCAATGAAACTTCAACAAGGCCAGGTGCCTGGAACTCCACCGTCATCTAAGGCTAAATCCCCTATTGGCTCGGGCAGTGGAGGATCAGGAGGGTCCAAGTCCTCTTCAGGTGGTGGAATGGGTACCCAAAAACAGTTAGGCAGTAACTCATCCACAAGCACTTCTACATCATCTACTTCCTCCGCAAGCTCCTCGTCATCATCTGGCTCCATGCCCTTTTCTTCAAGTGGTCAGTCACAATATGGGAACAGTGGTGGAAGTTGCAGTGGTGGAGGGGGTGGTGGGAGTGGAAACAACCCTAATGCAAAGGGAAAGTCACCAAGCCGAAACAAAAAGCCATCTCTTACAGCAGTCATTGACAAACTGAAGAGTGTAGGTAGTGGGGGCATTGGTGGGGAGGAGAGTGAAGGCTGTGGTGGCAATGCAGGTGGGGTAGTGCCACAAAATGCTGGTCCTACATCCTCCAAGCATGGCATGTCCTCCCAAGGAGGTGAGTTTCTGAGCAAGCGTGACAAGATAGACAAAGATTGCAAATCCAAGGTGTCTGGATCAGGGAGCAATTCTGGTGACAAGAAGATGGTTGATTCCAAAAGTAGTGCAGTGACTGGCACTGGTGTAGCAAAGATTATTATTAGCAAGCCAGAAGGGGGCTCTCCAAGCATTAAATCTAAAGTAACTCTTCAGAAACCTGGAGAAATTTCTGGAGATGGTGCCATGCGTTCCCAGCACTCAGGCCACAAAGCATCACCCCTTTTTAGTGGCTCTACACCAAAACATGACCGTAGCTCCCCAAGCCACAGCCGTTCCCCTGGGTACACGCCTATAAATCCAGATAGTGAGAGCGAGTCCGGTAGCAGTTCAGTTGCTGAGAAGTCTCATCAGAACAGTCCTAGCTCTGATGATGACCAAACTATGAGACCACACCAACCCATTCAAGATTACATGAGTTCCATATCCATTAATCAGAGTGAAAAACACAAGAAACATAAAAAAGAGAAGAAGAAGCAGAAAGAGCGGGATAGGGACAGAGATCGAGAAAAAGACAAAAAGAAGTCAACAATGTCTTGTGGGCCCTCCTCTCACACAGTGAAGACAGATGGCTGGTCCAGATCCCCTATATCTTCAGAAACTTCAATGTTGTTGCTTAGCTCTGAGCGGTCCTCACGTCCAAGTCCTGTGTATATGCATACAGAGGATGATGATCTCATGGACTCTGCATTAACTGGCAATCTAGAACCTTTCAAATAAAAAAAAAGGCTTTAGTTTGTAGAGGTAAATGAATGCAGCTGATTTTTACTTTGATTCCTTTTTTTATTACACTTGGAAACAAAATATTACAAGTATTATGATAATTGTACTATGTCACCATTTTTAATATGGGCTTAATAATTCCTGCAAAAAAAAAAATAAATAAATAAATATATATATATATATATATATATATATATATATATATATATATATATATATATATATATATATATATATATATATATATATATATATATAAATAAATAAATAAATAAATAAATAAATAAATAAAAACACACATTATATATATGTGTGTGTGTGTGTATATACATACACACACACACACACACACACACATACATACATAAAGAGGGTGTGTTCTGGTATTTTGATCGATTTTTATTTGGGGGAAAATGCATTCATCCATTTGAAAATCATTTGACAATATATAGAATATTGTGTTGTAAGACTTTAAGTAGATATTTAGTAGCTATGCATGTTGTTTTGTTTTCCTTTTCTAATGGTAAGCCTTAGCTTTTATTTTGCATTTTTCAAAAAAATACAGCAAAATACACTGTGAAATCAAACTTCAAAGTAATCTTGTCATTTATTGAATTATTTAGCTTGCTTAACTTGATTTATCAAAACATCGTTCTTTGATTTTAGTCTCTTAATCTTAGAGAATGTGTATATTTTTAGTTTCACATATTACATTTTATGTTTCTGCCATCTACTAGTTCACCTATTTACTTTTCTTTATAGTAAATGGGTGAAGAAGTGTGTAACATGAATTAATTTAATTGTCTGTCTTTTCTTTAAAATTAAGATTTACAAGACTGAAATAAATGGCAGTGGCAAGTTTGTCTTTTTTTTTTTGTTTGTTTGTTTTTTTTTTTTTTTGTGCTTTTTGGCATCTTGCTTATTTGGGCCTGCAGCATGGTAGGGATGGCTTAATACCACTTTTTCATGTCCAATACAGAGACCAAAACTCCAACCTTAAAGGTGAAGTATGTAGTTTCTGCGACACTATTGACACCTAGAAGAATTACAAATTTAAAGCATATTTTGCAAACGCCCCTTTCACCTGTTGTGCATCCCCCAACTCAAACATCACAAATATAGTAACACAAATCAAAAGGTCAGGTCTTGCATGCAACACTAACTTCCAAAAACATGAGATAAAGGTTTTATAAAAATAACACTTCCACAGTTCTCCACAGTAACCATAATCACCTCTCGCGCTCTCTCTCATCCACACCAAAAAGAGCAGCAAATAACACACAGAGAGACACTGAAATTGGAACAGAACTGACAGTACACACAGGGTTTTTATAGGGAGAGTTAACCAGTACCAGACACGGCTGAATGTAATCAAGCATAACGAGTCCAGGCAATTGGGTTTTGGAAAATGTAGTCCACAACAGAATAACTAAGGGTGATACACTGATTTTCGTCTGTATCGCACAGTTAAAGCAGAGCTACGAACCGATTGCCCTACCTGTTTTTCCGTCACTGCACTTGCGTGAAAGCAGAAGTTAAACCATTTCATCTTTAATGCAACAAGAAAGAAAACTAAATGAGGGAGATCTTTATGTTCCGTGTCAAGCTAGCTGCAATTTAGCAAACTGTTGCAGTGTATGTATGCACCAGTGAAGAAGTCTCAAACCCCAGTAAATGATTCACTATACAGAAAGTGAAAGTAAAAACTTGCAAAAAAAGGTGCATATTCTCTTAGAGACAACGAGAAATAGATCCTACTTCAACATATAAAATAAAATAAAATCACCATTATTCATATAGCGCTTTTTACAGGTCCAGTTGTTTCAAAGTAGCTTCACAGTGTTAACAGGAAAATAATGAAACAGAATTTGATTCGGCTGTATGCTCTGGTGAAAACGGTGATGTTATCCAGCTAATTTCAATTATCATATAGTGTCAATGCAGGCAGATTGGTAATATAGTTTAAATTTAGGTGTATCCATCTGAGCAAGCCAAAAGCCAAAGGAAACAGTGGCAAGGAACCAAAACTCCTTCAGGGCCAGAATGGAGAAAAAAAAACCTTGGGAGAAACCGGTCTCAGTCAAGGTGCCAGTTCTCCTCTGGCTGACGAACAAAGAGTGTATGATTATAATTCTGGCAACATTGCATATGCATCATAATGATCTGAGATGTCGTCGCTCTGCTGCAGAATTTCAACGGTATCAACATTTATATCAAGTTTCAAGTTTATTTGTCATTACACATGTACAAGTACAGTATAACGAAATGAAGTTTGGAGCAAGCCTCCGGGCCGCAGCCTTTTCAGGCGCCGCCACACGCTCTCCAGAAATACAAGAATGCAGTTGGCAAGCATTACATAGCAAACACAACAAAACATAACATAACACAGTACACGTGGTCACGTGATGGGATTTTTTGTATGGAGTGGGAGAGGAGAGGAGATAGATAAAGACAGGCAGACGGATGGAGGGGGAAGGGGGGCTGGGATCGGGATAGTTGTGTATGGTGCGAGTGAGTCTGAGATTGTGTTGTGTGAGAATGTTAGCCATAACTTCAGATGTTTTCGAGTTCAGTTCTATGGTTTGTCCTTGAAGGGAGATAAGGCAGTGCACAGGGAAAGATAGCAGACCAAGCTGTCAGGCTGACCTCCCAACCGAGAGATAGGGACAAGTGAGGTTCGGTGGGGTAGTTGAATTAGGTCAGGCAAATACAATTTTTTAATCCATTTGATGATCTTGGTAATTTGTCCGGATCATAAACAATCAATCAGATCTGGTCCTCAGCATTCGCGTCGGTCTGTGCAGTTTCCCTAGACATTACGTCCAGCCTCATGGCCAGACCGGTTACAGTCCGTAAAAGTTCACCGGTCTGACCCCCGATGGAGCCCACTCTTCCCTGCGTATCCGCAGTCCGGACTGCGTTGTTATGGTTCAGTTCCTCAATTCATATCACTCTCTGATCTAATTCCTTCAAACGGTCACACACAGCCCCGAAGCATTCCTTAATTTCCACAGACAGCGGCTGGGTGAATTTGCTTGCAGCTGTCTTACCAATCTTCCGATAGGTCAGGGCAATCCCAAAGCCAAAGAATAGGAACCCCGCCATCAATAATCCAATCATGTATAAATCTTCCGCATCCTCCACGGACAGAGCCTCCAGGCACAGGACTTGCCAGTTGTTCCATGCGTCCCTCACGTACCCTGCAGCAAAGGTCCCGTCCGGGCAGGTGGGTTCTCCCGGGGCACCCTTCCTTTGTGAGAAAATCCTATCGATCGCGCTGATTGACCAGTTAATCAATTCCATTTCAGTATTTTCAGGAGTCCAGCAAGCAGCGGGTCAGCGAGAAAAAGAAGGACAAAAAAAACAAAGCGCCAGAGCACAGCGGGAGCAGAGTGAAAACACGTCTGCACTGAATGAAGGACAGAGTCAAGACCATTTGACAGTATTAAGTCTAAAGTATGATAACAGTGATGAGTGGGTCCTAACACGTGTTGCCTAACTCCAATAGAGTTTATAATGTCTATAAATGCTAATCCCAATGTGTCTTTTGCAGGTCTTAAGTCATATTAGGTAAATAGATATTCTAAACATTGGAGTTGTCATGCCGGAGACGGGTTTATTGAGGGGTGCCCATTTACAGGGGGGAGTTTAATTGACATGCTCACTGCTGACACTTCAGGGATGCTTTGGTCATATCCAGGCACAGGTCCACCATCTGATCTGGATACGGTCCGGATCTGGCTGACTGCAATAAACCTCGGGATAAACAGAGACTAACATTAGCGTAGATACCAGGAACACTTCCCATAACACCCGACGTACTCGTTACATCATAAGAAGAATGGTCTTCTTATGATGTAACGAGTACATCAGGTGTTATGGGAAGTGTTCCCGGTTCCAGCTGACCTAGTTAATGCAGCCTAACAGTCATTTAACTGATTTGAATAATTGAAATTGATAAGGTTCTATGTGTATGCCATAGTAAAGAGATGCGTTTTAAGTCCAGATTTAAACTTACAGAGTGTGTCTGCTTCGCGAACAATGCTAGGAAGACTGTTCCAGAGTTTAGGTGCTAAATAGGAAAAGGATCAACTACCTGCAGTTGATTTTGATATTATCAACTGGCCAGAGTTTTGAGACTGCAATAGACGTGATGGAGTATAATGGCTGTTGCTGCTGTGCTCGCATGTGCTCTGCTCGTTTGGGATTTTTATTTGATATAAATCTGTTGTTTAAACTACCAATTATAACTTACTCATCTTCATATATTGTCTAACATTGCCTACCACATTAAATCTGACATCACTAGATTTTAATCTAAATCACTTATCACACGTTAGCTTTTCGCTAGCCTGTTAGCTTGCCATCTCTGCACCTGGGTTTCCTGTTTTCTGAGTTCATTAAACAACTATGGTGAGTTGGATTAGTAAATAGACTCCATCAAACAACTTTGGTAAATTGGATTAATCAACAAATACGGTAAGCTATGTCTTCTTCTCCAGTCATTGTCACTTGCACCGCATGTTTCATGTTTAGTGTATCTGTCTCCGTTGGCGAGCAGGGCTTCACATGTGATAAATTTAAGGAGATAGTCAGGCTGATGGAGAAGATTTCAGAATTAGAGACATGCATCCAGACTTTATTTGAGAGTAGTGAGACTGTAACAGCTTTAGACACTGCTTTGGATGCGACTAGCTTAGTGAATGTTGTAAATTGTTCGGTTCCGGCTGTAGGGCCCATGCAGCAGGGCTGTTGGGTAACGGTGAGGCGGCATAGTCGCGGATAAAAAAAACTGCTCTTCTCTCTAGTAATTTGGCATATAGTCTTAGAGCTAAACCTTGACTAACTGGGGCCCAGGTCAGGAAGCAGACGGACTGGCTTACCCGACCGTCTGCTAGCCGTCTCCCGTTACAGAAGTCAGATAAATCCCAACACATAGAGACTCTTTCACCTAGATATTATCACATAGAGACCGTGTCTGTTCCCCGAATTAGTAAATACAAAAAACCATCAAGACCATCCATCCATCCATTATCTTCCGCTTATCCGTGGCCGGGTCGCGGGGGCAACAGTCTAAGCAGAGACGGCCAGACTTCCCTCTCCCTAGCCACTTCCTCCAGCTCTTCCGGGGGAACCCCGAGGCGTTCCCAGGCCAGCCGGGAGACATAATCCCTCCCCGGGGCCTCCTCCCGGTGGGACATGCCCGAAACACCTCCCCGGGAAGGCGTCCAGGAGGCATCCGAAATAGATGCCCGAGCCACCTCAACTGGCTCCTCTCGATGTGGAGGAGCAACGGCTCTACTCTGAGCTCCTCCCGAGTAACTGAGCTTCTCACCCTATCTCTAAGGGAGCGCCCAGCAACCCTGCGGAGAAAGCTCATTTCGGCCGCCATCAAGACCATTCAACAGTAAAAACTTAATTGATGTCCAACAAATAAACAACAGATATAATACAGATAATCAAATGATAAAGCTTGGGTTGCTGAATATTCGATCCCTTTCCCCAAAAGCGCTTATTGTTAATGATATGATTACAGATACACAAGATGGCGCCGCGGATGGCTGCTTTGGTGTGGAGCTCTTCAGCTTTTGTTTTGTTTTTGTTTGTTTGTTCTGCTTTTAGTCATTCTTTTCCGATCAGTTTCACCAAAGACGAACTACTGGACATTAGGAAACACACACCAGACAATATGTCTGCAGTTTTTGATTATTCAGACGTTTTGTTTGATATCCTCGTTGGAGTCGCGACTGTTTCTTTAAATCGCGCGGCCAACCGCAAGCGGGGGAAGCGAGCCAGTGCGCTGGTTAAACTCCATGCGTGCGGCCTCCGCACTCCTCTTCCCAGTATTCATTTTGCTAATCTCCGCTCTCTTCCTAATAAAACAGACGAACTGCTTCTCCTCACCCGGATTAACAAGGATTTTTCCAACTCTGCTGCACTGTGCTTCACTGAAACCTGGCTGAGTGAAGCCATACCGGACAACGCACTACATCTGCCGGGCTTCCAGCTGTTCCGAGCAGATTGCATCACGGAACTAACCAGGAAAACGAGAGGTGGAGGTTTGTGTTTCTACATCAACGAAAGTTGGTGTTCAGATGTAACAACGCTGAAGAAGATGTGCTCTCCTAACCTAGAGGCCCACTTCATAAACTGTAAACCTTTCTATTCACCGCGGGAGTTTTCCTCGTTTATTCTCGTGAATGTTTACATTCCTCCAGACGCGTGTGTCAGCGCGGCAGTACAACAGCTGGCTGAACAAATAGCTGAGACTGAACAAAAGTATCCAGACTCTCTTTTAATCATTCTTGGGGATTTTAACAAAGCAAATCTCTCCCGTGAACTGCCAAAATACAGACAGCACATTACATGTCCCACCAGAGACAATAATATTCTTGACCACTGCTACACAACAATAAAGAATGCATATCACTCCGTCCCACGGGCAGCTTTGGGGCTTTCTAATCACTGTGTGGTTCATCTTATACCGTCCTACAGGCAGAAACTGAAATCAGCTAAACCTGTAATAAAGACTGTAAAAAGATGGACTAATGAAGCAGAGCGGGACCTACAAGCCTGCTTCGATTGCACTGATTGGAATGTCTTTGAAGCTGCTACCACTGATCTGGATGAGCTCACAGATACTGTAACATCATACATCAGTTTCTGTGAGGATACATGCATTCCTACCAAGATATTCTTATCATTCACTAATGATAAACCATGGTTTACTGGGAAACTCAAACAGCCGTCATGCCAAAGAGGATGCTTACAGAAGTGGGGATAGGGTCTTGTATAACCAGGCCAGGAACAGACTGACAAAGGAGATCAGAGCTGCTAAAAGAAGCTACTCTGAAAAGCTGAGAAACCAGTTTTCTTCTAACAACCCTGCTGCTGTCTGGTCAGGCCTGAAGAATATCACCAATTACAAGCCACCATCCCCCCCGACCTGCTGAGAATCAACATCTGGCTGATGAGCTGAATGCATTTTACTGCAGGTTTGAGAAACCCAATCTCACACCCGTTCTGATCTGCACTTCACACGTCCCCAACACCTCCTGCACCCCCTCTCCTCCCCGCCATCCAACCTGAGCTTAAGGTCTGTGTGGAGCAGGTAACCAAAATCTTCAAAAGACAGAAGATAAGGAAAGCTTCAGGCCCAGACGGCATCTCATCTGCTTGTTTGAAAGCCTGCGCTGACCAACTGGCCCCAGTCTTCACGCAGATCTTCAATAGATCATTAGAGCAGTGTGAAGTTCCCTGTTGCTTCAAACGCTCCACCATCATTCCTGTCCCCAAAAACCCCCAAATCACTGGACTTAATGACTACAGACCTGTCGCTCTCACATCTGTGGTCATGAAGTCATTTGAAAGACTGGTTCTGGCCCACCTGAAGGACATCACTGGACCCTTGCTGGATCCTCTTCAATTTGCCTACAGAGCAAACAGGTCAACATGGGACTGCATTATATCCTGCAACATCTCGACAGACCTGGGACTTATGCAAGGATCTTATTTGTGGACTTCAGTTCGGCCTTCAATACCATCATGCCTGATCTTCTTACAGCTAAACTGACCCAGCTCTCCATGCCATCCTCAATCTGTCAGTGGATCACCAGCTTCCTGACAGACCGGCAGCAGCGAGTGAGACTGGGGAAACTCACATCCAAGACTCTCACTACCAGCACTGGTGCCCCCAAGGGGTGTGTTCTCTCCCCACTGCTCTTCTCCCTGTACACCAATGACTGCACTTCTAAAGACCCTTCTGTGAAGCTCCTGAAATTCGCAGACGACACCACCGTCATCGGCCTCATCCAAAACGGTGATGAGTCTGCTTACAGACTGGAGGTTGAACGGCTGGCTGTCTGGTGCAGTTATAACAACCTTGAGCTCAACACGCTCAAAACGGTGGAGATGATAGTGGACTTCAGGAGGAACAGCCCTGCTCTGCCCCCACTCACCATCATGAACAGAACAGTGGCAGCAGTGGAGTCATTCAGGTTCCTGGGCACCACCATCTCTCAGGACCTGAAGTTGGACAATCACATTGACTCCATTGTAAAAAAGGCCCAGCAGAAACTGTACTTCCTTCGTCAGCTGAGGAAGTTCAACCTCCCACAGGAGCTGCTGATCCAGTTCTACTCGGCTGTCATTGAGTCTGTTTTGTGCACATCCATCACTGTCTGGTTTGGTTCAGCTACCAAATCTGACATCAGGAGACAACATCGTACAATCCAGACTGCAGAGAGGATTATTGGTGCCCCCCTGCCAACCCTCCAGGACCTGTACTCTTCCAGAGTGAGGAAGAGGGCAGGTAAAATCATCACAGACTCCGCTCACCCTGGACACTTCCTGTTTGAACTGTTACCGTCAGGACGGCGACTCCGATCACTGGCCACTAGAACATCTAGGCACAGGAACAGTTTCTTCCCACAGGCCATTTCCCTCTTGAACAGTTGAATACCCCCAGCACCCCCAGCCACCTTTAAGTGCTATACTTTGACTGTTTAGTGCAATATATTCTAAACTAGTGCAATATATTCTTAAATGTAACTGTGACCTTTATATATATATATATATATATATATATATATATATATATATATATATATATATATATATATATATATATATATATATATATATATATATATATATATACATACCTATATTATATTTTTTTATTTTGTACTATTTTTCATATTTGTATATTTGTGTTCATGTTGTGTTGTATTGTATATGTGCACTGGAAGCTTCAGCACCAAGACAAATTCCTTGTGTGTGCAAGCACACTTGGCAATAAAGCTCTTTCTGATCTTCTGATTCAGATCTAGGTGTGCTGTGTTTGACAGAAACCTGGCTAAAACCTGACGACTACATTACTTTAAATGAGTCCACCCCACAAGATTATTGTTATAAACACGAGCCGTCTGAAAGGTAAAGGGGAGGGTTGCTGTCATTTATAATAATATCTTAAGTATTACTCAGAAGTCTAGTTTCAAATATAATTCTTTTGAAGTTTTGGTGCTTTATGTAGCGTTATATAGTGTAATTGATAAATCCCGTTTGACATTTGTGCTGGCTACTGTATACAGGCCACCAGGGCACAATACAGACTTTATCAAAGAATTTGCTGACTTTCTATCAGAGTTAGTACTGGCTGCAGATAAAGTACTAATTGTTGGTGATTTTAATATCCATGTAGTTAATGAAAAAGACGCATTGGGATTAGCATTTAGAGACATTCTAAACTCTATTGGAGTAAGGCAACACGTGTCAGGACCCACTCATCGCCTTAATCATACTCTAGACCTAATATTGTCACATGGAATAAATGTTGATACCGTTGAAATTCTGCAGCAGAGCGATGACATCTCGGATCATTACCTAGTATCATGTATACTTAATTTAGCTAAGGCTGCAAAGCCGTCCCCTCGCTTCAAATATGGCAGAACTATCACTGCCGCCACTAAAGATTGCTTTGTAAATAATCTTCCTCATCAGTTTCATCTCCTCAGCATCCCAGATAGCCTAGAGGAACTCAATTTTGCAACAGAAACTATTGACTCTCTTTTTTCCAGCACTTGAGACACAGTTGCTCCCCGGCACTTAAAGAAGATTAAAGAAAATAGTCCAACGCCGTGCTACAACGAGCACACCCGGGCCCTTAAAACAGCAGCCAGAAAAATGGAGCGCAGCTGGAAGAAAACAAAACTAGAGGTTTTTCGTAATTCGTGGAAAGAGAGCATGATCGCATACAGAAAGGCCGTAAAAACTGCTAGATCTGCTTATTTCTCGACTCTCTTAGAAGAAAACAAACACAACCCTAGGTATTTATTTGATACAGTGGCTAAGTTAACCAAAAATAAAGCTTCAACTTCTGATGGTTGTAAACAGCACAGCAGTAATGACTTTATGAACTTCTTTACGTGTAAGATTGACAATATTAGGAAGAAAATTATAACCATGCAGCCGTCTACTACAGTCTTGCCTACTACATCAGACAGAGCATTGTTGTGTCACTGAGAAAAAATTACATTCATTCACTGCTATAGGAGAGGAAGAATTGGCTAAACTCGTTAAATCATCTAAATCAACATGTATGCTCGACCCTATACCGACTAGGCTATTAAAAGAGATGCTACCAGAGGTCATAGATCCTCTTCTTAGTATCATTAATTCATCTTTGTCATTAGGATATGTACCGAAAACTTTTAAGTTGGCTATTATCAAACCACTTATTAAAAAACCTCAACTTGATCCTACAGAATTAGTCAATTACAGACCGATCTCAAATCTACCCTTTCTGTCAAAAATAATGGAAAAGGCAGTGTCTTCACAATTATGTTCCTTTTTAGAAAGAAATGGTATCTGTGAGGATTTCCAGTCAGGATTTAGACCGCATCATAGTACTAAGACTGCTCTCATCAGAGTTACAAATGATTTACTCTTATCATCCGATCGTGGTTGTATCTCTCTATTAGTGTTACTCAATCTTAGCGCTGCATTCGATACTATCAACCACAGCATTCTTTTGAATAGACTCGAAAATTATGTTGGCATTAGTGGAACTGCATTGGCATGGTTTAAATCATACTTATCTGACCGTTATCAGTTTGTAGCAGTAAATGAAGAGATGTCACACTGATCACAAGTTCAGTACTTGAAAGTTCAGTACCGCAGGGCTCAGTGCTAGGACCATTGCTCTTCACCCTGTACATGCTACCACCATTAGTGCTACCATCGTTGCCTCTGGTTTTTGGTTTGCTCAGTTGGGGACACCTAAATTTCATCTATATTACCGATCTGCCCGCATTGACACTATATGATAATTGAATTAGCTGGATAACATCACCGTTTTCACCAGAGCGGCTGTATAGCTGAATCAAATTCTGTTGCATTATTTTCCTGTTAACACTGTGAAGCTGCTTTGAAACAATTGGCATTGTAAAAAGTGCTATATAAATAAAGGTGACTTGACATATCAGAAAATGAACTGTAACTAAGTGAATACATGTCAATTATCAGAATGGACTCTTTTTTTTTTTTTTTTCTTTTTTTTTTTTTGTTGAGAGAGGCAGCAGATCGCCTGATTAGTTATTGCATTTGATAGATTTTAATTTCAATAAAACATTTGCAATGGGTTTGTGAATGGAATTTTTATGCATGTTTGGCCTGAGTTTTTGTTGCATTTCCACTGTTCCACTGGGTGTCACCATGGAGATGGGTGTAGGATTGTTTCGAAGACTCGACACAATAGAGAAGCAACTCGCTGCAGCCTGTAGTGGACATCCAACCCAGCCCTCATCCAAGTGTGACATCAGAAGAAAACCTCTTTTCAATGTTATATTGTGTCATGTTTATCAAAATAAAACTGATAAAAAAAACAATGTAGACCCCACTACACTGGTATTTAATAGCATAGGCTTATGTTATGTTGATCTTTATTCTTGTACAAACAGAATGAAAATGTCTCTGAAACATCTGTATATTTGACAAATATTACATTTATTTCACTTCAGCTGTGATAAAGTATTCAAACACAGCGCGAGCATCACTACAGGAAGCAAAAGGTGTCTGTTTTCAGCTCCTCCCCAACTGCAAGCGGCAACTCTCGCATGATCGGTTACATCCAGCTGTTGCCAATGTCGAACGCACCTTTTTTTTTTTCAAACCAATTCAGTGGAAACTGCCCTGCAGCCAGTTCTTAAGATTGTATTGGTGTATGACCAATAAAAGCCCTACACGTCACTTTAACCTTAACCAACAAAATTAGCTGCACGGCTGGATTTCTGGTAAAGGGGTTTGGGAAAAAAAATTTGTGCCTTCCTCATTAACTTTAAAGCCTCGCTCTGCCCTACACCTGTTATGATGGAATTCATGCCACTATCGTTAAATTTGACTTGGCCAAAATGTCTGAAATATACAGCGACAGTTTTCAAAGAGGAAAGAACAAAAAACTTATCTGAGATGGCATGTGGGAACTCCCTTGATCAACCATTTTGCAGAGGCCATGCCTCTTGTGGAGTGTGCTCTGATTCCCAAGGGACATTGAAGGCCCAAAGAGGAGTATGCAACAGCTATGGCATCTACAATCCATCTACATAGTTTAGCTTTGTGACCGGAAGACCTTTCGTGCGGCCACCAAGAAGGATTGACAATATCATAGATGCTTCACAGTTCAGAGGGTCGTCACCCCGGGTTTTGCACCACACTGCAAAAAATGCTTTTCTTATTTAGTATTTTTGTCTTGTTTCCAGTCCAAACATCTAAAAATTAAGAAGATTATTGTCTTGTTTTGGGGAAAAATAACTCAAAATTAAGCGAGTTTTTGCTTAAAATAAGCAAAATAATCTGCCAATGGGGTAGCAAAATAATCTTGTTTTCTGTTTGAATTAACATTATTTTGCTTACCTCATTGACAGATTCTGAAGGAAGGTTGCTCCAAGACAGCATGTCCGCCCCTACGTTCAGTACGCCCTATGTGCACTGAGCCCACTCTAGGATGGTTTTCACCAGAGTGAAGAGGGGTTTTGAAGAGAGGCCGCCCTGGTGATTTATGAAGGACACCACTGTCATGTTGTCTGATCTGACCAAGACGTGGACCCACCAGAAGAGGAAGAAAGACCTGGAGAGCTTGATATACCGCCATCATTACTAGGCGGTTGATATGTAGCTCGCTTTCCAGGCTGCTCCAAGCCCCAAAGGTCTTGGAGGTGTCTGTGAAAACATCTTTCCTCTTGTCCATAGCACCTATCTTCATGCCTTGCTTGAACCAGCAAGGATTCGTCCAAGGGGCCATGGCTGTGACACATGCCTGGTTCACCTTGAACGAGTGACGGCCGTGGTGCCAGGCTGAGGGAGGAACCTGTGGTGGAGGAACTACTGCAAGTGAAGCAACCCCATCTGCAGAGTTGGAGATGCAGAGCTCATAAGGCCTTGCATTTTCTGAAACCGCGGTGTAAACGTTTGTGTGAGCTGCTGAATGGCCAGAGCCGGCGAAGCCATCGACGGTGTGTCCGAAGAGACTGGTGAGTCAATGAAAGCGGCCTTATCCACGTCCTTGATCTCGGTCAAGGCAGGCTGAGTATGGTGCGTGCCATGATTTTGTCAGCTCATCATGCACTTCAGGAAAGAAGGGCGCTGATTGCTGAGATGGAGTCTGACGTCCTCCAGGCAAGAACCACTCGTCCAAGCGGCTGCGTGTGGGCTCTTCAGGCGCAGACCACAGAACGAGTCACGTGGGTGCTGAGCCGATGGGATATCACCCTCGTCCGAGCGCTGAAAAGACCCCTCGTCGGGTCTAAAAAGAACGCTATCGTGAGCGCAGAGAGGCAAGACTCATACGCTCGCAGTGAGAGCAGGTCGAATCAGCGAACATGGCTTCTGCGTGGGTCTCGGGCAGAGATTCTCTGCACATTTGCATTTTTCTCTTAAAGCTCTTAATAAAAGGATACACCGAAGTGCACTTGCTCGACTGCAGGCGGCTCATGGGCAAAGCGCTGATGCGGCTGTAACACAGCAGCGCAAGAACAGGGGTGCTCTCAAGCAGCGATCTGATCTGGCTGCTGTGGAGCGGGCGATCAACACTGCACGTGAGCAGCGAGCTGAAGAGGTGAGACTGCTGCGGCTGCTTGAAGCGGTGGCTGCGCAGGTGTGAGCTGTGTGAGCTGAGAGCGGCAAGCAGGGAGGCAGGCTGATCGACTCTTAGGCGCGAAGATCAGCGGCGAGTCCAGCTGCTTGCAGGTGAAGGCGGCTTCAATCCGAGTTCCAAACGATGAGATGTTATCTGCGTCACTGAAGGAAAATGAATCGATTTGCCATGGTGAAACGGCCGTTTTTATACCATGAGTCTCTGCCCATTTCAACGGGCTCGCTCACCATTGGCTCGAGCGTTCTGCGCCATCATATGGGTCAATTTCTTTAACTTTTTGAACCAATCAACATGCAGTATTCACTGTGTGATTGTATAAAGGCTTCAGAATCTGAGAAAAAGGAGTTTTCCCCATATGCATCTTGTCTTATTTATATTAATAAGACATACGATGCAGTACTCCTGTAGTATCGCAAGGGAACTTCATACTCATAACTTAGTAATCATAAAACTATATTTTGTGTGTGTGTAAAATAAACCAATCGTAAATTTCCGTATTCGTACAAACGTAGCAAATATCATATCTGTATTTGTTTTGATCATAGATTTTGGAATCATACACTCATAAAATGACGATTATGCTCAGAATTCTTTAACGTTTTTTAGAATTACACACGTTTTGATTCATGCACGCTATTTTTGACTCTTTCTATTCAATAGATGAGCAAATAAATTTGCATTTTGAGTGGTTAAAAAATTGCAAAAGTTGTTAGTGAAAATGTTTTATCAGCATTGTAATTCTCTTTGTACACAGTGCAGTTATACATTCTTTCATGGACGTATTCATGTTTAAACATTAAATTTAAACAATGTATTATTCAGTGCATTAGTTATAGATTTATATTTTAAGTGTGGTAAAAAGAGTGGTAAAACATTTAAACGTACTTTTCTTATGTTAAAATCACAAACATTTTAAATAAAACATTTTCAAAAACAACTGACTCTCCTGCCTTTTCTTTTGCCTTAAAATCTTTATTTTACTTTATTCAAGAAATCCTGCTGGTGATAAAGAACTTGTTTTTCCACTTCCACAAAGAGACGAGTGCCATCCATTATGTCGCTTTGTTGAGGTAAGGTGTAGTTTTCCTTGCTTTATCTATGAAACACAGTAGAGTTTTATTATATGCATTTATGGTGAAACATTTTCGTGTCATTCCATTCTGGCGTAGGAAGGCATCAAGGCACGTCCGAATCTAATGTTAGCTTTACTTTCTGTCTCCTGAGATATCTTCATCTGATTGATTTTTAAAGGCATTGTCCTTCGATGCCTTTGATATCCCTGTGCTTTCAATTCTAAAAAATAAAGATGGCATTTGAAAGTTGCAGTTGGTGGTAAGTTTGTGTAAATGTAAGTTTTTGACCTGTTTTCCACTTCTGATGTCATTTCTTGTGAGAAATGTCTATTGCAGTAATTAAACATTTGCTTAGTTATCCCCAAAGCTTGCTCTATTTATCTGTAGCTCATTAAACCGCTAAGATGCCTCAGTAGTCTGTCTGAAAAAAACTTTGTGAAGTACCTTTATGCGCAAACAAGTCAGCTGCCTAAGTTTTCAGACGCAGCCCTGGTCTCAATACAATCAATCAACTTGTTTACATGCTCCACAGCACCACCCAATTAGTTTGCATTCTTAGGACTTTCATGGATTCACTGCATTTTCATCCAGCAAAGAAACAAGTAGCAAAACTCAAAAAGTATTTTTATTTTTCTAAAAAATAATGCAGATCGAATATTTGACTATTCTTGCACACTCCTAATACTTTTCTTAATATCATTACTTCATGGGATGCTATCTTTTTCATGTATGACTTATTTTATATTTTGTCTGTTCACAGTTCTGCTACTGCATCAGTGAGAGAGTGTGTATAACTTTTGTGCCACACTCTCCAGTCGGTCCCTGTACTCCAGGTTACTATAGTTACACTGGGGCACTCCTTCCATTCCATACAGTAGACCCCAGCAGCAGCAGGCAATCACTGCAGTGCTGTCACTGTCTCCTGTAAAAAGAGAAGTTTTAGTCCAACATAAATTAACAGTGTATAAAAGTATAATTATCAATTAGAAAAAAAAAATTATCACAAAGATTTATGTAATTAATCTCCTCTAACATTAACATTTGTACACATGAATATTTTTTCATTTGAATCTCCACATAAATGTTGAAACAACAAAGCGTGATGTCTGTCCTGTCTTGTGTAGCACATGTGGTGTTTTGATTTATTTCTGTGCTATGTGCGTTCTTGTCCTCAGTCTTGACCCCACCCCTCTTGTTATCTTATTATTGGATTCATTTTTCCCACCTGTTGTTCCCTAATTACCTGCCTTGTTTGTCCCCTATTTAACCTCTTTGCGTTTTCAGTCTTGTGCTGGTTCGTTGTCTTCGTTCATGTTGGTGTCTCGTCCTGATGTCTCTGGTTTCACCGCTCATTGTTCCTGTTCCTCATTGTGTGTGGTTTTTATTATGTTGATTTTCCCCCTTGAGGGTATTTGTTTTGTAGTTCTGTTCATTTAATAAATCTTTTGTTCCTCTGCAATTGAATCTTCATTCCTTTTCTACCCGTCGTAATACAAAGACAGTATTTTCAATATTTGATTATTTTAAATGTCTTTAATGGCAGTAAAATGAATGAAGGTCAGTATCACTGATACCAAGATTGAAACTGATGGTGCCATTAAATGTATTTTTCTTTTTCAGTCTGATATTTTGGTCCCCTTTACTTGCCTTATGTTATTAAAAAAAAAAAAAAAAAAAAATTATATATATTTATATATTATATATATATTTTTATATTATATATATATATATATATATATATTGTTTGTTTGGTCCAATGTACTTATTGTGTTTATGTTAGGTTAGGGGCAGGTTTTGTGGTTTGATGAGGATTAGGGGTAGAGTTAACAGTGTAATTATACAGTGATATATAGTAATTACACTACAAAAATGCTTTTCTTATTTAGTATTTTTGTCTGGTTTTAAGTCAAAATATAAAAAAATTCTTACATTAAGAAGCATTTACTAGACAAGAAAAGTTGTCTTGTTTTGGGAAAAGATAACTCACCATTTTTCCCAAAACAAGACCAAAAACTTTTGCTTGTCTAGTAAATGCTTCTTGTTTTAAGGATTTTTAGATGTTTTGACTTAAAACAAGACAAGAATACTAAGTAAGAAACGCATTTTTTGCAGTGTACATGCAGATATTTTAAAAATAATATAAGTACAATACACATTAACATCAAATCAAATTATTAATTTAAATGCTATTATATAGTAGTTAAAGAGATATTTTTATGGGCGGATCAATCCACTTGATACAACGACATAATTATTTCTGCACCTCTAACATGTCAATGCATTGTTTATAACAGCCCTAGTTTTTTTACACAAAACTAGACTACAATACAAAAAAAAAAAAAAAAACATTGTTCATTCTGAACTCTAGTAAGCTGACCTCCATGAAATCCTGCTCGACTCATGAGTTCCTCCCAGTCTGAACCTGCTCCTAACAGGGCATCCAGAGCGATCATTGGAGCATCATGACCACTCCTACCAGCCCAACCCGACAGGCTGAAGCTCTTGTAGGCCTCATCTCGTTCTGCTGGCCCATACTGGTCGGGCCAGGTAACTGGGCCAGTCCCCAAAGTCAATGCTCTGAGATCCAGATACCTTGGATGATGAGAAGGGAATGGAGAGATGAAAAGTTTGAGTCAAATAAATGTCATTTTACAGGAGGCCTTTCATAATGTTTACCAATTTAAGTCAGCATGAAACAAAAGTTGCAAAATCTTTTTCTTCCCTACTGTGACTTAATTTTGTCCTTGGGAATTGGTTGGATCATAGGAAGTTTAGGCATTGCTAACTAAATGGATGCAGATCTGAAAACCAGTTTGTAGTCAGTTATGGAGGATATTTAGTCTCACCCTCTGCCGAGACATATGTAATGAAGAGCAGTGTCATTACTGCAGTGGCAGAACTCATTACTGCCCAGAACTTTTCTCAGCTATCGTGGTCATTTGAATATCTCTCATGTCTGTATTTTAAGTTGTTTTATGCTGTCATGAGGAAAAATCCAGCAGAATGTCTCCTCTCCACCAATCAGCTGGTGTGTGGTGGGCGTTCTGGCACAATATGGCTGCCGTCGCATCATCCAGGTGGATGCTGCACATTGGTGGTGGTTGAGGAGATTGCCCCCTTCTATATGTAAAGCGCTTTGAGCATCCAGAAAAGCGCTATATAAATGTAACAAAATATTGTTTATTGTTATTATTAGAATGCGCCGGCACATTCATCGGGTTCAGAGGGTTGGGTTTTCTGGGATGGTCCTAAAATGGTTCAGGTCATACTTAGAAGGGAGAGGTTATTATGCGAGTATTGGTGACCATAAGTCTGAGTGGACATCCATGACATGCGGAGTCCCACAAGGCTCAATTCTTCCGCCACTCCTATTCAACCTGTACATGCTCCCACTGAGCCAAATAATGAGAAAGAACCAAACTGCTTACCACAGCTACACTATGCAGATGGCACCCAGATCTACTTAGCCCTATTGCCTAACGACTACAGTCCCATTGACTCCCTGTGCAAATGCATTGATGAAATTAACAATTGGATGTGCCAAAACTTTCTTCAATGACAAAACTGAATTCATTGCATTTGGAAACAAAGATGAAATTCTCAAGGTGAACGCATACAAAAATCAACTAAACTAAATCAGCATACTATCATCTCAAAAATATTGCAAGAATTAGATGCTTTGTTTCAAGTCAAGACTTAAAGAAACTTGTTCATGCTTTCATCACCAGTAGGGTGGATTATTGTACTGGTCTCCTTGCCGGCCTTCCCAAAAAGACCATTAGACAGCTGCAGCTCATACACAACATTGCTGCCAGAATTCTGAGCAGAACCAGAAAATATGAACATATCACACCAGTCCTCAGGTCTTTACATTGACTTCCAGTTACATTTATAATTTATTTTAAATTACTGTTACTTGTTTATAAATCAAAGCAAGGAGAGTCTGCTTTTAGCTATTATGCCAGCTGCAGCTGGAACCAGCTTCCTGAAAAGATCAGATGTGCTCCAACAGTAGCTACTTTCAAATCCAGACTCAAAACACATCTGTTTAGCTGTGTATTTACTGAATGCCTCTGTACATCTGACTGAGGCAACATTTTATGCATAGATCTAATGTCACATGGAATCAATGTTGATGCCGTTGAAATTCTGCAGCACAGCAATGACATAGATCATTATCTAGTCTTTTGCATACTCTCACCAACTCACTGTTATAAATATAATAGAACTATCACTTCTGACACTAAAGACTGCTTTATAAATAATCTTCCTGATCAGTTTAATCACTTTAGCATCCCAGATAGCTTAGAAGAACCCGATGTTGCAACAGAAACTATTGATTCTCTCTTTTCCAGCAGCCAGAAAAATGGAGCGCAGTTGAAAGGCAGCTCAGAGGCAATCGTATACAGTGCAGAGCAGGCGTTGACAGTAGTTTACTATTGAAGCAGCCGTTATCCAACTGAATTAAATGGTTTTTATTTCTATATAAAAAAAGAAAAACTACAGTGGATGTAATGTAAACGTAGAGGTGGCATATTCTATGCTAATTTCACCCTGACACTCCATTATGGCAATATCGCGAGATAGCTTTTCACTCAACGAGAAATCTCCTCATTTTAATCTTGTGAGATCACAGCCCTAGTCCTTACTGATATAGAGAATAACTCGCTTTGGAGTGGACTTTGTGCTTTATAACTTTGCAGACCTTTTTCATCCTCAAAACAGCAACATTATAAACTAAAAAAGGTTGATTGTGTAAAAAAGCATAATGGGTCCTCTTTAAGAATTTATTCAATAATTTGATTTTGTTTGACAAACGGCATAGCAAATCCAAAAACATATAAATACTGTTCCATTTTGAGATCGGTTCACTCAATATTGCATCAGTAGCTGACACTATGGGGAAACGCCTTCCTCTGAGAAATACAGAAGACCTATTGATTAACACCATGGTGCTGCACTGGCCAATGATGTTCAAGCTCATGAACTGGAGGCAGGCCCTCCTGCTATACACTCACCTAAAGGATTATTAGGAACACCTGTTCAATTTCTCATTAATGCAATTATCTAATCAACCAATCACATGGCAGTTGCTTCAATGCATTTAGGGGTGTTGTCCTGGTCAAGACAATCTCCTGAACTCCAAACTGAATGTCAGAATGGGAAAGAAAGGTGATTTAAGCAATTTTAAGCATGGCATGATTGTTGGTGCCAGACGGTCTGGTCTGAGTATTTCACAATCTGCTCAGTTACTTGGATTTTCACGCACAACCATTTCTAGGGTTTACAAAAAATGGTGTGAAAAGGGAAAAACATCCAGTATGCGGCAGTCCTGTGGGCGAAAATGCCTTGTTGATGCTAGAGGTCAGAGGAGAATGGGCCGACTGTTTCAAGCTGATAGAAGAGCAACTTTGACTGAAATAACCACTTACCACTTACAACCGAGGTATCCAGGAAAGCATTTGTGAAGCCACAACACGCACAACTTTGAGGCGGATGGGCTACAACAGCAGAAGACCCCACCGGGTACCACTCATCTCCACTACAAATAGGAAAAAGAGGCTACAATTTGCACAAGCTCACCAAAATTGGACAGTTGAAGACTGGAAAAATGTTGCCTGGTCTGATGAGTCTCGATTTCTGTTGAGACATTCAGATGGTAGAGTCAGAATTTGGCGTAAACAGAATGAGAACATGGATCCATCATGCCTTGTTACCACTGTGCAGGCTGGTGGTGGTGGTGTAATGGTGTGGAGGATGTTGGCACACTTTAGGCCCCTTAGTGCCAATTGGGCATCGTTTAAATGCCACGGCCTACCTGAGCATTGTTTCTGACCATGTCCATCCCTTTATGACCACCATGTACCCATTCTCTGATGGCTACTTCCAGCAGGATAATGCACCATGTCACAAAGCTTGAATCATTTCAAATTTCTTGAAACATGACAATGAGTTCACTGTACTAAAATGGCCTCCGCAGTCACCAGATCTCAACCCAATAGAGCATCTTTGGGATGTGGTGGAACGGGAGCTTCGTGCCCCGGATGTGCATCCCACAAATCTCCATCAACTGCAAGATGCTATCCTATCAATATGGGCCAACATTTCTAAAGAATGCTTTCAGCACCTTGTTGAATCAATGCCACATAGAATTAAGGCAGTTCTGAAGGCGAAAGGTATTAGTAAACACAGTATTAGTATGGTGTTCCTAATAATCCTTTAGGTGAGTGAATATGGAGATGCTGAACAGGCAGTGCATCAGAATCTTTCTCCTTCAGATAGCTGCGCTTATATCCTAGTTGATAATACCTAGAATATCAAAATCAACTGCAGGTGGTCGATCCTTTTCCTATTTAGCATCTAAACTCTGAAACAGTCTTCCTAGCATTGTTCAGGAAGCAGACACAATCTGTCAGTTTAAATCTAGACTAAAAACACATCTCTTTACTATGGCATACACATAGAACATTATCAATTTCTATCATTCAAATCAGTTAAATGATTGTTAGACTGGATTAGCTTGGTCAGTCGGAAACAGGAACACTTCCCATAACACCTGATGTACTTGTTACATCATAAAAAGAATGGCATCTATGCTAATGTTAGTCTCTCTGTTTATCTCGAGGTTTACTGCAGCCAGCCGGATTCGGGCCGTATCCAGATCAGATTGTGAACCTGCACCTAGACACGACAAACGCTTAAGTGTCAGCAGAGACCAACTAGACTCTCCATGTGATGGCCTCATCAAGCCCGTCTCCTGCGTGATGACTCCGATCTTCAACCGGATGGAACTGGACAAATATTTTGACTGTTCCGGATCTAATATGACTTTTGATTTGTAATGTTGCCTGAATCATAATCATACACTGTTTGTTTGTTTGGCCAGAGGAGAACTGGCACCCCGACTGAGCCTGGTTTCTCCCACGTTTTTTTTCTCCATTATGTCACCTGATGGAGTTTGGGTTCCTTGCCACCGTCGCCCCTTGTTGCCTTTGGCTTTTGGCTTGCTCATTTAGGGACACTAAATATTGAATTATATTACTTTCTCTTAAATTCTGTTGCAATAATTTCCTGTTACCATTGTGAAGCTGCTTTAAAACAATCTTCATTGTAAAAAGCTCTATGTAAATAAAGGTGACTTGACTTGACTTCAAGAAGCCATCTACAGCTATGTATGGTGGAATGGTCAGGCGTGTATTAAAGTGACCCACAGCTGTATATGCTCTAGCCCCCTAGTACAGCGAGACACTGTACAGTGCGGTGTGATGATGGGACAAGTTGCCAGGGGGAAGAGTGTCACAACAGACGCGTCAAGCACAGGCCCTTTGCAACTGCAGACCAACTTTCGGCACCTGGAAGGATGCAAAGTAAGCATGCCACAGTTACAGTTCCTCGGGAATTGGAATACTTCCCCAAGTGTAACAATGTCATGTTCTCATTCTTCATACTAGTATCAGATAATCAAATCACTATGGGTTGAATGACTTCAGATTTGTTGAAGTCGACATTTATGTGATTTATGATGAAAGTCGAGTCGATGTCAACTAGTCGCTGATGACATCATTAAATGAACAAATCTCGACCTGAGATTCAAATGCAGGTTGCCTTGTGCACAACTATGGCATCTGAATCAGCGCTGCCCACAAGGCTATTGCTCCTATATAACAGCTTATTTTTATCAGTTCTTTTGACTTTGGATTGTTATATTTCTCACAGATTTCTGCTCATTCTAAATCAGATACAGATAAAGTAGCACAGTAAAGATTACATTTGTATGAATGCATTAGTGAGAGAGCGATTGCGTGTGAATTAATTTTACCTGGCAGCATCTCTCTACTAATAGTGAAGCTGTGGGTTTTAGTTACTAAGAAATAAATGCAAAAGAATTTCAATATTAAATAAATAAATAAATGCAAGAATTTTTCTAAATAAATGCATTAGTGAGCGCTTGCGTGTGAATTAATTTTACCTGGCAGCATCTCTCTACTATCAATCAATCAATCAATCAATCACCTTTATTTATATAGCGCTTTTAACAAGTCCAATTGTTTCAAAGCAGCTTCACATTGTTAACAGGAAAATAATGCAACAGAATTTGTACAGCCGTTCTGGTGAAACGGTGATGTTATCCAGCTAATTTCAAGTATCATATAGTGTCAATGTGGGCAGATCGGTAATATAGATTCAATTTAGGTGTCCCCAACTGAGCAAGCCAAAAGCCAGAGGCAACGGTGGCAAGGAACCAAAACTCCTTCAGGGTCAGAATGGAGAAAAAAACCTTGGGAGAAACCAGGCTCAGTCGGGGTGCCAGTTCTCCTCTGGCCGACGAACAAACAGTGTATGATTATAATTCTGGCAACATAGCAGGTCTTAATTCATATTAGGTAAATATTCG
Source organism: Paracanthobrama guichenoti (assembly GCA_018749465.1). Lineage (NCBI taxonomy): Eukaryota > Metazoa > Chordata > Actinopteri > Cypriniformes > Gobionidae > Paracanthobrama > Paracanthobrama guichenoti. The sequence continues at coordinate 12,604,867 of CM031954.1, forward strand.
TAAGATTATTCGAAAGATTGGAGTCATCACTCCGAAGACGGGTTTAATGAGGATGTCATGTCGATGCAGCATTTACAGGGGGAGTTTATTTGACATGCTCTCTGCAGACATTTCAGGGATGCGTTGGTCATGTCCAGGCGCTGGTCCACCATCTGATCTGGATACGGCCCGGATCCGGCTGACTGCAGTAAACCTCGGGATAAACAGAGAGACTAACATTAGCGTAGATGCCATTCTTCTTATGATGTAACGAGTACATCAGGTGTTATGGGAAGTGTTCCCGGTTCCGGCTGACCTAGTTAATGCAGCCTAACAATCATTTACTGATTTGAATAATAGAAATTGATAATGTTTTATGTGTAAGCCATAGTAAAGAGATGCGTTTTTAGTCTAGATTTAAACTGACAAGAGTGTGTCTGCTTCCCGAACAATGCTAGGAAGACTGTTCCAGAGTTTAGGCGCTAAATAGGAAAAGGATCGACCGCCTGCAGTTGATTTTGATATTCTAGGTATTATCAACTGGCCAGAGTTTTGAGACCGCAATAGACGTGATGGAGTATAATGCGTTAAGAGTTCTACTATTAGAAGGGAGCTAAACCATTTAGTGCTTTGTAAGTAATAAGCAAGATTTTAAAATTTATACAATGTTTAATAGGGAGCCAGTGCAGTGTTGACAGAACCGGGCTAATATGGTCATACTTCCTTGTTCTAGTAAGAGCTCGAGCTGCTGCGTTTTGGACCAGCTGGAGTTTGTTTATTAAGCGAGCAGGGCAACCACCCAGTAAAGCATTACAGTAATCTAGCCTTGAGGTCATGAACGCATGAATTAACTTTTTCAGCATTTTGCATCGAAAGGATGTGCCGTAATTTAGATATATTTTTAAGATGGTAGAATACAGTTTTACAGATGTTAGAAACGTGGCTTTGAAATGAAAGATTGGTATCAAAGAGCACACCCAGGTTCCTAACTGACGACGAGGACTTGAAAGAGCAGCCATCGAGTGTTAGACAGTATTCTAGGTTACTACTTGCAGAGTTTTTTTGTCCAATAATTAAAAATTCAGTTTTTTCTGAATTAAGTTGCAGGAAATTACTAGACATCCAATGTTTTATATCAGCTATGCATTCCGTTAATCTTGTGAATTGGTAAGTTTCATCAAGGCATGAAGAAATATAGAGCTGAGCATCGTCAGCATAACAGTGAAAACTAACGCCATGCTTCCTAATGATATCTCCCAGTGGTAGCATGTACAGGGTGAAGAGCAACGGTCCTAGCACTGAGCCCTGCGGTACTCCATACTGAACTTGTGATCGGTGTGACATCTCTTCATTTACTGCTACAAACTGATAACGGTCAGATAAGTATGATTTAAACCATGCCAGTGCAGTTCCACTAATGCCAACATAATTTTTGAGTCTATTCAAAAGAATGTTGTGGTCGATAGTATCAAATGCAGCGCTAAGATCGAGTAACACTAATAGAGAGATACAACCACGATTGGATGATAAGAGTAAATCATTTGTAACTCTGATGAGAGCAGTCTCGGTACTATGATACGGTCTAAATCCTGACTGGAAATCCTCACAGATACCATTTCTTTCTAAAAAGGAACATAATTGTGAAGACACTGCCTTTTCCAGTATTTTTGACAGGAAGGGTAGATTTGAGATCGGCCTGTAATTGACTAATTCTGTAGGATCAAGTTGAGGTTTTTTAATAAGTGGTTTGATAATAGCCAACTTAAAACTTTTCAGTACATATCCTAATAACAAAGATGAGTTAATGATATTAATAAGAGGATCTATGACCCCTGGTAGCATCTCTTTTAATAGCCTAGTCGGTATAGGGTCGAGCATACATGTTGTTGATTTTGATGATTTAACGAGTTTAGCCAATTCTTCCTCTCCTATAGCAGTGAATGAATGTAATTTTTTCTCAGTGACACAACAATGCTCTGTCTGATATGACACTGTTGTAGACGGCTGCATGGTTATAATTTTCTTCCTAATATTATCGATCTTACACGTAAAGAAGTTCATAAAGTCATTACTGCTGTGCTGTTTACAACCTTCAGAAGTAGAAGCTTTATTTTTGGTTAACTTAGCCACTGTATCAAATAAATACCTAGGGTTGTGTTTGTTTTCTTCTAAGAGAGTCGAGAAATAAGCAGATCTAGCATTTTTTATTGCCTTTCTGTATGCTATCATGCTCTCTTTCCATGAATTACGAAAAAGCTCTAGTTTTGTTTTCTTCCAGCTGCGCTCCATTTTTCTGGCTGCTGTTTTAAGGGCCCGGGTGTGCTCGTTGTACCATGGCGTTGGACTATTTTCTTTAATCTTCTTTAAGCGCCGGGGAGCAACTGTGTCTAAAGTGCTGGAAAAAATAGTCAATAGTTTCTGTTGCAAAATCGAGTTCCTCTAGGCTATCTGGGATGCTGAGGAGATGAAACTGATGAGGAAGATTATTTAAAAAGCAATTTTTAGTGGCGGCAGTGATAGTTCTGCCATATTTGAAGCGAGGGGACGGCTTTGCAGCCTTAGCTAAATTAAGTATACATGATACTAGGTAATGATCTGAGATGTCGTCGCTCTGCTGCAGAAATTCAATGGTATCAACATTTATTCCATGTGACAGTATTAGGTCTAGAGTATGATTAAGGCGATGAGTGGGTCCTGACACGTGTTGCTTTACTCCAATAGAGTTTAGAATGTCTCTAAATGCTAATCCCAATGCGTCTTTTTCATTATCTACATGGATATTAAAATCACCAACAATTAGTACTTTATCTGCAGCCAGTACTAACTCGGATAGAAAGTCAGCAAATTCTTTGATAAAGTCTGTATTGTGCCCTGGTGGCCTGTATACAGTAGCCAGCACAAATGTCAAACGGGATTTATCAATTACACTACATAATGCTACATAAAGCACCAAAACTTCAAAAGAATTATATTTGAAACTAGACTTCTGAGTAATACTGAAGATATTATTATAAATTACAGCAACCGCTCCCCTTTACCTTTCAGACGCTGCCTCGTGTTTATAACAATAATCTTGTGGGGTGGACTCATTTAAAGTAATGTAGTCGTCAGGTTTTAGCCAGGTTTCTGTCATACACAGCACATCTAGATTATTATCTGTAATTATATCATTAACAATAAGCGCTTTTGGGGAAAGGGATTGAATATTCAGCAACCCGAGCTTTATCATTTGACCATTTGTATTATATCTGTTGTTTATTTGTTTGACATCAATTAAGTTTTTACTGTTGAATGGTCTTGATGGTTTTTTGTATTTACTAGTTCGGGGAACAGACACAGTCTCTATGTGATAATATCTAGGTGAAAGAGTCTCTATGTGTTGGGATTTATCTGACTTCTGTAACGGGAGACAGCTAGCAGACGGTCGGGTAAGCCAGTCCGTCTGCTTCCTGACCTGGGCCCCAGTTAGTCAAGGTTTAGCTTTAAGACTATATGCCAAATTACTAGAGAGAAGAGCAGCACCACTCCAAGAAGGATGGATGCCATCCCTCTTCAACAGGTCAGGTCTGTCCCAAAAGCTTTTCCAATTGTCTATGAACCCTATGTTATTTTGCAGACACCACTTAGACAACCAGCCATTGAGTGATGATAGTCTGCTAAGTATCTCATCACTCCTTTTAACAGGGAGCGGACCAGAACAAAAAACTGCATCTGCCATCGTACTTGCGAGTTCGAGTTCACCTCTTTAATGTTAATTTTGGTGATCTCCGACTGGCGAAGTCGAACATCGTTAGTGCCGACGTGAATAATAATCTTAGAGAATTTACGATTAGCTTTAGCCAGCACTTTTAAATTTGCTTTGATGTCAGGCGCTCTGGCTCCCGGTAAACATGTGACTATGGTGGCTGGTGTCTCTATTTTCACGTTCCGTGTAATAGAATCACCAATAACTAGGGCACTTTCAACAGGATTCTCAGTGGGGAGAACCTGTTTGATGTTCTAATCGGAACGGAAGAGTGTTTTTTTGATCCGCGACTATGCCGTCTGACCGTTACCCAAGTGCCCTGCTGCATGGGCTCTACAGCCGGAACCGAACAATGTACAATGTTCACTAAGCTAGTCGCATCCAAAGCAGTGTCTAAAGCTGTTACATTCTCACTACTCTCAAATAAAGTCTGGATACGTGTCTCTAATTCTGAAATCTTCTCCGTCAGCCTGACTATCTCCTTACATTTATCACATGTGAAGCCCTGCTCGCCAACGGAGACAGATACACTAAACATGAAACATGCGGTGCAAGTGACAATGACTGGAGAAGAAGACATGGCTTACTGTATTTGTTGATTAATCCAACTTACCAAAGTTGTTTGATTAGTAAATTTACTAATCAAACTCACCACAGTTGTTTAGTAAACTCAGAAAACAGGAAACCCGGGTGCAGAGATGGCAAGTTAACAGGCTAGCGAAAAGCTAACGTGTGATAGTGATTTAGATTAAAAGCTAGTGATGTCAGATTTAATGTGGTAGGCAATGTTAGACAATATATGAAGATGAGTAGGTTATAATTAGCAGTTTACTAATAGTGAAGCTGTGGGTTTTAGTTACTAAGAAATGCAAGAATTTTTCAGTTTCTAAGCTAATTTATTGATAAATCACAGAACAGTGTTGACAATACATTTCTGAGCTACTGAATGATTCTGTGAGCGCAATGTGGCTACTGTATGTGCGTTACAATGCAGCATGCATTAGTTTAGAATGCCGGTTAACTTACATGTACAATAAGTTGTTTAAAAAGTGAATTTATCCGATCAATATTGAGCATCAAACATTTCTTGTGGAGCACTCTTGGAGTATGCATTTATTTGTCATTTTAACTGTTTGAAAATGGAGCGTAAAAGTGGTCTTATCCTGTTGCGGCCTCTATAGGCCATGACCAGCAACTAGTCGACATCAAGCTTAAAGCGTCATGGCATTACATTAAAGTACAACTGATTAGTCGACTAGTCTGTGCAACCCTCATCAACCACCAAGTGGCGTATACTCTCACACCCTGCAGCAGCTGGCAAGACGCTCCCTTCTTTGGGTTGATTGATAGCTTTTTACAAGACTGTGCAGCTTCTACTCTCAAAGTCTAGCTGCAATTGTAGCCTTTCATGCTCAGACTGATGGTCACTCGGTTGGCAGAAATTACCTTGTGACACGGTTAAACCCTTCTCGTCCCTCCACTACATGCATTTACTATATTTTCTGGTTGAACATTATAGACATTAAGATATTTAATGAGCATTAATATTATCAATTTCAGTAAGGTGGCTTTGAAACAAAGTATAAATGTAAAAAACGCTATGTAAATAAAATTGACTTATAATTCCTAAACTGTTCCTCTAATTTGGATATAAATAGCTTTAAAATAAATCTGACAGCCTGTAAATCAAATCCTTTGTGGTGGGCAGAGACAAAAAAATAACATTGTGTCACTGTATAAATGCTCCTGACCTAACGAAACATAAATGCAGATCAAAATAGTTTGATATGGCCAGCCTGATATATATCAGTCTAGAACCATGTAACAGAACATAACCCTATCTTTATGGACTGTGCCTTAAAATTCAGCTTCTCACCATTTCCATTTCCTAGTAAAGTAGTCCCAGTCTCTCTCAGTCTCGGTAATAGCATATCCTGCAGATTGAACAAATGTTTTTGCGACCGGACAAGCCTCCTTCAACAAACCCAGGCCCCAGGTTGTGATTGGTCTGCGCTGGACTGCATAGGCGGTAAACAAGGCTGAAGCCACAGCACCAAGGAAACCGGTTGGATGTGGATGGGTCATTCTTCCAGTCTCCACAGCAACTGCAACCAGTGAGGACAGCTGATCAGGATGAGGATATCTGTGAAGCAAAGACAATTAGATATCCCCAATACTACTGCCAAAAATGTCAAAGTACAAAAGAAAGCATGTTTGACCCTCACCTAAGGCCGATGCACATGGACCTCATAGCTGCCCCACAACCTGTGGCTTCTGGGTTGTATGGCACCTTGTAACCCCCTTCAGTGCCTGGCCGCAACTGTGCAATACCTTCAGGAAGAGAAGTAAAACCAGGATATACAATACAAGGAGAATGTTGTCCGTTCTCTAGGACCCAAACATTTTGAAAACAAATCCTCTTTAGCAACAGAAGTGCCACATCAGTAATTACAGCAGAGCAGCATGAAAATTACATTATGATAACACTATAAGAAATGACAGTATTTTGCATTAAATTAATTTCACTTAGTTGATTTCATTAGAATAACGTCTCGGTTACGTATGTAACCCCCGTTCCCTGAAGGAGGGAACGGAGACGCCACGTCTGAGTACCGACGAATAGGAATCTCGCTCGCAAGAGCCAATCTACTTCGAGTGTGACTAAAACAAGCCAATGCACATTGGCATGCAATGATTGCACCAGGTGCTCATGCCACGCCGTGCGGGTATAAATGAGACACAGGTGATTGCATCAAATCAGCATTTTGCTTCGGAGCCGAGTAGGTAGACAGGCACCCCAGCAGGGTACAGAGGACATGGCGACGGGACGTGGCGTCTCCGTTCCCTCCTTCAGGGAACGAGGGTTACATACGTAACCGAGACGTTCCCATTCGGAGTACCGACGAATAGGAATCCCTACCAAAGTGCCATGGCCTCTGCCCCCTTCCAGTGCCCAGTGTGAGCCACCTGAGCTCTCTTACCTGATGAGATGGGGCTCACACCAGGAAGTCCATCACTGCTGTTCCGCATGACCCTGCTCAGTGATTATTGGATAACACTGGGAAAGTGTGCCCTAGAAGGGGGACGCTGCGGAGCCCACATCGTACCCCGAAGGAGTTATATGGAGTACAATGCTGAGCCGTAGCCCGCAAGGGAGGAGGGGCTCAGTCCCGTGACGGGAAGGCTCTCCCAAGGGAAAGACATGGGCTTCCCGTAGGAGCGACTGTGGAAGAATATATGGAATCCCTGCAGGGTCACTCATATAACCCCAGCCCATTACCGGTTCTCAAGGATTCAGTGGCAAGGGGCCTGATGCTCGACATTCCGCGACGTCCGGCACCGAGGGTGATGGAGGACTCACAGAGTTTGCTTCTGGAGAATAAGAGCGCCGGAGCGCAGCAAGCCGACAAGAGCCGGGGCCTCTCGGTGCTTCTACCCGTTTGAGGTGAGAACACAGGAGGAGACCGGCTCTACACGTAGGCTATAGAATCTAGCGAACGTGTTGGGTGTCGCCCAGCCCGCAGCTCTACAGATGTCTGACAGCGAGGCGCCACGTGCCAGCGCCCAGGAGGATGCAACACTTCTAGTAGAGTGTGCTCGCACCCTGAGCGGACAGGGCACACCTTGTGCTTGGTAAGCCAAGGTGATGGCATCCACTATCCAGTGGGCCATCCTCTGCTTGGAGACAGCCTTTCCCTTCTGCTGGCCTCCGTGACAGACAAAGAGCTGATCTGAGGTTCTGAAGCTTTGAGTTCTATCCACGTAGATCCGCAGAGCGCGGACGGGACAGAGCAAAGCTAGGGCTGGGTCTGCCTCCTCCAGGGGCAGCGCTTGCAGGTTCACCACCTGGTCCCTGAAGGGAGTGATAGGAACCTTGGACACATAGCAGGCCGGGGTCTTAGTACCACGTGGGTATTACCCGGCCCGAACTCTAGGCACGATTCATCGACCGAAAATGCCTGCAGGTCCCCTACCCTCTTGATGGAGGCAAATGCAGCCAACAGCAAAGTCTTCATAGACAGAATCTTTAGCTCTGCTGACTGCAAAGGCTCGAATGGGGCATTCTGGAGTGCTCGGAGCACCAGAGCAAGATCCCAAGAGGGTATGGAGGGGGGTCGAGGAGGATTTAACCGTCTCGCCCCCCTAAGGAACCTGATGACCAGGTTGTGCTTCCCAACTGACTTACCTTCTACGTGGTCGTGATAGGCAGATATAGCAGCAACATAGACCTTGAGGGTGGAGGGCGACAGCCTATGCTCCAACCCTTGTTGCAGGAAGGAAAGCACAGGCGCGATCGAACATCTTCGGGGGTCCTCTCGGGGAGAAGAACACCACTCGACGAACAGGTTCCACTTCGAGGCGTAAGCCTGTCTTGTAGATGGTGCACGTGCCGAAGTGATGGTGTTAACTACCTTTTGGGGTAAGTCACCCAGAACCTCCGCGTCCCGTCCAGGGGCCAGACATGAAGCTTCCACAGGTCTGGACGCGGGTGCCACAGGGTGCCCCATCTCTGAGTCAGAAGGTCCTTCCTCAGAGGAATCGGCCAAGGAGGGGCTGTCGCGAGGAGCATAAGTTCTGGGAACCAGGTCCGGTTGGGCCAGTACGGCGCCACCAACAGGACCTGCTCCTCGTCCTCCCTGACCTCGCACAGTGTCTGTGCAAGTAGGCTCACTGGGGAAACGCGATATTTGCGCAGCCCTGGGGCCAGCTGCGTATGGGGCATCCGTGCCGCAGTGTACCGGTCAGCGAATAGAACCACTGGCAGTGGACGCGTTTCTGGGGAAGCAAACAGGTCGACCTGTGCCACCCCGAACTGTCTCCAGATCAGCTGAACCACCTGGGGTGGAGTCGCAACTCCCTGGGAGCGCAGCTCGTGAGAGCTCGCCGCCACACGGTTGCGCACACCAGGGACATGAATGGCCCGAAGCGACCTCAGACACTTCTGACTCCAGAGGAGGAGATGGTGGGCGAGTTACGACATGCGACGGGAGCGCAGACCACCTTGTCGGTTGATATACGCAACTGTCGCAGTGTTGTCCGTGCGGACCAGCACATCTTTGCCCCGTAACTGCCCTTAGAGGCGGCTCAGAGCAAGATGTACTGCTAGCAACTCAAGGCAATTGATGTGCCAATGCAGGTGCGGGCCCGTCCAAACCCCTGACACTGCATGCCCGTTGTACGTGGCTCCCCAGCCCATGGCAGAGGCCTCTGTGAAAACCACAGTATGCCTGGACACCTGTTCCAGGGGCACTCCGGCCTGAAGGAACGAGGGGTCTGACCACGGACTGAAGGACTCGCGACAGGCCGGTGTGATGCTCACCCGGTGAGTGCCGCGCTGCCATGCCCATCTCGGGACTCGGCCGTGTAGCCAATGCTGAAGCGGTCTCATATGAAGCAGGCCGAGTGGCATATGCCCCAGGAGCCTCTGAAACTGTTTCAGTGGAACCGCCATCCTGCCCTGAAATGTGTTCAGGCAGTTCAGCATCGACTGGACATGCTCCTCTGTGAGGCGTGCTGCCTGCTCGACCGAATCCAACTCCTTACCGAGAAAAGAGATCCTCTGCCCGAGGGTGAGTTTGCTCTTTTCCCAGTTGCCTCGAAGACCCAACTGGCTGCGGTGTCTGAGTACCAGGTCCCTGTGTTCGCACAACTGATCCCTGGACTGTGCTAGAATGAGCCAGTCGACGAGATAGTTGAGGATGTGAACGCCCCGTTCTCTCATGGGCACAAGGGCCCCCTCCGTGACTTTCGTGAAGACACGGGGGGACAGGGACAGCCCGAAGGGCAGGACTTTGTACTGATATGCTCGACCCTCAAACGCAAGGCGCAGAAACGGCCTGCGAGGAAGGGTCGAGACATGAAAGTACGTGTCCTTCAGGTCGATCGCTGCAAACCAATCTTGGGGACGGATGCATTTGAGAACGCAATTCTGCGTGAGCATCCTGAACGGTAGCTTGTAGAGGCTCCGATTCAGGACTCGCAGGTCCAAGATTGGCCGCATCCCACCGGTCTTCTTGGGTACAATGAAGTACGGGCTGTAGGAGCCAGTCTTCATATCGACTGGAGGGACCGGCTCTAACACGTCCTTCGCCAGTAGGACAGCGATCTCTGCATGCAGGACATGGGCATCTGCAGCATTCACCGAAGTGAAGCGGATGCCCTTGATCCTGGGGGAGCGCTGGGCGAACTGAATCGCGTAGCCGAGCCTGATGATCCGAATGAGCCAGCGAGACGGACCGAGGAGCACTAGCCAGGCTCCCAGGGACCGTACAAGCAGGACCATAGGGACCACCGGCGTACCCACCGTGGGGCAGCGAGGTGGAATGCAGGTACCGGACTGGGGCGGCTGTCTCGTGGAGGCGGCCCGCAGTGAGGTGAGAGTGTGCCGTGCAACACTTACCTGATTCCACAGGTGGGCAGCAGGAACATGAGGGGGTTGTCCACTGCTACCCGCTGGCGAAGGGGGAGGATGAGTGTGGTCCGGCGTTTGACCGGCCACAACTCTCCGAGCCCCCTGCGGACCCGGAGATGGAAGGAACTGCTCTTGTGTTGAGAATTTGGAACAGAAACAAAATGGAACACAAGATTCTCCTCCCGGCCCTCCACCGGGGGATGGAGCGGTGCGGTCACCAACTCCAGAAGAGCAGTCCTCCTCACCTCCGGGTCGCCCGTCTCGGGGCAGCTTGCCCTTGGCCTTGCCACCCCTCTTGGCAGGCGTCTGGACGGGTAGGGCGGCCTGCTTGTGGCCGGCTCCACGATGCCGCTTGGGTGGAGGCTGCTACTGCAGCGTGGGAGCGGAGGCAGATGCAGGCGGCCGCCCCTTCGGCAACGAGCAGGCTGAGGCACTGCCAGCGGCGGGGTGGAGACAGCAGCTGACCGCCGTGGCAGAATGTGACTGACCGCCTCAGTCTGCTTCTGTGCGGCCGAGAACTGCTGGGCGAAGTTCTGGACCGTGTCGCCGAAGAGGCCAGTCTGGGAGACGGGAGTTAAGGAACCTGACTTTGTCGGTCTCCCTCATGTCCGCCAGACACAGCCAGAGATGGCGTTCCTGGACCACCATAGTGGACATTGCACGACCCACGGCCCGCGCCGTAACCTTCGTCGCATGAAGCACGAGGTCCGTTGCGGTTCTCAGTTCCTGGAGAACTGTGGGATCATGACCACCCTCGTGCAAGGTCTTCAGAGCCTGGGCCTGATGGACCTGCAACAACGCCGTAGGGTGTAAAGTGGAGCCTGCCTCTCCACAAGCCTGGTAGGCCTTCCCGATCAGATCGGATGAGTACCCACAGGCCCTGGAGGGAAGACACGGGTTCCCCTGGAAGTGGAGTTAGGGCACAGTTGCATAGCAATGGCCCGTTCCACGGGAGGAACCTGCGTGTATCCTTTTGCAGGTCCGGCATCGAGGGTGGTGAGGGAGGAGGATCCACCGGGCCGGTTTCGGGCAGTAAAAGGTGCTGTCCATGACCTAGTGAGCTCCTCGTGCATCTCCGGGAAAAAAGGGACCAGGGTGGGGCGCTGAGAATCAGCACGGGCCACCCCGAGAAACCAATCATCCAGCCTTGAGGGTTCGGGACACGATGGAGGGTTCCACACGAGCCCGACTCTCTCGGCAGCCCGGGAAAGCATAGCCATCATCTCCAGATTAGTATCGGGCACAGCGGGTCTTCCCGGAGGAGCCCCCTGCGCCGACACGTCCTCTCCAGAGAGTTCTGACCCTTCCCTCCGATGCAGCGATGGACATCTGGCCAGTGAGAACATGATTCATCCACCAGCACTGCCTCAGCGTGCTGAACGCCCAAACACGAGATACAGCGCTGATGACCATCCCTCGGTGACAGGAAACCACCGCATCCAGAAACACACAGATAGAATGTTATCTTGAAAAAGACGCAAGCTCTATCTGTGTAAGCTCTTTCAGAAGGACGCTCTCCTTGGTGCTGAAGCACGCAGGGGGAGGGGTCGCGGCGACACCGTCAGGGGATAGTGCAGCCTGACGTACGCGCGCTCTCTCACACGAAGGCGCTCTCTTACCATCCGTAGGAACGGCTTTTTAGTGCACCGAACCGGCTGTGAGAACAGCCTTTGTGATCGTTCTGACAAACAACAAAGAGAGATGATCGGAAAACCACACGACCCGCTGCTGTGCCGTCACACCAACACCGAGTGAAGAGATTGCTTCCGAAAGGCGGCTTCCGTCTTCAGACAGGACTGCGAAGTAAGGAGTGATATCTGTCGTAACCATCTACCACTCGGCTCCGAAGCAAAATGCTAATTTGATGCAATCACCTGTGTCTCATTTATACCGCACGGGCGTGGCATGAGCACCTGGTGCAATCATTGCATGCCAATGTGCATTGGCTCGTTTTAGTTACACTCGAAGTAGATTGGCTCTCGCGAGCGAGATTCCTATTCGTCGGTACTCCGACGTGGCGTCGAGAGTGACCAACTGAATGGGAACTGCATTACCCAAAAGGGCTGAGTTATTATACAGAAGAACAAATTTCTACACTTTAATTGTTGCTGTACCCATTTGAGCTGAGGAAAATTGTCATCAAACATAAAATATTTATTCTTTTATGCTTGCTTCAGGGCAATGTTTCCCAATCCGGGGGTCGCTAAGACAAGGGGTCACCAAGCTCACAATCTGCTTTGAGAGATACAAGTGGGGATGAAAGAGTTACAGGTTTGATGAAAAATCTTACTTACGGTTTAATATTTTAAGTCAAGTCAAGTCACCACCATTTATAGCGCATTTTTACAAAGACTGCTTCAATGACACTAACATTAGCGTAGATACCATTCTTTTCATGATATAACAAGTACATCAGGTGTTATGGGAAGTGTTCCCGGTTCCGGCCGACCTAGTTACTGCAGCCTAAAACAATCATTGAGCTACTGAATTTCACCATTGTCTGTGAAGTGACATGCTGTTTTGATTTGTGAGTCATGACTGAGCTAGCGCTCTCAGTGCGTGCCTTCATCGGGGCTCGAAAGTCTGCTCCCTTTCGAGTGGCACTGGGGGCTGGCACTGGTCTCTTGGCAACGCATGACAACAGAACATGTGAGCAGACACTCCTGATAATCTGACAGCAGCACTTACGTCACAGACCTGCGTGTAGCCAAAGCTAGCTTTTAAGCAAACCTACACGTATAAGTCAAAGCCCTTTACCTCAACTGCTAACACCTAGACAAGTTTGAGCATCGAGTGTAACATTCGAACCAAAGACTCTACAGACTTTGGGACCAACAGCTTGTGAAGCTCAGAATCAAACAAATCCATTGAGTCACAAATGATTCACTGATTTGAACCACTCAAAGCGCCACAATCCGGTGACCCCTGCTGGTCAGAACAGGAAGCGCAGTGAAAACTTATTGAAACATTTTTAACAAACCATTCCCAAATGTTTTGTTGAAGGTGTAATGAATTAAAGACAATCAATGAACCATCAAAACATGAGGTTTCTTTAAAAGCGTGATATTTCACTAAACTATAGGGCTCATTTTGTGAAAGCTGGGCAACCAGACAAGAGCATGTTAAATATGCCTCTTCACTTTATCAAAGGCATCATCAAATGTGTCAAGATTCATAATTGATATACTAGCTCATATACAAATTATATATAGACAATGGTTCACGAGACCTAATGACAAACGGAAATTTGAAATCATTTTGAATTGCTATCATGCTTAATCTTGTTTACTGAAATCACACAACTTTAGCAGTTTGATGCACGCTTCGAATCACTGATTCAAGACAAATGATTCGCAAGAGTCTCGAAGCTTCACAAGGCACCCATCACTGGTTTAAGCAAGTGTGCTCTTGTTTTGGTGTGTTTGTTCTATTCCGACCTTATTCCTCCTCTGTGTTATTTTATTTTCACTTACTTTTGTCTAGCCTAAATAACCCTATTCAGCTAAGTTTGATTTGATTCAATTTCAAATTTAATTAAATCAACTCTTCCATTTACCTTTCCTTTAGTTTTTCTAGAGCTATAAGGAAATTCTAATTTCACCTTTATCCCTTTCCCACTTTTATTTTGTTTCATTTACTTTTGTCTAGCCTGAATATCCCTATTCAGCTGTTGAATTTGATTAAATTCCTAAATTTAATTAAATCAACTCTTCTATTTGCCCTTCCTTTTTAGTTTTTCTAAAACTATAAGGATATTCTAGTTTCACCTTTATTCCTCCTCTATTTTTATTTTATTTCATTTACTTAATTTTGTTTAGCATGAATATCCCTATTCAGCTAAGTTGAATCTAATTAAATTTCAAATTTAATTAAATCAACTTGTCTACATACCTTTCCTTTTAGTTTCTAGAAGCTATAAGGAAATTCTTCTGTACTTTTACCTTATTTTAGTTACCTTACCATCACCATCTTCCTTCTCTGCATAAGATTACAATAGTTCTAGCAACTGTTGTCTCTTTAATGAGTTACATGGGCTATTAGTCTTCACTCCTCAGTGCCAGGCCTAGTCCATGAAGTACGGTTACCGCCCAAATGCACTGTAGGCCTCATATAGAACTAGAAACACTTCCCATTGGTTCTTTTCTTTTGACCTTGAGGTGTTTGTGTCCCTGCTAGCTTAAGATAACAGTCTAACCCTAGGAGTATGATCTATGCAGCCCGCAAGTGACACCTGCTTAGCCTTATCCCCTAGTTAAAACTAAATAGGTAAAACACTCCTTTCTTCCTTTCCTTTCCCTCTCTGATCTCATCTTATGGTTTTATTTCAGTTTTGTTTATTTTCTGTCACCCAGACCAGACCTTTTCCTGTTCTGTCCTTCAATCCGTGCAGACGTGTTTTCACTCTGCTCCCGCTGTGCTCTTGTGCTCTAGTGTTTTGTCTAGTGTTTTGTCTCTTCTTTTTCTCTCTGACCCGCTGCTTTGCTGGACTCCTGAAAATACTGAAATGGAATTGATTAACTGGTCAATCAGCGCGATCGACAAGATTTTCTCACAAAGGAAGGGTGCCCCGGGAGAACCCACCTGCCCGGACGGGACCTTTGCTGCAGGGTACGTGAGGGACGCATGGAACAACTGGCAAGTCCTGTGCCTGGAGGCTCTGTCCGTGGAGGATGCGGAAGATTTATACATGATTGGATTATTGTTGGCGGGTTCCTATTCTTTGGCTTTGGGATTGCCCTGACCTATCGGAAGATTGGTAAGACAGCTGCAAGCAAATTCACCCAGCCGCTGTCTGTGGAAATTAAGGAATGCTTCGGGGCTGTGTGTGACCGTTTGAAGGAATTAGATCAGAGAGTGATAGGAATTGAGGAACTGAACCGTAAATAACGCAGTCCGGACTGCGGATACGCAGGGTAGAGTGGGCTCCATCGGGGTCAGATCGGTGAACTTTACGGACTGTAACCGGTCTGGCCATGAGGCTGGACGTAATGTCTAGGGAAACTGCACAGACCGGACGCGAATGCTGAGGACCAGATCTGATTGATTGATTATGATCCGGACAAATTACCGACGATCATCAAATGGATTAAAAAATAATAAATTGTATTTGCCTGACCTAATCAACTACCCCAACGAACCTCACTTGTCCCTATCTCTCGGTTGGGAGGTCAGCCTGACAGCTGGTCTGCTATCTTCCCCTGTGCACTGCCTTATCTCCCTTCAAGGACAAACCATAGAACTGAACTCGAAAACATCTGAAGTTATGGCTAACATTCTCACACAACACAATCTCAGACTCACTCGCACCATACACAAACCTACCCAGATCCCACCCCCACTACAACCGTCTGCCTGTCTTTATCTATCTCCTCTCCCACTCCATACAAAAAATCCCATCACGTGACCACGTGTACTGTGTCATGTTTATGTTTATGTTTTGTTGTGTTTTGCTATGTAATGCTTGCTAAACTGCATTCTTGTATTTCTGGAGAGCGTGTGGCGGCGCCTGAATAATCGGCTGCGGCCCGGAGGCTTGCTCCAAACTTCATTTCGTTATACTGTACTTGTACATGTGTAATGACAAATAAACTTCAACTTCAACTTCAACTTGAGAACCATCTGTGTTTGAGTAATAGTTTGACCACACGTACGGCCCGGTCATTAGCTGACTGCTTACAGCCCGTCAACAAATATACTCAAATTCATAATTTGTGTTTACCAACACAAAATCTTAACACCCTGCCTTACTAGCGGCACCCATCAGCTATTCACGCCTTAAGCGGCTCACGTAACCATTTACATGGCCCCCATAGCCGTTCTTCTACACAGTTAGCTTACCAGCTCTATACAAATTTGCATTTGCCTTTGCCATCTCTCTCTCGTGTTCCCACAAAGTGTGCCAGTATGCCTCAGACACCCAGCCCTGCCACCACCAGGAACCCCTGTAGACCCGGCAGAGCATGCAATGGGCATCCTTCAGCCTAAAGCAGCCAGAAACCTGCAACGGCAGAGGAAGGAACAGCGAAACTGCAACACAAGTGGACAGCAGACTCCAGGCTGAGCTACAAAGACTTGACCAGCATCATTGTCTCCATTGCCACACTCCCACAGGCCTCAAAAGGGAGGTAAACAGACTGACGCTGTAAGTCACAGAGTTCCACAGAGAACCAACCCCCGCTCAGCATGAGAAGGCACAGCGCAGATGCAAGAATGCTGACAGAAGGGAGCTACTGGAAGAGATCACTGGTCTTCAGGAGGCTCTGACAGCTGTTGGGCACCAAGAGCAGCTGGATAACACCACCATAAAGACCCCAAAAGAGAACTGTTTCACACAAAAACTCCGTTAGAACAGCCAATGTGGAACTTAAATAGAAAGACACTAAAGCTAAGGCCCTTGGAGGCCATCTGCATGCAGCCAGAAGCTTAAGTCCAAACACTGACTCAGCAATCCTGCAGCATTAGAGACAAGCTCAATGTGGTGTGGTCCAAAAAGAACTAAAATGGCCCAACCAACTGCAAATGAACCCCCACAAGAAAGATGTACCCTGCTGAACTTCACATCATCAGCGCAAGCTCCTCCAGCCCTGTAACCTTAACCTTTCACCAGCCATTTTCCTGAAAGCCCCTGCAGCCACAGAAGTAAAAGGATTAATTCAGACAAACCCTGAAATGGCACGTGAAGACCTCAAGCAAATGGACAAACACATGCCTGCACTCACACCAAAGCTTGCAGGAGACCACAACATCCATGCCTACCTACGAGACACTGACCTTCACCTGCAGTCTTCGGTGATGGTGAACCACCAAGATAGACTATATCTGCTCTGGATCACATCCAGCCCAGAGTTGCGACGCTTTCTGGCTTGGAAGCCAGGAAACCTATCTTTGAGGACTATCTTTGAACTGATTATGTAATTGGCGTTATACATTTACCTGACCGTTAATAAACTGTTACATTTTGATCTATTCTGATTTACTCTGGAATTATTAACTATCTCTAGTAGATGAACGGGTATAATTTCAACAAAGGATTAAACAGAATAAATAAATGTTAACTATTAAATATAAATGACCAAAACCAATTGGCATTTTAACCTAAATTTGAAATTATGATAAAATGGAGTCAAATAAAGATAAATTGCCCAGCTGAAAACACCGAACACGCACAGACCTTCAACCGCGGATCGTTACCCTCATTGGAACATTTTTAGCAGGCCTTACAACATCTCTACTTTAACAGAAAGAGCCTTAACACATCTTAACATAGGTCAAATGGTATCAGCATAAGGTTACTGACTTTAGAGAAAAAGACTCTAATTTCAGTATTAAAGCGCAAGTCTGTTTTGACAAAAAAAAATCTCAGCTCAGCAGCATATAAACTGTACCAGAATGGATTCATCTGCTTTGGTTGAGGAAAAAAAAAAAAAAAAACCCACTTGCAGTATTGCTTAACTGATGAAGGAATCAGTACAGTGTTATATACACTCACCTAAAGGATTATTAGGAACACCTGTTCAATTTCTCATTAATGCAATTATCTAATCAACCAATCACATGGCAGTTGCTTCAATGCATTTAGGGGTGTGGTCCTGGTCAAGACAATCTCCTGAACTCCAAACTGAATGTCAGAATGGAAAAGAAAGGTGATTTTAGCAATTTTGAGCGTGGCATGGTTGTTGGTGCCAGACGGGCTGGTCTGAGTATTTCACAATCTGCTCAGTTACTGGGATTTTCACGCACAACCATTTCTAGGGTTTACAAAGAATGGTGTGAAAAGGGAAAAACATCCAGTATGTGGCAGTCCTGTGGGTGAAAATGCCTGGTTGATACTAGAGGTCAGAGGAGAATGGGCCGACTGATTCAAGCTGATAGAAGAGCAACTTTGACTGAAATAACCACTCGTTACAACCGAGGTATGCAGCAAAGCATTTGTGAAGCCACAACATGCACAACCTTGAGGCAGATGGGCTACAACAGCAGAAGACGCCACCGGGTACCACTCATCTCCACTACAAATAGGAAAAAGAGGCTACAATTTGCACAAGCTCACCAAAATTGGACAGTTGAAGACTGAAAAAATTCAGATTGTAGAGTCAGAATTTGGCGTAAACAGAATGAGAACATGGATCCATCATGCCTTGTTACTTTAGGCCTCTTAGTGCCAATTGGGCATCGTTGAAATGCCACGGCCTACCTGAGCATTGTTTCTGACCATGTCCATCCCTTTATGACCACCATGTACCCATTCTCTGATGGCTACTTCCAGCAGGATAATGCACCATGTCCCAAAGCTTGAATCATTTCAAATTGGTTTCTTGAACATGACAATGAGTTCACTGTACTAAAATGGCCCCCACAGTCACCAGATCTCAACCCAATAGAGCATCTTTGGGATGTGGTGGAACGGGAGCTTCATGCCCTGGATGTGCATCCCACAAATCTCCATCAACTGCAAGATGCTATCCTATCAATATGGGCCAAAATTTCTAAAGAATGCTTTCAGCACCTTGTTGAATCAATGCCACGTAGAATTAAGGCAGTTCTGAAGGTGAAAGGGGGTCAAACACAGTATTAGTATGGTGTTCCTAATAATCCTTTAGGTGAGTGTAGATATAGATTTGGGTGATGCTCCCCTTTCGACAGTGTAAAGGCCTTAGAGATTATAGTCAGATTGATGTCATTCATCTAAACTTTGGCTGCATCTACAAGCATAGCTACCTGTTGATCAATACTATGTTTCATTCACTGAAAGAAACATCAGTATTCATTCATGAGACAGATGTAATTTGGTGTGCTTAAACAAGTTTTAACTTGTAGCAAAACTGTTTATGTACTCTTGAGACAAGTGCAAGAAGCCTCATCCAAAATAGAGAGAAACACTTACAAACCCGATTCCAAAAAAGTTGGGATTTTTTTATTCACAAATTGTGAATAAAAAAGGAATGCAATAAATTTACAAATCTCATAAACTTATATTTTATTCACAATAGAATATAGATAACATATCAAATGTTGAAAGTGAGACATTTTGAAATGTCATGCCAAATATTGGCTCATTTTGGATTTCATGAGAGCTACTCATTCCAAAAAAAGTTGGGACAGGTAGCAATAAGAGGCCGGAAAAGTTAAATGTACATATAAGGAACAGCTGGAGGACCAATTTGCAACTTATTAGGTCAATTGGCAACATGATTGGGTATAAAACGAGCCTCTCAGAGTGGCAGTGTCTCTCAGAAGTCAAGATGGGCAGAGGATCACCAATTCCCCCAATGCTGTGGTGAAAAATAGTGGAGCAATATCAGAAAGGAGTTTCTCAGAGAAAAATGGCAAAGAGTTTAAAGTTATCATCATCTACAGTGCATAATATCATCCAAAGATTCAGAGAATCTAGAACAATCTCTGTGCGTAAGGGTCAAGGCCTGTGATCTTCGGGCCCTTAGACGGCACTGCATCACATACAGGAATGCTACTGTAATGGAAATCACAACATGGGCTCAGGAATACTTCCAGAAAACATTGTCGGTGAATACAATCCACCGTGCCATTCGCCGTTGCCGGCTAAAACTCTATAGGTCAAAAAAGAAGCCATATCTAAACATGATCCAGAAGCACAGGTGTTTTCTCTGGGCCAAGGCTTATTTAAAATGGACTGTGGCAAAGTGGAAAACTGTTCTGTGGTCAGAAGAATCACAATTTGAAGTTCTTTTGGGAAAACTGGGATGTCATGTCATCCAGACTAAAGAGGACAAGGACAACCCAAGTTGTTATTAGCGCTCAGTTCAGAGGCCTGTATCTCTGATGGTATGGGGTTGCATGAGTGTGTGTGGCATGAGCAGCTTACACATCTGGAAAGGCAACATCAATGCTGAAAGGTATATCCAAGTTCTAGAACAACATATGCTCCCATCCATGTCGTCTCTTTCAGGGAAGACCTTGCATTTTCCAACATGACAATGCCAGACCACATACTGCATCAATTACAATATCATGGCTGCATAGAAGAAGGATCTGGGTACTGAAATGGCCAGCCTGCCGTCCAGATCTTTCACCCATAGAAAACATTTGGCGCATCATAAAGAAGAAGATGCGACAAAGAAGACCCAAGACAGTTGAGCAACTAGAAGCCTGTATTAGACAAGAATGGGACAACATTCCTATTCCTAAACTTGAGCAACTTGTCTCCTCAGTCCCCAGACGTTTGCAGACTGTTATAAAAAGCACACAGTGGTAAACATGGCCTTGTCCCAACTTTTTTGAGATGTGTTGATGCCATGAAATTTAAAATCAACTTATTTTTCCCTTAAAATGATACATTTTCTCAGTTTAAACATTTGATATGTCATCTATGTTGTATTCTGAATAAAATATTGAAACTTCCACATCATTGCATTCTGTTTTTATTCACAATTTGTACAGTGTCCCAACTTTTTTGGAATGTATTGTAGTCTAGTTTTGTGTAAAAACTAGGGCTGTCATAAACAATGCATTAAGACATGTTGGTAGGGGTGCAGAAATAATTATGTCGTTATATCAAGTGGATTGATCCGCCCATAAAAATATCTCTTTAACCACTATATAATAGCATTTAAATTAATAGTTTGATACAATTCAGTTATTGTGTATTGTACTTATATTATTTTTAAAATACCTGCATGTACACTGCAAAAAATGCGTTTCTTACTTAGTATTTTTGTCTTGTTTTAAGTCTACATGAGTAAAGTTTGCTAATGCCAATCAATATTTGCGTTTTACTGAATATAACATCATTGTTCTTGAATATCTGAAAGTATAGGCACCACCTTTTAACTCTATATAGTTTGGTTTCGTCTCCCCACAGAGCCCAAAAGGAACCAGGAAACCAGGAAACATTTATTTATTTATTTTTATTATTTGTGATTCTGTTTACTCTCAATGAGTTATGTGACCCTGCTACACAGTAATCTCAATGACTACCAGAGCATAACTATAGTTCTGAGCACCGATAATAAACATAATCTGAATGGGAAAGCTGTTCTTTTTCCTTTTTCACCTCTTAAGAGACCTAGCCTGTGTGAGCCGTTAGGAGATTCTGAGAAATAATTTGACCATAAGAACCATCTTAAGTCATTTATTAAATCTCGGCTTACACCTTTCAGAAACACCCTCAGAACCACTCAAATCTTAGCATCCTAGCACCTACAGCTAAGATAGTAATCATAGTAGACAAATTTCCATAGCAAGCTATAACAGAAACATCAAACTGTATGCTATATAACTAGCTGACCCATTGAACCTTTAGCTTTGAACTCTTTAGGGTCATGCATTGGTCCCTCACCCTACTCTCAACAACAAGTGTGCCAAAATGTTGCAGGTGCACAGTCCATCCTCCCAGGCACGAGACCTAAAGGACTGACTGGCCATTGCAAGAAACATGGTTCCACGCAGGGTTGTGGAAAGCACACAGCCCCAGAGCCAACACAACTGGACAATGAGAGAAGAGGACTAACAATACATGACACAAGCCAGAGCTGCAAGGTCACAGGGTGACCAAGGGTTTCACCTCCTTTGCTTCCACCTCATGGATCTGAAACAGAAGGTAAAACAACCTCACACAGCAGATCACAGAGACCAGCAAGGAGCGGACACATCTGCAAAGCCTCACAGGCCTGCTAGATCAAACCAAAATTAAAAGACTTTAAACAGCTCAGACAGCTGCTGAAAAATGAGAGCAGCTAGACAGAGCAAGCACAGGACCAGTGCAGAACTGTCACTATGGCACCCACCCAGATACTAGACAAGCCACTGTGTGAAGCCATGGAAGACTGCACCCTAAACCTACGCACAGGACATCCCACAGCCGTCGATGACAACATCCTCCGCCAAACCCTTCACACAGGTGTCAAGTGGAGGCTGCACAAGGACAGCTGGACACAACTATCTCAGAGTTACAGGAGCTGCTGACACCAGCAAAATAGCTCCCTGAATGAGACTCACCAGAGGAGTACTGCAAAGGACAAGCTTCCAACTCCTTGCACATCTCAGGAGCGCTCACGTCAGAATTGCCATAAGAGCAGAGCAAAACTCCCATTCTTCAGACTTCTCGTGACTGAGAGGCTAACAACTACCTGCTGCCCTCTTGCCACTAGCATTAGGTCAGTCTAAAACCCTCTTCAAGCCACAGAGACCCCTAGACGCTTCCTGAAACCATAAGCAGACACCTGCCCTACACAAACGGACTTCAGGAGGACAGGTGACACGCGGTCAGGGCACCTGCTGCCTCGACACCTGCTGCACAAGCTCAGAGACCTGAACTCGGCTACTGCCCCTGCAGTACACCAGGCCAAGGTTTTAAAGGTGACCCGCTGCTGCATTCACACCACCGCCAGCTCAGCTGCCTCAGCCTGCCGTCGCCGAGGGTGCCCCCCTGCGGCTCCTGCCCCTCCCGCTCAGCCCAGGAGCAGCCTTCACTCGGGCCGCAGCATGGAGGAGGTCGCAGCTAGGTGGCACACCCCATCTCTGCCTCTAAGCCTGCCAGATGCCAGGCTAAGCAGCACTCCTAAGACGGACAGCTTGGAGTTAGGCGACAGTTCTTCAAGGGATGGGAGCAGGACCACTCCTTCCCCCGGTGGAGGGCCGGGGGAGAATTCTTTATTTTCAGCTGGCGTGATGGCCGGTGGTGTCTAATATTAGAACTGACCTCCCTACCTCTGAGCCCCAGAGGGCACGGTTGACAGTGTGCGACGCAAAGCCTCGCTGCTCTCAGCCCCCTCTGTCGCCAGCCCCCTGGCAGATGAGACCCCCGTGGAACGCTAGTCCTTCCCTGGTCACCTCTCTCAGGGAGCGGAATTCGACCCCGCCCACACCTCGGGATGCTCCCACGCCTCCCCATGTCTGGGCCGGTCATTCCACTTTGCTGCCCCATCATGGATACACCGGTGGCTCGCATAACCGCTGCTTCAGTTCGGGGAGCCTAAATAGAGCTTCCAAACTATTCAGCTGGTTCGCCCACAGGTTCGCTATGCAATTTAGTTCGCAAAATCTCCTCCCCGGTTCAACGGGCAGTCCGCTACATCGTGGTAGGTGGCAACACCCCTGTCATGCGTGTGGAGGTCGACAGATGGAGTTCGGCTTCCACAGCCCTGACTTCATGGTACCTAGTAGAAGCGATGGGTCACGACCATTCCTGGACCTGTGTATCTTGAGCTGAACCCTTCCTAGGCTTCCATTTTCAAGATGTGCACAGCATAACACGTTTCGGATGCGTTCGTCCACTGGATTGGTGGACGAACGCATCCGAACGCACTTACGTAGACCGGTCGCAGTGTTCAGGACCTCTGACCAGAGCAGAAAGGGAAGGCTCTCTCCAAGCAGAAGTTGTCACGCCATTGAGCTTATGGTTATGAAATGGGCAAGATGGCGACCCCCACGGCAGACGTGTTTGCTCGCTCCACACTTAAATGTCGGACTTTTCTTCTTTTCTGTGTGTTTTTCATTTTTTCTGCAGTGCACAAATGCCATGCACTGCTAACATACAATCGACAGGCATTATTGGACATTGCCAACTCACGACACTTTGATTTTAGTAGTTCTATTCCGCTGGAGATACAAGTCATTGTTCGCCCCCAGAGTCACCACTGAAACCACCCCGGGGACCACGAAGCACCAGACTCGAGTGAGTTAGCTGACCCCAGGAGAGTGCTTCGGAGACGGCGACGCAAGCGAGGCAAGAGGGGAGGGCTTCATGCTAGGCTAAAAGCTCACGCTAGCCGACCACCGCTACCCAGCCTCCTGCTAGCTAATGTGCGGTCTCTGGAAAACAAACTGGACGAGCTACGAGCCAGGATTACAACCCATCGGGAAATCAGAGAGTGCTGCGCCCTGATTTTCACCCGAGACCTGGCTCTCAGACAAAGTCCCAGAGAACGCCATTCAGCTACAGACTCACTCGGTTCACCAAGGCGATCAAACAGGGCTGCACCTCGCCCCCACTTCGGACACTCGGACCACATCTCTTTGTTCCTGTACCCTGCTTACAGAGAAAGATTGAAACAAGCACACCCTGTCACCAAACAGATTAAACTCTGGACCCCGGAAAGCGAGATCACCCTGCAGGACTGTTTTGCTCTGACAGACTGGGATGTGTTCAAAGCTTCAGCCACTCTGGAGGACTCTTCCATTAGCGTACAGGACTATGCTGAGTATGTGACTGGGTACATCAGCACTTGTGTTGATAACATCGTGCCCACCATACAAATCAGGAAGTTTCCCAACCAGAAGCCCTGGATAAACAGTCAGGTACGTCACATGCTGCGTGCCCGCTCTCTTGCATTCAGATCAGGCAGTGAGAACGAGTACAAACTGCGAAGTATGGACTGAGAAAAGCCATCACAGCAGCCAAGAGGCAGTACAGAGAGAAGCTGGACAGCTTCTATTCTACTGCTAATTCAGGGCGGATGTGGCAAGGCCTGCAGCACATTACAGACTACAGGACCACCACCAACATCATCGCCTCAACAGACAGCCTGCCGGATGACCTCAACACTTTCTACACCCGCTTTGAGGCCTCCAGCGACACTGCAGAGAGGGAGCTCACACACACCTGGACCACCCAACCCCCTTCCCCTCCACCAACCATCTCAACAACCCAAGTACACATAGCCCTGAGGAAGATCAACCCCCACAAAGCAGCAGGACCAGACAACATTCCTGGGCGGGCCCTCAGAGCATGTGCCAATGAGCTGGTTGACGTTTTCACCTCCATTTTCAACCTCTCCCTCAGCCAGCGCACTGTACCATCGTGCTTCAAGACCACGACCATCGTCCCCCTGCCTAAGAAGAGCCCACCCACCTGCCTGAATGACTACAGGCCAGTGGCTCTCACCCATATCATCATGAAGGGTTTCGAGAGAGTGGTGCTGGCCCACATTCAGAGCAGCATACCAGACACCATCGACCTCCTGCAGTATGCCTACCGGGCCAACAGGTCCACCTCGGATGCTATCGCTGCTGCCATCCACTATTCTCTCTCTCACCTGGAAAACAAGGACTCCTACCTAAGGATACTTTTCATAGACTATAGCTCCGCCTTCAACACGGTCATCCCACACAAACTCACCCACAAACTGTCCACACTTGGTCTGCACCCCACCCTCTGTGACTAGCTCCTAGACTTCCTGACTGGCAGGCCTCAGTCTGTCAGGATTGGCAATCGGACTTCAGCCAGCACCATCACAAACATTGGCACTCCACAAGGCTGTGTACTCAGCCCCATCCTCTACACCCTGTACACCTACGACTGTGTCGCCTCCCACAAGGACAACATCATCCTGAAGTTTGCGGACGACACCGCAGTGATAGGACGCATCGCTGGCGGTGACGAGGCAGCTTACAGGAGGGAGGTGGCCAGTCTGGTGTCATGGTGTGAAGAAAACAACCTCACCCTCAACACGGACAAGACAAAGGAAATGATAGTGGACATGAGGAAGGAGAGGAGAACGCCTCAGCCACTGTTCATCCGGGAGCTTGAAGTGGAGAGGGTCCAGAAATTCAAATATCTGGGTGTCCACATCAATGAGGACCTCACTTGGACACCTCACATCACGCAGCTGGTCAAGAAGGCTCAACAGCGGCTGTATTTTCTGAGGAGGCTGAGGAAGTTCGGCATGTCGCCTAAGATCCTCAGCAACTTCTACAGCTGCACCATCGAGAGTGTCCTGACCAGCTGCATCACTGTGTGGTATGGCAGCAGTACTGTCAAGGACCGCAAACGCCTGCAGAGAGTGGTGAAGACTGCGCAGAAGATCACCAGGACTCCACTGCCCTCTCTGCAGAGCATTTACCACCGCAGAGTCCACAGGAGCGCTGCTGCCATCCTCAAAGACCCCTCCCACCCCCAACATGGACTCTTCTACCCTCAGGACGGAGGTACAGAAGTGTGAAATGCAGGACTGCTAGACTAAAGAACTCTTTCTTTCCCTCTGCCATAAGACTCCTAAACAGCAGATAGGAGTCTACAATCACAACATCACATGGACAATTGTTTACATACTGCACTACCTCATTTTACACTACCAGAACTGCACTACCTCACTTTATTACTTTACTCTTTTGCCCTTATTATATTTATATTTTTTTTATATCTTTGCTCTCTTTATTATTTATATATTTATCTTATCTTATTTTTTTAATTTTTTAACTTACTTGTGTGACATTTATTGTGGACGGCAAAGCAAGAATTTCATTGTACAGGGAAACATGCTTTCTGTCTGTACACATGACAATAAACACTTTGAACTTTGAACTTGAACTTGAATGGTTCAGGGCATGCCATGCCCCCTAGGGGTCTCGGCACACTCCACTAAGTGTTGTCTCCTCTTGGGCTTAGCGCATGGTACCTCGCTAACAGACTTAGAGCTGCAGGCTGGGCAACACCCAACACATTCGCTAGATTCCATAATCTCCGAGTGTAGCCAGTTTCTCTTGTGTACTCGCCCCAATGGGCCAGTAACTGGACAGGCTCAGGTGTCATCGCTTGCTGCGCCAATTCCACTCCATGGACTGGATGCGTGCACATGTTTACTCAGGTGAGTTTCTAAGTAAGCCCTGAGTTCCTCCAGCACTGTTGATGCCGACACCAGAGTGCATGCCCGCTTGGTCAGCCCTCGTGTTAGGCTAGGTGCCTCCATGTGCATGGTTCCCCCTCTGGGCAACCCCCACTTGTGTATTCCACGGTAAGTCTCTTTGAGCATGTGTCTTCCCTTGGCAAGACACCTTGCCACCCCTGGGGTTGAAATATTCCACCTGCAGCTGGATACCCCAGAGTGTTCCATATGTTCGCTCCTATGAGGGTCATATGTGTGTTCTTAAGTCCTCCCTGCAGGTACGCATTGTTTTGCATTTCTCCATGTGGGATATGCTTCCCAGTGTACCTTGGTAAGCTGAGCCCAGCCCCTCGTTTGTGACAGGTTTCACGGCAGGGAGCCCAGGTCAGCACAGGATGCTGGAAGACAGCCGCTGTGGCGAGATTGAATTGGGACCCCCATTTCGTCAGTACTGACGTAACTCATAGTGTACTGACTGAAAGGGAATGTTTCGGTTACGTATGTAACCCTCGTTCCCTGAAGGAAGGGAACGTAGACGTTACATCCCCATGCCACAACCGCTGTATTGCTGGTAGGGCCGGGGCGCTCAGCCTCGGCTCCTCAGCAGGTAAACATAATGTGAGGTTGCAATGCAACTCCTTATATACCCATGCTGTGGGGCGGAGTTGCATTATGCAAATTCCGCAGACCTATGGCATTTTCATGCCATTGGCTCGTTTTGTAGATCTCGAAGGCGATTGGCTTCTAGGCGAAACCCCTATTTCGTCAGTACTGACGTGACGTCTCCGCTCCCTTCATTCAGGGAACGAGGGTTACATACGTAACCGAGACGTTTTCTTTTCTTTTGAAGTTCGTTCATTGCTGCTTTTAGGGAAACAGTCCAGTTTATCAAAAAAGCATTTTCTCCATTATTTCAGCACTCCCAAAGCTTTCTTCTAGCATTGTTCTACAGCCGGATGCTGGATCAGCGACATGAACAGCTCTCACTATTTTGAAGACTGCGGTCCTAGCCACCTTATCAGAAGATCAAGCTCCTCGCTAGGGGTGAGTGATAGGCCTTCTAGACCATTACTAAATGATGACTTCCAGGCTAAGTAATTTTCTGTGCGATCGTCAAACTTACTAAGTCCCGAGTTCAGCCAATTCTAATATTAGTCTCTCTGTTTCATCCTTATCCCAAGGTTACCATAGCCAGCCGGATCCATACCCACTGAATGTAAGTGATGGTTCATTTCTGTTGTAAAAAAGTTATTAATTTAGTTAATTTATCTATACAGCCACTCTGCAGAAAACAGTGATGTCGTCATCATCCAGCTCAGTTCAGTTCTCATACAATGGTGTCAATGTAGGTAAATCAATAATATTGTTGAATATTAAATGTCCCCAACTAAGCAAGCCAAAAGGCGACAATGGCAAGGAACCAAAACTCCATCAGGTCACAGAATGGAGAAAAGAAACTAGGCTCAGTCGGGGGGCCAGTTCTCCTCTGGCCAACGAACGAACAGTGTATGTTTATGATTCAGGCAGCATTACAGGTCCGAAATCAGATTGGATAGGACCATTCAGAATATTTATCCAGTTATCAGGTTGAAGATCGGATTCATCATGCTAGTATGAGGGTTTGTTGAGGATCAGTGCCACTGGTTGTCGTGTCGATGAGGCCTTCACAGGGGAGAGTCTAATTGACGATCTCTGCTGATTTTGAATGGAATATCACACGCAAATGAATTCTCTCTTGTCTGCTGCGGTTCAGTTGTGTCCACACAGTTCGCAAAGAACAGGTTTTAGTTCAGCTCTTTGTTCCAAAGTGCACATATTTGGAGAAATATTGATTTATTATCACGTTTGCAAAATATTTTGTCATACAGAATACCATTTCTATTCATTTCTCACTGAATTATCTGATCTGAAAGAGCTGAAACAGTGTACAGAGCCAGCTTTCTCTCTCCTCTTCCTGATTTGCGTCAGATTCGAGTCATCATGCATTCATTTGTCCTCTGGACCTGTCAATCATCTTACGTGAGTCAATCCTGCCCTCTGCATGATGCTCTTGTGTGTTTACTTCCTCATTCTGTCTCTGTGAAGAACGAACCAATTCTAAATTTCTACGCGGGAACTAAGAAACTAATAAACACACGATAACTATGGCATTAGGTTGTGTGATTTTTCACGTGATTTCGGCTATTTTTATCACTAATGGATGTCTACATTATAACTGCTAGCAGGTGTAGCGATTAGCTCCATATAAAATGCTAAATATAACATGTTTTAACGGCACCATATGAATGAAATCCCCATTATATCGCGACAGGAAGCTAATACAAACACTATAAAGTGGTCTAAAGTGACATTTTGAGTGAATATGTAATTTTAATCTTTTAAAGTGTGTTATGTAGCTTGATGTTAACTGTAGCTCTAATGCACCTTTTGGACCAGAAGCTTTGTCTATTTTGTTACAAAAATTCACATAAGGTTCCAAGGATATGCTTTTAGTTTTTTTATTTAGAAAGACTTCAGATAATATGTGGATTACTGTAAATGGATTACTGTAAATGGATTATTGTGCTGTTAATGGGCCATTCATGCCAGCTATAAAGGCTATAAACAAACAAAAGAATAACAATAAAAGGATAATGAGGATTACGTCTCATACACTCAAAGGTGTAAAACGATCATCGAGTGAAGACACTTTAGAATTAATTGAGCTGTTGTCCTCGCCAGACATTAGAAAAAAGACTGCAAATGGGTGTTTGCAGGCCAACAACATATTTGATAGCATCTTCTCTAAAAAAATATATACTCTTGACTGCTATATACCAGTCAAGAGTTTGGACACATTACTATTCAAATTAATGTTTTTGAAATAAGTCTCTTATGCTCATCAAGCATGCATTTATTTGACCAAAAATACAGAAAAATTACATTTAAAATAATGGTTTTCTATTTTAATATACTGTAAAATATAATTTCTTTCTGTGATGCAAAGCTGAATTTTCATCATCCATTACTTCATTTATTCATCCAAGAATCCTGAAAAAAGTATCACAGGTTATAAAAAAATAACAACAGACCTGCCAACTTTTAAGAAATTTTGAGTACAACCCACCCCACTAGGGGTGTGCAATATATATTGTTTGCGATAATATCGTAATTGTTGTTTAAAAGATTTGCAAAATCATATTATCGAGTATGTCACTCATTTTCAGAAACTAATCAAAACGCTGCATCAATTGTTCACAAATTGAATGCGCGCAAGGGTGCACACGTGACACAGAGTGTGCGGTTAAAATGAGCAAAGAAACTGTGAAAGAAGAAGATATTCAAACACCAGCAAACTCACAATCCATGCTAGATTTAATTCCTAGATGTGAGTTGTCATCACTAGCATGGAGGTGGTTTGGTTTTGAAAGGTTAGATGTTAGTCAAAAGACTCTTTCATCATCTTTGAACTACCCACCACACTGAACATGAGGATTATGAAAAGCTTCGTGAGTCAGCCGAACACGACGCGCCTGCAGCTGACAGGGTAAAAAAGTTTTTAAAAAAACACACGCAACAAACTTTGGCTGATTCATTTACCAAGAAAGTTCCTTACAACAAAAAAGGCGACAGATATAACAAACGCTGTCACCAATTACATTGCCAGAGGCATGGTGCCAATTCAAGCAGTTGAGAGAGATGTTTTAAACAGCTTTTAAAAGACGTTAGACCCAAGATACACACTGCCTGGACAAAAATACTTCAGTGAAACAGTGCTGCCTAAATTGTATGAATCATGTCGCCAAACTCTTGCGCATGAAGTGCAGAAGGTTTTACATTTTGCCACAACAACCGATTTGTGGACAAGCAGAACGTCAGAGCCATACCTCTCCCTGACAGCACATTTCATTGATGAAACTTGGTAACTCCAAAGCTACTGTCTGCAGACATCTTACTTTCCAGATGACCACACAGGTGACATACACTCACCTAAAGGATTATTAGGAACACCTGTTCAATTTCTTATTAATGCAATTATCTAATCAACCAATCACATGGCAGTTGCTTCAATGCATTTAGGGGTGTGGTCCTGGTCAAGACAATCTCCTGAATTCCAAACTGAATATCAGAATGGGAAAGAAAGGTGATTTAAGCAATTTTGAGCGTGGCATGGTTGTTGGTGCCAGACGGCCGGTCTGAGTATTTCACAATCTGCTCATTACTGGGATTTTCACGCACAACCATTTCTAGGGTTTACAAAGAATGGTGTGAAAAGGGAAAAACATCCAGTATGCGGCAGTCCTGTGGGCGAAAATGCCTTGTTAATGCTAGAGGTCAGAGGAGAATGGGCCGACTGATTCAAGCTGATAGAAGAGCAACTTTGACTGAAATAACCACTCGTTACAACTGAGGTATGCAGCAAAGCATTTGTGAAGCCACAACACGCACAACCTTGAGGCGGATGGGCTACAACAGCAGAAGACCCCACCGGGTACCACTCATCTCCACTACAAATCAACCAGGAAAAAGAGGCTACAATTTGCATGAGCTCACCAAAATTGGACGGTTGAAGACTGGAAAAATGTTGCCTGGTCTGATGAGTCTCGATTTCTGTTGAGACATTCAGATGGTAGAGTCAGAATTTGGTGTAAACAGAATGAGAACATGGATCCATCATGCCTTGTTACCACTGTGCAGGCTGGTGGTGGTGGTGTAATGGTGTGGGGGATGTTTTCTTGGCACACTTTAGGCCTCTTAGTGCCAATTGGGCATCGTTGAAATGCCACGGCCTACCTGAGCATTGTTTCTGACCATGTCCATCCCTTTATGACCACCATGTACCCATTCTCTGATGGCTACTTCCAGCAGGATAATGCACCATTTCACAAAGCTCGAAATCCTTTCAAATTGGTTTCTTGAACATGACAATGAGTTCACTGTACTAAAATGGCCCCACAGTCATCAGATCTCAACCCAATAGAGCATCTTTGGGATGTGGTGGAATGGGAGCGTCGTGCCCTGGATGTGCATCCCACAAATCTCCATCAACAGCAAGATGCTATCCTATCAATATGGGCCAACATTTCTAAAGAATGCTTTCAGCAACTTGTTGAATCAATGCCACATAGAATTAAGGCAGTTCTAAAGGCGAAAGGGGGTCAAACACAGTATTAGTATGGTGTTCCTAATAATCCTTTAGGTGAGTGTAATTGCTCAAGGTCTAAAAGATGTGCTGGCATCATGGTCGTTGCCCGAAGATCGCATGGTTTGTATGACAACAGACAGCAGGGCTAATGTTGTCAGTGCACTACGGATTAACAACTGGCAGCAGCTTCCTTGTTTTGGCCACAGGCTTCATATTGCCATTGGTAAGCAATTTTGGTGCTTCTATGAAATGAAATTTACTTAAAACAGATCTTGTATTTTTTGGAGTGATTAAAAATACAAATAAGAATAATAAGCAAACCTATTTTAGAACTGTAATATAGCCAAATAAAACGACAGGAATATAATAAAACAAATTATAAATTAAAATATAATAATTATTATATAAAATAGTAATAAATAATATAAAATGTCATTCATGCCCTCACACTTTGAATGTTCAATGGACTCAACATGTTTTAAGTCTATTTTATGTTTTATTTTAAACGTTTTCCAGAAAGGAGCATGCGGTACCCTAGAATAGACAGAGCCATTGGAGTTTGCAAGAAAATGGTCGCTGCTTTTTCCAGCAGCTGAATAAAGAAAAAAGCTTTTGCACAAGAGCAGCTGAAGCTTCCTCAACACAAACTGATCACGGAGTCACCAACAAGATGGGGCTCAAGACAGCGCATGATTGAGAGGTTTCTTGAGCAAGAAAAGGCCATTCATCATGTTTAACTGCAGACAAAAAGCACAGGCACCTTGTGACAACATGGCAAGATGTTGAGGTGCTGGAGGCGGCAAGCAAAGCACTTGGTCCTCTGCTAAAATTTACAGACGCTCTGTCAGGTGAGCAACTTGTAACAGTTTCTTACTTAAAACCTGTGTTCCCCTTGTTCAACACTGAAATTCTGGCGGTGAAGTCTGATGACACAGAGCTAACCAAAAAAAAAAAAAAAAATCAAACAAACCATTTTGGAGTTCCTGAAGACCAAGTACTACGAAGACTGTGTGGAAGAGTTGTTGAGTTTGGCATCCACAAAAAACGCTATAACAACAATGGCGGGATCAAAACCATTGGAACAGCAGTGACTCATGAGCAGAACTCATAGCTATGGTGACAGAGGAAGACAGCCCTACCCCAGACCCATCAACTGCTTCTGCTCAGGCTTTAACAGTGGAACCTGAAGCAGGTGACGCCACTGAGCCAGGAAAAAAAGACAAAAAAGTCTTTTGGCAGTTATTTCAAGAAACCACAAGAATTCAGAGGTGAGTCTCTGCACATTGCAATAGAAAAGGAAAGCCAGAGCTACTTAATGATACCAGAGGTGGACAGTGACGTAAACCCACTTGACTGGTGGAAAACACAATAAATAAATTTCCCCAGACTTGGGAAACTAGCAAAAAAGTACCTATGCATCCCTGCCTCAAGCAGCCCTTCTGAGAGGTCTTTCAGTACAGGAGGAAATATTGTAAAATGTCACTGTGCAGCTCTCAAGCCAGATGCTGTGGACAGGCTGGTGTTTTTATCACACAACTTGAAACGCATGTAGATCCAAAGAAACCCAGTTAATGGACAAAAAAAAAAAAAAAAAAAAAAAAAAAAAGGGTCAAGCTGCTGAAAGCCTGTTTCCTCTGTTCTAGTGACTTTTATAAACCCGATTCCAAAAAAGTTGGGACACTGTACAAATTGTGAATAAAAAAGGAATGCAATAATTTACAAATCTCATAAACTTATGTTTTATTAACAATAGAATACAGATAACATATCAAATGTTGAAAGTGAGACATTTTGAAACGTCATGCCAAATATTGTCTCATTTTGGATTCCATGAGAGCTACACATTCCAAAAAAGTTGGGACAGGTAGCAATAAGAGGCTGGAAAAGTTAAATGTACATATAAGAAACAGCTGGAGGACCAATTTGCAACTTATTAGGTCATGATTGGGTATAAAAAGAGCCTCTCAGAGTGGCAGTGTCTCTCAGAAGTCGAGATGGGCAGAGGATCACCAATTCCCCCAATGCTGTGGCCAAAAATAGTGGAGCAATATCAGAAAGGAGTTTCTCAGAGAAAAACTGCAAAGAGTTTGAAGATATCATCATCTACAGTGCATAATATCATCCAAAGATTCAGAGAATCTAGAACAATCTCTGTGCGTAAGGGTCAAGGCCCGTGATCTTCGGGCCCTTAGACGGCACTGCATCACATACAGGAATACTACTGTAATGGAAATCACAACATGGGCTCAGGAATACTTCCAGAAAACAGTGTCGGTGAACACAATCCACCGTGCCATTCGCCATAGGTCAAAAAAGAAGCCATATCTAAACATGATACAGAAGCGCAGGCATTTTCTCTGGGCCAAGGCTCATTTAAAATGGACTGTGGCAAAGTGGAAAACTGTTCTGTGGTCAGACGAATAAAAATCTGAAGTTCTTTTTGGAAAACTGGGACGCCATATCATCCGGACTAAAGAGGACAAGCACAACCCAAGTTGTTATCAGTGCTCAGTTCAGAAGCCTGCATCTCTGATGGTATGGGGTTGCATGAGTGCATGTGGCATGAGCAGCTTACACATCTGGAAAGGCACCATCAATGCTGAAAGGTATATCCAAGTTCTAGATCAACATATGGTCCCATCCAGACGTCGTCTCTTTCAGGGAAGACCTTGCATTTTCCAACATGACAATGCCAGACCACATACTGCATCAATTACAACATCATGGCTGCGTAGAAGGAGGATCCGGGTACTGAAATGGCCAGCCTGCAGTCCAGATCTTTCACCCATAGATAACATTTGGCACATCATAAAGAGGAAGATGCGACAAAGAAGACCTAAGACAGTTGAGCAACTAGAAACCTGTATTAGACAAGAATGGGACAACATTCCTATTCCTAAACTTGAGCAACTTGTCTCCTCAGTCCCCAGATGTTTGCAGACTGTTATAAAAAGAAGAGGGGATGCCACACAGTGGTAAACATGGCCATGTCCCAACTTTTTTGAGATGTGTTGATGCCATGAAATTTAAAATTTAAATTTGCCATAACTTATTTTTCCCTTAAAAGTATACATTTTCTCAGTTTAAACATTTGACATGTCATCTATGTTGTATTCTGAATAAAATATTGAAATTTGAAACTTCCACATCATTGCATTCTGATTTTATTCACAATTTGCACATTTGTTATTCACAACTTTTTGGAATCGGGTTTGTATATTATAAAGACAATTTTACCTTTTAGTCTTTAAACTTTGTTTACAGTAGAATCAATTGTTTACATATTTTTTTTCCTGAGTGCAATATTTGACAAATCTGAAGGGTTTCTAATTTTACAGCTGTTTACTTTTTGTGCAATATTGGACAGAACTTGAAGTTAGTCATTTAATTGAGAATACTGTGAGCTGTATTTTTTGTATCTTTGACTATAGAACATTTTACAGAAGGGAGTAATTTGTTTACCAAGGTTTTCTAGTGCTGTTTTTGACAGAAGTTTGCATTTAGATTCTTTAATTATAATGTCGTATTTGCTTGTATTCTGCACAGTTCACCTTACAGCAGAGCAGTGATTTGTGTTGTTTCTACTTGAATGCTTCAGTTTTAAATAATAAATACCCTTTCCAACAATATGTTTCAATTAACAATATATCAATATCCTATTGACATTGTAAAACGGAGCTAGTAAAATATAAGACATTTACAAACACATTTTTGAATAATGCAAAATATCGTCTGATTATCGTTATCGGCAAAATTCTCAAAAATATTGAGATATAATTTTTGTCAATATTGTACACCCCTACACCCCACCCCCACCCCTCCTGTGCCCCCAGCACACAACCGACAGCCCACCGCCAATGTACGCTCCACCGTTATCGAAGCTGGAGTCTTAAATCTGTCCAATGATGCTCAGTTTGTACAGATCAAGTAAGAGTGTGATGTTTTAACGAGCAGTGAATATTTAACAACAATAATCTGGGGCCGTCTGCGATCTTTGCCGCGAAAGGGGTTAATTCCGTATAACAGGACACCTCGGTGGCCGTTATCCCTTATATACAGGGCTGGCCCTGGCCAATTTGCTGCCCTAGGCAAGATTTTCTCTGGTACCCCTTGCATCACAGCCCATTCCACCCCCATCGTGTTCAAGATATTATAAACAAAAATGGAGATAATAACGCACGAATCCGGCCCAGGGGGCGGGAATGGCGTCACAAGCCGACACTAGAACGGGCACTTAGCGCTACTGGCCACTGGGGGCGAGTACACGGGAAGATACCGGCTCTACACGGAGGCTGTAAAATCTAGCGAACGTGTTAGGTGTCGCCCAGCCCGCAGCTCTACATATATCTGTTAGCGAGGCGCCCTGAGCCAGCGCCCAGGAGGAGGCTACACTCCTAGTCGAGTGCGCTCACAACCCGAACGGGCAGGGCACGTCTTGGGACTGGTACGCCAAGACAATAGCATCCACTATCCAGTGGGCTAACCTCTGCTTGGAGACAGCCTTTCCCTTCTGCTGGCCTCCGTAACAGACGAAGAGATTTTAAAGCTTTGAGTTTGGTCCACGTAGGCACGGACGGGACAGAGCAAAGCTAGGGCTGGGTCTGCCTCCTCCGAAGGCAGCACTTGCAGGTTCACCACCTGATCCCGGAAAGGAGTGGTGGGAACCTTGGGCATGTATCTGGGCCGGGGTCTCAGGACAACATGAGAGTTACCTGGCCCGAATTCTAGGCACGATTCGTTGACCGAAAGTGCGTGCAGGTCCCCTACCCTCTTGATGGAGGCCAGTGCAACCAAGAGTATTGTCTTCATGGACAGGATCTTTAGCTCAATGGACTGCAAAGGCTCGAAGGGAGGGCTCTGGAGTGCTCTAAGCACCAGAGCTAAGTCCCAAGAGGGTACCGGGTTTGGACGAGGAGGATTCAGCCTCCTCGCACCCCTGAGGAACTTGACGATTAGGTCGTGCTTTCCTGAGGACTTACCGTCAACTGCGTCGTGATACGCCACTATTGCCGCGACGTACACTTTAAGGGTGGAGGGAGGGAGACAGCCTTCGCTCCAACTCGTCTTGCAGAAAGGAAAGCACGGCGCTAACCGAACACCTTCGGGGGTCTTCGTGGCGAGAAGAACACCACTCAACGAACAGGTTCTACTTCAATGCATAGAGGCGCCTCATAGAGGGGGATCTAGCGGAAGCGATGGTGTCTACCACTGCTTGTGGTAGGCCACCTAAAACCTCCACGTCTCGTCCAGGGACCAGACATGGAGTTTCCAGAGGTCCGGACGCGGGTGCCATAGTGTGCCCCGTCCCTGAGAAAGTAGGTCCTTCCTCAGAGGAATGGGCCAGGGAGGTGCTGTCACGAGGAGAGTTAGTTCAGAGAACCAGGTCCGGTTGGGCCAGTAGGGCGCAGCCTCCTCTGCCAGTAACTCCAGTCAATCGATATGCCAATGCAGTTGGGGCCCCGTCCACAGACCTGAAACTGCATGCCCGTTGTACGTGGCCCCCCAGCCGGTGGATGAGGCATCCGTGAAGACCACAGCATGCCCGGACACCTGTTCTAGGGGCACTCCCGCCCGTAGAAACGAAGGGTCCGACCACGGGCTGAAGGTTTGGCGGCAGTAAAGAGTAACTAAGACCTGGTACTTGCCGCTCTGCCACGCCCATCTCGGGACTCGGCCGTGAAGCCAGTGCTGAAGTGGTCTCATATGCAGCAATCCGAGCGGCGTTACCGCGGCTGCAGATGCCATATGCCCCAGGAGCCTCTGAAAGGATTTCAGTGGGACCGCTGTCCTGCCCTTGAACGTATTCAAGCAGTTCAGCACTGATCGGACTCGCTCCTCCATGAGGCGCACAGTCCGATTGACCGAATCCAGCTCCATACCGAGATAAGAGATCCTCTGTGTGGGACAGAGTTTGCTCTTCTCTCGGTTGACCCGAAGGCCCAACAGGCTCAGGTGACGGAGCACCAGGTCCTTGTGTTCGCACAACTGCTCTCGGGACTGGGCGAGTATGAACCAATCATCAAGGTAGTTGAGAATCCGATCGCCGCGTTCTCGGAGCGGAACAATGGCTGCCTCTGTGACTTTCGTGAAGACACGAGGCGACAGGGACAGCCCGAAGGGCAGGACTTTGTACTGATATGCCCTCTCCTCGAACGCAAAGCGTAGGAACGGTCTGTGTCTCGGGAGAATGGAGACATGAAAGTATGTGTCCTTCAGGTCGATCGCTGCGAACCAGTCTTGGGGACGGATGCATTCGAAAATGCGTTTCTGCGTCAACATCCTGAACGGGAACTTGTGCAGGGCCCGATTCAGGACACGCAGGTCCAAGATAGGTCTTAACCCACCCCCTCTCTTGGGTACAATGAAGTAAGGGCTGTAGAACCCTGACTTCATATCGGCTGGAGGAACCGGCTTGATCGCGCCCTTCGCCAGTAGGACTTCGATCTCTGACCGCAAGACATGGGCATCGCTGCTCCGCACGGAGGTGAAGAGGATGCCCTTGAACTTGGGAGGCCGGTGAGCAAACTGAATCGCGTAGCTGAGTCTGATGGTACGGATGAGCCAGCGAGACGGCCTGGGGAGCTCTAGCCAGGCCCCCAGAAACCGGACAAGTGGGACCAACAGACGTACCCGGGGTGGGAGGCTCGGACCCGACTCGGGAGGCCCGGGGGCGGCCCGGAGTGTTGTCTAAGCCTCCCAGGGTGGGGCAGAGTGTGGGTGAGAAGGCCTGGTGGCATCCTCTGTGCCCACTCTGCTGCCCCCTGCCTGGGGGAGGCAGGAAGGTGGAATGCTCAGATCCGACCCGGGAGGCCCGGAGGCGGCCCGGAGAGTCGACTGAGTATTCCAGGGTAGGACAGAGTGTGGGTGAGAAGGCCTGGTGGTGTCCTCGGTGCCCACACTGCTGCCCACTGGCGAAAGGAGGGGAGGCAAGGAGTGGCAAGGCCCGGGGTGTCGCACACTGCCCGCCTGACCCTCCTGGAACCCACGGAGGAAGGAAACTGCTCTCTTAGTGAAAATGTGGGTACCGCTGGACTCCGGAGAGCCAGCGGCAGGGATGTCGTGTGTGTGTATGTAGACCCCCCGGTCCTCCTCCTGGGGGGGGTGGGGGGGGTTGCGGACACCATCTCCCGTCGAGCAGTCCCTCTCGTCCCTGGGCTGCCCGTCTCAGGGCCGCTTGCTCCTACACTTGCCGGCAGGCCGCAGCTGGTCGTCGGGGCAGGATGTTTTTAAATCGCCTCTGTCTGCTTCTGGGCCATCGAGAACTGCTGGGCGAAGTTCTCGATGGCGTCGCTGAAAAGGCCGGCCTGGCAGACAGGGGCGTTGAGGAACCGCACGGTGACTTTCGTCGCCCTGAGGGTGAGGTCCTTCGCCGTGCGCAGTTCCTGCATAACCCCTGGGTCAGAACTACCCTCGTGCAGTTCCTTGAGCGCTTTGGCTTGGTAAACCTGCAGTAGCGCCATGGCATGCAAAGCCGACGCGGCCTCTCCACAGGCTGTGTAAGCCTTGCCCGTCAGAGTGGACGAGAACTTGCACGCCCGGGAGGGGAGACGTAGGTTACCATGCCAGTCGGTGACGGTCTTAGGACACAGTAGCATCGCAACCAACCGTTCGACTGGGGGAATCCCCACGTAGCCCTTAGCCGCGCCGCCATCGAGGGTAGTGAGGATGGAGGAATCACTCGATCGATGTCTGGCATTGAAGGGCGCCATCCACAACCTTGTGAGTTTCTGATGCACCTGCGGGAAGAAGGGCACCGGGGCGCTGAGAACCAGCACGGGCCCGGGAAAGCATAGCCGTGAGCTCTGGATCAGGCTCGGGCAACGCTACCACACCCGAAGGTCAAGTCTTGCCAAACTTTCACCAGCACGTCTCCTGTCCTACATGAGGAGCAAACACACTGGATCATTGCTACTCTCTGTTTAAGAACGCCTATAAAGCTCGTTCACTACCAGCTTTTGGCAAATCGGATCATGCCGCCATTTTCCTCACACCTGAATACAGACAAAGGCTCGTGGGAAGTTACACACTGGTCACCCCATTCAGAGACCGCGCTATAGGCAGCTCTTGATGACGTCGACTGGGACATGTTCCAGGCGAGTTCATCTGACATCAGCGAGTTCACGGATGTGGCACTTTGCTTCATCAACACGCTTACAGAGCAAGCCACACAAACAATAACAATAACGTCCTTCTCAAATCAGAAACCGTGGGTGGACAATTCAAGAGATTCAAGAGAGATTCAAGAGAGTTTTATTTGTCACATACACAGTTATATACAGAATATACAACCGGCAGTGAAATATAAACAGGTCCGCTCCATGGACAGTGCAAATTCACAGTTAAAAACACAAGGGGGAAATTATAATAGAAATAGAATAAAAAAGTACTAATATATATATATAATACTATACTAATAGTATAACACCATACTAATACTGTGTTTGACCCCCTTTCGCCTTCAGAACTGCCTTAATTCTACGTGGCATTGATTCAACAAGTTGCTGAAAGCATTTGTTAGAAATGTTGGCCCATATTGATAGGATAGCATCTTGCAGTTGATGGAGATTTGTGGGATGCACATCCAGGGCACGAAGCTCCCGTTCCACCACATCCCAAAGATGCTCTATTGGGTTGAGATCTGGTGACTGTGGGGGCCATTTTAGTATAGTGAACTCATTGTCATGTTCAAGAAACCAATTTGAAATGATTCAAGCTTTGTGACATGGTGTATTATCCTGCTGGAAGTAGTCATCAGAGAATGGGTACATGGTGGTCATAAAGGGATGGACATGGTCAGAAACAATGCTCAGGTAGGCTGTGGCATTTAAACAATGCCCAATTGGCACTAAGGGGCCTAAAGTGTGCCAAGAAAACATCCCCCACACCATTACACCACCACCACCAGCCTGCACAGTGGTAACAAGACATGATGGATCCATGTTCTCATTCTGTTTATGCCAAATTCTGACTCTACCATCTGAATGTCTCAACAGAAATCGAGACTCATCAGACCAGGCAACATTTTTCCAGTCTTCAACTGTCCAATTTTGGTGAGCTCGTGCAAATTGTAGCCTCTTTTTCCTATTTGTAGTGGAGATGAACTAGATGTACCCGGTGGGGTCTTCTGCTGTTGAAGCCCATCCGCCTCAAGGTTGTGCGTGTTCTGGCTTCACAAATGCTTTGCTGCATACCTCGGTTGTAACGAGTGGTTATTTCAGTCAAAGTTGCTCTTCTATCAGCTTGAATCAGTCGGCCCGTTCTCCTCTGACCTCTAGCATCAACAAGGCATTTTCGCCCACAGGACTGCTGCATACTGGATGTTTTTCCCTTTTCACACCATTCTTTGTAAACCCTAGAAATGGTTGTGCGTGAAAATCCCAGTAACTGAGCAGATTGTGAAATACTCAGACCGGCCGTCTGGCACCAACAACCATGCCACGCTCAAAATTGCTTAAATCACCTTTCTTTCCCATTCTGACATTCAGTGTGGAGTTCAGGAGATTGTCTTGACCAGGACCACACCCCTAAATGCATTGAAGCAACTGCCATGTGATTGGTTGATTAGATAATTGCATTAATGAGAAATTGAACAGGTGTTCCTAATAATCCTTTAGGTGAGTGTACATTTTGGGAGCATATGGGGCAATTTCAAGGCTTGATAATGTGTTGTTACTAGGGTTGGGTACGGAAACCCGGTGCCAATATGGTACCTATTATGGTACCTAGCTCCACCCTTTAGTACCAGACTACTGTGCTAGGTACCGCAACGGAAGAGTGCCAAATAAGTGGTACGATACTTTTCGGAATTGGGGTACCATTCACAACTTCTGACAACGGA
This sequence comes from Paracanthobrama guichenoti, assembly GCA_018749465.1. NCBI lineage: Eukaryota > Metazoa > Chordata > Actinopteri > Cypriniformes > Gobionidae > Paracanthobrama > Paracanthobrama guichenoti. Next base: position 12,646,546 of record CM031954.1, read on the forward strand.
AACGGCAAAAATTGCATACCGTACCTCTCAGTGGAAACGAGCCATAACAGGGTGATTTAGAAAATGGGTGTGGCAAAATATACTCAAAAGCTTATAAATACTAAATGAAAGCTCGAAAACTTACAGAATAGGCGAGCACATGCAACATATGACTCTAAAGAAGCATGCAAACTTTTAGGGAGATCGGACTATAGGTGACGCTTTAACTTTTATATTTTATCTTTTTACGCATATGTGCTTAAAGGCCTTTAAACGCTTGAACCCCGATAATTGCTGCTCATAGCTATATTTATATCTGAAACTTGACTTTTCAGTAATACTGAATATATTGCTATAAATTCCAGCAACACCTCCCCCTTTGCCTTTCAGACGAGGCTCATGTTTATAACAATAATCTTAGGGGGCCTGGTTTTATCCAGGTTTCTGTCAAACACAGCACATCTAGGTTATGATCTGTTATCATATTATTAACAATAAGTGCTTTTGAAGAAAGGGATCGAATATTCAGCAACCCAAGCTTTATAATTTGTTCATCTGTATTATATCTGTTTTTTATTTGTTGAAAAATTAAATTTTTATCCTTAAATGGGTTTGGGAGTTTTTTGTATTTACTAATTCAGAGCACAGACACAGTCTCTATATTATGATGTCTAGGTGAAAGAGTCACTATGTGTTGGGATTTATCTGACTTCTGTGACGTGAGACAGCTAGCAGACGGTCGGTTTGGCCAGTCTGTCTGCTTCCTGACCTGGGCCCCAGGCAGTCAAGGTTCAACTCTAAGACTATGTGCTAGAGAGAAGAGCGGCACCACCCCAGGAGGGATGAATACCATCTCTCTTCAACAGGTCAGGTCTGCCCCAAAAACTTTTCCAATTGACGAGGTATACCTTGACCCGAATACCTTAAGCTGTCCCTTGATTTTGACCAAGGGAGCGAGTCTACTTCATATGTACACTTTAGGAAGCTCCATATACCACAATGCAACACAATTGCGACGTCACAGCATATCATGTTTAATTTAACACCACAAACAACTCTATGACAACTCTCTTATTTATTGGTTTTATTTTTTTATATTTAAAACAACCCAAACACACCTATATACATACACAATTGCTTAATGCAGCATTCTATAAGGAAAAAGAATAAATAATAAATCAACTCCATAATGGATTCCAAGTGATCAAGGGTTTAGGACGTTTCAATTCAGCCCATTGCAAGTGGGCACCACTAGTGCAACGTAAGCAATGACGCACATCCAAGTGAACGAGACGGAAGGAAGTTAGCGAGTGAATGGCATAAAAATGAACTGAAACGCAGCCTTGGACTTTACTGTTGTCATTTTAATGTGAATTATAACACAGACACGGACAACTTCTCCAATTCATCACTTGCTACTCATCCAACTCACACTACTCTGCTGCTGTTTGCTGACCTTTGCGCTACTCCACTGTACCTTCTACAGTGGACAGTATTTTTGGATGGTCAGTTACCCCCTGCCATTCAATTTGTCTGATAAGGTCTCCATACGTGATTGTTTATGCATAATCAGCGACAAGAGTGTTGCAGCTTTCTTGCGTATTATTGCAAGAGAAGTGCGTGCTATTCAATTGCCAGTGATGTCATGTTGTTTCTACCTGTCTGCGATATAATCATGCTTATTATCACTCGCAATGTCCCAGTCCCTGCTCTGCTTAGAGTTTTAACTCTGGGCTTATTATTTAGCTGCATCATAGCCATGGCACTCAATTACTCACTACTCCAACTGTGCAGCCTGAAATCTCATTTCCATCTTGATGTGAGTACATAAAGGCTCTGCAGGGTGCTTGGGATTGCAAAGGTGTTATGTTCAACGTTCCTGTCGCCACAATTTCTCATCATGCTGCCTGTCATCCACATCTGTAGTCATGAAAAAAAACATTTGTTTTTCAAAGCCCTGTGTTGTTGTATACCCAGAATGCTTGATGGTCCTGGCTTCCTCCCTTCCATGTCGTTCATTCCCTCCACATAGCGAAATGCAACCTCATGCAGTAGCTCCTCACCTGCTTTCCCTGCAAGGTAAAGACGAATCATCATATTTGTTACATTTCAGAATCAACAACATCATAATTCTGTTAACTGGACCAACCTGTTGCTAGAGCTTCAGCAGTTGCCAAGTGAAGCACCGTGTCATCACTAACTGGCCAATCAGGAAGCTCCACAGAGATGTTTTTTAGCCCTCCTAGTTCTTGCAGTTCCTAGTATAATAAATGATGGTGCTTTCACACTAAATTATGTGAAGTGTCATCTTAAAGGTACATTGTGTAACTTTTGGTGATATAGCGATTAAATCCCAGGGGTCGGCAAAGTTACCGGCGCCTTCAAATCTGTTACATTTCTACTTTTATTTGTGGTCACTCACAATAAAAAAAAGGTTGTGCTTTTAGCAAAATAAAGAAAACAAACATGATGCGCGATCTGCTGCCTCTCTCTCAATGAGGTCCGTTCTGATACTTGTCAGAAAATGAACTGTAACTTAGCGAATGCTTGTCACACAAACATTAATCACCTTTATTTATATTATAAGCGTTGCTTATAAGTCCAATTGTTTCAAAAGCAGCTTTACAGTGTAAACAGGAAAATAACGGCCCAGATCTGGCTGACTGCAGTAAACCTCGGGATAAACAGAGAGACTAACATTAGTGTAGATGCCATTCTTCTTATGATGTAACGAGTACATCAGGTGTTATGGGAAGTGTTCCCGGTTCCGGCTGACCTAGTTAATGCAGCCTAACAATTAGGATTAGGGGAAACAAACATGAGACATATGTCTAAAGAAACGTTAAAATATCAGATTTTAAAAAATGTAAATGAAATCGAAAACAAATATTTTCTGTTTATGTAATCTGTTTGAAAAGAGAGAGATGTCAGTTGTTCGCAAGCCTCCTCATTATCTGCTAATGCGGCCATTTTCATGGCTAAAGTCTGATTCTCAGATACAATAATATGTGAGCAGCATGTATAAAAGTTTGTATCATGAATATGAAACCAATCATGAATATTGATGTGTTTCACACCTGAGAATGACAAAGACACTCCCCTAATATCATCTGAATGACTGTGAGGGAACTAGAACAAAGAATGTGAAGAGATTAAATAATAGCTTTTTGAATTGTTTGCATTTATTTACAACACAACATAATCCAAACATACACAACAAAGGACAAAAAGTGGGGGACAATCGTGGTTCTTTATAAGGGACACTCAAAGTGTATGTTATTTCAGTGTCGGCAGTTAAATGTGTGTATAAAAGGTTCTCAGATATAAACATTTGATATAAAGATGTAAAGAATTTTAACGTCATAGAAATAAATGTTGTCTCGGTTACGTATGTAACCCTGGTCCCGGAAGTGAGTGGTGGGAACCTTGGGCACGTATCCAGGCTGGGGTCTCAGGACGACGTGATAGTTGGCTGGCCCGAATTCTAGGCACGATTCGCTGATCGAAAGTGCGTGCAGGTCCCCTACCCTCTAGATGGAGGCCAATGCAGTCAAGAGCACTGTCTTCATGGACAGGATTTTTAACTCAATGGACTGCAAAGGCTCAAAGGGAGGGCTCTGAAGTGCTCTGGGCACCAGAGCCAAGTACCAAGAGGGTACTGAGTTTGGACGAGGAGGATTTAGCCTCCTCGCACCTCTGAGGAACCTGACGATTAGGCTGTGCTTCCCTAAGGACTTACCGTCAACTGCGTCATGATACACCGCTATTGCTGCAACGTACACTTTGAGGGTGGAGGGAGACAGCCTTCACTCCAACCCATCTTGCAGGAAAGAGAGCACGACACTAACTGAACCCCTTCAGGGGTCTTCCTGGCAGGAAGAGCACCACTCAACGAATAGGTTCCACTTCAACGCATAGAGACATCTTGTAGAGTGGGCTCTAGCAGAAGCGATGGTGTCTACCACTGCCTGTGGGAGACCACATAGAACCTCCACCATAGAGTGCCCTGTCCCTGAGAAAGTAGGTCCTTCCTCAGAGGAATGGGCCAGGGAGGGGCTGTCGCGAGGAGAGTTAGTTCGAAGAACCATGTCCAGTTGGGCCAGTAGGGCGCAAGACCTAACAAGACCTGCTCCTCATCCTCCCTGACTTTGCACAGGGTCTGTGCAAAAAGGCTCACAGGGGGAAACGCATACTTGCGTAGGTCCCAGGGCCAGCTGTGTGTTAGTGCATCCATGCCGAGGGTGCCCCCAGTCAGGGAATAGTACAACTGGAAGTGGGTTGAATTCAGAGAGGCAAACAGGTCTACCTGTGCGGCTCCGAAGAGGTCCCATATCAGCTGGACTGCCTGGGGATGGAATCGCCACTCTCCCGGAGGTTTCGGCTGCCATGAGAGCTTGTCGGCTGTCCGGTTGAGCGCACATGGGATGTGAATGGCATGAAGTGACCTCAGATGCTTTTGACTCCAAAGGAGGAGATGGCGGGCGAGTTGGTGCATGCAACGGGAATGTAGACCACCCTGATCATTGATGTATGCAACGGCCGCAGTGCTGTCCGTGCTGACCAATACGTGCTTGCTCTGTAGCGGTTTTTTGAGGCCACCCAGAGCGTTACCGAGGCTGCAGATGCCATATGCCCCAGGAGCCTCTGAAAAAATTTCAGTTGGACCGCTGTTCTGCCATTGAACATATTCAAGCAGTTCAACACTGACCGGTCTCGCTCCTCGGTGAGGTGCGCAGTCTGGTTGACCGAATCCACCTCCATACCGAGATAAGAGATCCTCTGCATGGGGCAGAGTTTGCTCTTCTCCCGGTTGACCCAAAGTCCCAACAGGCAAAGGTGACTGTTGGGCGCCTCCCTTATGCCTGGCCACCTGCTGCCCGGGTGGAGGCTGCTGCTTGGGCTGAGCAGGGGCGGAGGCGGACACAGGGGGATGCCCTCGGTGACAAGCAGGTGGAGGCGTTGCGGCTAGGTGGAGACAGCAGCTGGTCGTCGGAGCGGGAAGTTTTTAAATCGCCTCCGCCTCATTCTGGGCCACCAAGAACTGCTGGGCGAAGTTCTCGATGGCATCGCCGAAGAGGCCAGCCTGACAGATAGGGGTGTTGAGGAACTAACTTTGTCAGGCTCACGCACACCTGCCAAGTTAGCCCCAGGTTCCTGGACCACTAGTGTGGACATCGCCCGACCCAGGCAACGTGCGGCACCCAGAGAGCGAGGTCCGTCACTGCATGCAGCAGGCTTGTGCAAAATTCTGAATTTCAGAATTGGCATCCATTCAATTCATGAATTTGAATTTGAATTTGAATGACAGGAAGTGGAATTAAATTCATGGAAATTCAAAGAAATTGCACACAGTCACACAACAGAAAGAATGTGTTGAATCTCACATACATTCAGTGTTAGGAAGGTTACTTTGGAAATGTAATTGCTTACTGTTATAAATTACCCATTATAAATGTGGTTTGGATTACTTTATTTGGATTACTTTATCAATGCAAAGCAATTTCCTTTTAATTAGATTAGTAACTAACTGAATTACACATTTTACCTCAGTAATACAACTAAATACAATAACATTGATTTTGTAATTTAATAACATAATTTCATTACACGTAACTAGTCACTCAACCCTGCATACATTTTGTCCTAAAATATAGATAATGATAAAATTCTTGAAATAAATTACCCCCTCAATGTTGTTTAATTAGTTTTGTTCCAATGTTATTTTCATTTCAAAGTAATCAAATAACACAAAGTTGTTGTAAATGCAGTTATCATTCGTTCCAATGCAAAACTCACTGAGCAACACTGTTGCATCTAATTCTAAATAGCTCCTCGAATGTTCCATCATGTTCAACAAAATTACAATTACAATAAATCAAACTTAACCATTTATTCTATGACTAGAGCTTTTACCAGTCATTGCTGGGGGAAAACATTTCCTGTTAATGTAATCTGTACAAGTAGTTCAAACTAATATAATTTATAGAATATGTAATGCAATCATACCTGACATATACCATAAAGCTTCATTGTTAAACACTTCGCTTAAAATATGTATATGAATTTCTTTGAATTTTTATTAAATTTTAATTCTGCTTCCTTTAATTCAAATTCGAATTATAATTCTAGATCCTGTTTTTGACAAATTCAAATTCAATTCAAATTCAAGAATTTAATTGGAATTCAGGAGTCAATTCTTCAAGCCTGGCAACTTGGTTGGAACTACCCTTGTGTATTAAGAGTGCAGGACAGAGGTGGCCTGCCAGTGGCACTGCCACCCCACCAACAAGGGTAGTGAGGGGATTCCATATTTTTGGCACCAAATAGTTCCAGACTGCTAATTTTTCCCAGTGCACATCTGTGAAAAAAAGGCACGGGGGCAGGCAAGGCGATTTACGCTTCTATCTTCAGCCACTGCATGGTTGTCAACTCTGAATCTGATTCAGCATGAGCACACACTATTATAGTGGGAAAATCAGCCTCATCTTAATTTTCAGCGCATAACAGCCCTCTCTCCGATGCAACAATTGACATCTGTCCTCTGTCAGAGCCCCAAATGAAATGCTAGGTCCCCCTTTTTTTTTAAAAGGACAATCCCATCTGTAAGCTAACAGTAGGCATGTGAGAGTGACCGCTAGACTCGACGGCACATGGCGCGCTGAACGCTCAAGCCCCTATGAAAAAGGCAAGACGAACAACGTGCCGACGTGGTCATGTTCTCATGAGAGAACATGAACCACCCACAAACACAGTTTCAGTTAGAGGAGTGGGGGGCCTGAGGAGATGTACCCAGCAGGAAAAGCCCCACTGTAATCCTCAGGTCACCAAGGCTTATTAGCCGAAGTAGCCCTTTTCTGGTACACCAGAAAAGGAACTAGATCGGGGAATAGGCGAAGGGACTCAATCCCGTTTGAGGTTTCATAGTCTCGACCACACATCTAGAGTGCAGAGTGACGTGCAGGGTGCCGTGACAACCTGCACTGTCAGCCGGCCGTTCAATGGCACATTGAGCTGAATGCTCAAGCCCTTGTGAGAAAGGGGAGACAAACAGCGCGCCGATGTGATTACGTTCCCCTGAGAGAACATAGATCACCCACGAACGCAATCACACGTTTATATATGAGAGAGATCGTGGCCGTAAAATGAGGACAGGAAACAACCGCATCCAGAAACACACGGTTTGAATAACATTGAACATTGAAAAAGACGCCCGCACCAGATCCAGAGACGTCAACTCCAAAGGAAGATTTGTAGTAACACTCTTCGTAGAAAACAACACTGGAAACCACAGCAATTGTTCGGCTCCGAAGAAGAAAGCAAAGATGCGATGCTTCCACTTCCTTATTCATACCTGCGCTGTGGGGTTGGAGCATGGAATGTGTGAACCGCATGCCAATGTTCATTGGCTCATTTTAAAACACTCGAAGTAGATCCCCAATTTGTCGGTCAGTTCTGACGTACGCCGAACGTGACCAACTGAAAGGTAACAATTGTTACACACAAATCATCTAAAGCTTTTGTAGCATTATACACTATCGTTCAAAAGTTCGGGGTCAGTAAGAATTTGTTTTAAATTTAATAGTTTTATTAATAATTAATTATTTTTAAGAAATTAATAGTTTTGTTCAGCAACAATGCAGTAAACATGTCAAGAGAGACAGTAAAGACATTTTAATGTTACAAAAGCTTTCTATTTCAGATTAATGCAGTTTTTTTTTTTTTTTTTACTTTCTATTCATCAAAGAATCCTGAAAAAAATGAACACAACTGTTTTCAACATGGATTTCCCATTATATTATCACAGTAATCATGAGTTGTTTGCAATATAATCTACAAATGCATACACAAACAGATGTTCCTGCCACGTTTAAAGGCGTTTTATTCGAACACACCTAGTTTGCAGAACAAAATAAATGCTCCCGTGGAGAGCGTTGCTAAGCGTTTTTATCTCGCTGCGCATAGACGCGCCTGGGAAAAACGAGCGTGCCGCACCACATGAGCATCACGACGCCATTGCTCTCTATGTGCGCTTGTAAAATTAATAATTTCAATTAATGAATTTGAGTGCGCAAAAGACGCAACATATGTGAACGACCTCTTAGTCAGTGGAAGCGTAGCAGTCAATAAATGGGACAAGGGAGGTCACGTGCAGGGCATTTAAGCCCAATATACGGGACATCCGGGCTAATACGGGACAGTTAGCAACCCTACTTTTATATCATGCTGTGTTTAATATTATACATTTGATTTCACACATTTTAATCTGGCAATAGTTCAACTAGTAGCCTACAATGTGAAGTTTATGCAACAATAACGCTAATATAAGTGAGACGAAATGTTTTACCTTTAAATAAATATCTTAAAATCGTGTTCTGTTTCTTGATGTAAATCCAAGGTAAACTCACAGCGTGTCTTCCGAACTCGATGAAAAGCAGAAGAATGATGAAAATGATTCTTTGTTTTGAGGTGATGAGGGCCTTTTTTGCATTCCTTCACGTGGACAATTTGCATGTGAATGGCTTTGCGTGTGTGGGTGTGGTCACATTAAAGGTAATGAGGCTCCGCTTGAGGAACTCTACCTCTCGCTGTTTTCATACGGATTACATATGGACTTCATGGAGAGACAGACGGGAGAACACGCATCCTGTTTGTTTTCTTTATTTAGCGAAAAGCACAACATTTAGTTTTTATTTTGAGTGCACACAAATAAAAGTAGGCACTTTAAGCTTTGTAAAGATATATATTTCATGTCTAAGGCCAAAAATTACATGAGGAAAAATTGGCATGAGAAAAATCAAGCAAAACGTGCCTGCGTGTTCTTTGGGTTCAGAGGGTTAAAGTTAATACAATACAACTATGATCTCACAGATTTGAGAATTACAGTGACCTGCCACTGGTACACATAGGACATTGGGCCTTTGGTTCTCACTTTATATTGTTAACTATATTCTAAATAAACTACAAAAAATATATTTATTTTGTCCTGTTTTGTCCTCATATCCTTTCTTGTAGTTCCCTATCATGTATCTGACTCAAAGGCTCATTCATTATGTGGCTCATTATGTGGTTCTTTGTCTTCAGTTGTGAATCACAGCATTATTCATGATCGTTCACGCCTCTTCACATATGGCCTTTGTAAACAAAAAGTGTCTTACAAAATTTAAATCAATATATTGTTTTATGTGAATGAGTGATGATGTTAATAATTTTTACATCATTTTGAAGCAAAAACTCTAGGAAACGACATCCATTAAGCAAAGGTCTTGTGGACACATAATTACTATGCATTCTGTGGCCTTATTATCTTTATAAGCGGCTACAAAAAAAGCACAAATGTCAGAGCATGTCAAAACTTCTAAAGGGCCCCAAAACTGGCTCCGACCCCTAAGGGTTAATAAACACAAATGTCTCAGTTACGACTGTAACCTTGGTTCCCTGAAAAGGGAACAAGATGCTGCATCCATAATTGACGCTGTGGGAATACTCTGCTTGATTGCATTGTGAAGCATGTGTGAAATAAGTCCAATGGCGTGACAGTAGGCTACAAGCTACAAGCATCACAACAAGCACACTCAGACCAAACAATGTCAGCTTCTGATAGGCCGAAGCAAGTCGGTCACAGGCACGTCGGAAGTATGGCAGGGTGACGCAGCATCTTGTTCCCTTTTCAGGCAACCAAGGTTAAAGTTGAGATGTTCTCTTCCAAGGGAACAGAACCACATGGGACCCAGGGGTGAAGCCTAAATCTAAGTTGTAAAACCTGACGAATGTGTGTGGACCAGCCCGCTGCATCACACATCTCTTGTAGGGATACCCCTCTATTATAAGGCTTACAAAGCCGTCATACTCCTCCTGATACACAATACACTCCTGATACACTCCTGATACACTCCTCCTGAATGCACAATGGGGTTCTCCCCACAGACACCACACAAAGGTGCGCGATAAGCAGCTAAGGCTGCCACATCACTCTTTAAAGTGGAGGTGAATAACCCTGCGGACAGTGCTTGAAGTGGATAAAATAAAGTGCCGGTTCTCACCAAAGGGGGTGGGTACCTCGGAGGCAAGAGGGCTCCAAACTAACATTTGAGAGCAGTGGCACTGATGCCACTAAGTTCTACAGATGGTGGCACCAGCACCTGATTTGGTAGCGCTTTCAATCAAAAAGTTTATTTAATCATATTACTATTGTTTTGCATTAATAATTGCAGTTATTAATAATATTACATGTTTATTCATTGGAAATTTGACAGTAAAGCACTGAGCTTAAATTGAGATGCAGATTAAATTAACTTTTATTAACAACAGTAACATGCAAAAACCTTTTTATAGGGAATTATGTATTAAATGTATGCTACCATACTGAACTGACCAGTGATTATAAAAGGAGCATTATTTACTTGCTTTCTGTGTAATTTAGTCACAATTTGAAGAAAAGTCTTTGTGACTTTTCCATATATTAGGGAGTGGAAATGACTAATAAGCCAATAACTGACATTTACTGGTTATAGTGGAATTCCCAGACAGCATGGTGAGTTTTGATTTAAACCATCATTTTGGTTGAGATTAACATTTCAATGTTTAAAGTATGTTGGATCAGCATTGAAACCGTGATGAAAGTCAACAGCACACATGGGTGGAGACAGTGACATTGAACTAACAATAATTTGTAGTTGATGAGCACAAGATCATGCAGGAGTGTATCTCTGCAGAACACTAGTGGGTGTTTCCCAATTAGTGGGGCGTTTTCAAACCACAATGGGCTTTACCCGATTTACTCTAATCCACTGGGGGCTTGGTCTAGGGGTGGGCCTTCGTGAGTTTAGCTAGTCTGTTGAAAAATGGTTGAAAAACATCTATTGTAGTTTGAAACTGGCCACTGATTGGTAAACGTCCATTTTGGTTTAGCATGTGTACTTCTCAGTAGTTTAATTGATGCTTCTTCATTAGAGAGAAAACACAGATGCATCCTATACAATCTAGTGCTGGGGTTGGCAATTCCAGTCCTGGAGGGCCACTGTCCTGCAGAGTTTAGCTCCAACCCTAATCAAACACACCTGAACCAGCTAATCAATGTCTTCAGGATTACTAGAAGGAGACAGCTAGGTGTGTTTGATCACGGTTGGAGCTAAACTCTGCAGGACAGTGGCCCACCAGGACTGGAATTGCCCACCCTGGGTCTAGTGTGTTGAACCACCTGACATACATAACTTCTCTTGTACAATTTCAAACAATGCTCAATCTACCTTATTATTTATCTGTTCCTTTATTTTGCGTGCTTGTTATTTGCATTTGATTTGTATTGTTACTGACTGTAATGAGAAACATTTTTCTACATTCTTAAAAATACATCTTGCTTTAGTAATGTTTATTGGGAAATCCCTGAATAAAGTTGTAACATCATTTAACAGATTTCTTGAAGTGCAAGAGACATTAACATGAGCAGGAATGTCACACTGCACACACAGCCCATGTCTTCATCCATCAGTGCTTGCAGAGCACATTGCTCCTTTAGGAGTGAAGAGAGATGAAGATGGACAATTTAAAAAATGAGAAACACCCTCTTGATAATGATGACATTGATTATACATTGAGTTATTGTCGACAGCATAATCACCTGACCTGTGCCTTATCTCCTGCTCCCTTAATTACTAGTCAGGTAATTATTCATATTCCTGAATCACTATTACATTTAGGGAATGTAACAGATCTCCATTCAGTTTAGCCTGTTTCCACTGAAACACAAATTATATATATAAAAAAAAACATCTTGTGTTTATTTAGAAAGGGACTGACATGGCTATTTTGTGATATTTAAAGAGATTAGGGTCTACATAAGGTGACTCTGCAGCTTTAGTTCACTCCAAAATGAAAATGGTCAACCTGTATGAGTGTCTTCTGCTGAACAAAAAGGAAGATATTTTAATGAATGTTGGTAATCAGACAGTTGATGGCAGCTATTGACATCCATAGTATTTTTTTCCTACTATAGAAATCAATGGCTACCATCAACTGTCTGGTTACTAACATTCATTAAAATATCTTCTTTTGTGTTCAGCAGAAGAAAGACACTCATACAGGTTTGGAACAACTTGAGGGTGAGTAAATATGACATAATTTTCATTTAATTTCCATTGCCTTTGGCTTTTGGCTTGCTCAGTTGGGGACACCTAAATTTCAACTATATTACCGATCTACCTGCATTGACACTATATGATAATTGAAATTAGCTGGATAACATCACCGTTGTCACCAGAGCGGCTGTACAGCCGAATCAAATTCTGTTGCATTATTTTCCTGTTAACACTGTAAAGCTGCTTTGAAACAATTGGACTTGTAAAAAGCAATATATAATAAAGGTGATTTGACTTGAGGGTGAACCATCCCTTTAAATAATTTTTGTTGAAAAAACCTAAGCTCTTTTATTCTTCAAGATTAACTTGTTATTTGAATGCTATGTAGTTTCACTGAGAATTTACTGATTTATGTAATGGTCTATGGTCATAGCTCAGAGGTGTTCCTCTTCATGTTTAGCTCAACACACCTGCCTGAAGTTTTCATTGATCCTAATGACCCTGATCAGCTGCTTCAGGTGTGTTTAATTAGGGCTGGAGATAAACTCAGTGGGAAAAATCAGACACACTTCCTTTTGATATTGAAGCATTAATAGATTTTAGAAAACTAGAATAAATATACAGAATTTAACGGTACAATAATCATAGTTTGAATACGTCAACTATCACTATTCCACACAAGGAGTCTGAGAAGAATCTGTCAGATTTTTTGGCCAAGCAAGATATCAAATGAGGATCTATTAACAAGATGTCAACAAGACAGCATGGATAGCATCATAACAAAGTGGTGCTGGAACTGGATTGGGCATGTGTTGAGAAGAGAGCAAAACAATATCCCAAGAGTAGCCCTTCATCGACCCAAGATCACCTGGTGTCGCACAGTAGAGGAAGAAATTAAATCTATGAACCTGACATGGGGAGAACCTGACAAGCCCAGAATCGACCAGAGTGGAGAACATTCGTTGCTGCCCTACATGCCAGAGGCATAATGGGCAGTAAGTAAGTAACTTATTCCAAAATGGATTCAATTAATTATTTTCCTCAAAATTCTACAAACAATAACCCATAATGACAGTGTGAAAGAAGTTTGTTTGAAGTCTTTGCAAATTTATTAAAAATAAAAAACGAAAAAAATCACGTGTACATAAGTATTCACCGCCTTTGCTCAATACTTTTTTGAAGCACCTCTGGCACCAATTACAGCCTCAAGTCTTTTTGAGTATGATGCTGCAAGCTTGGCACACCTATTTTTTTTCTCAGTTTCACAGTTTCTCCCATTCTCCTTTGCAGGACCTCTCAAGCTCCAGCAGGTTGGATGGGGAGCATCGGTCCACAGGCATTTTCAGATCTCTACAGAGATGTTCAATCGGGTTCAAGTCTGGGCTCTGGCTGGGCCACTCAAGGACATTCACAGAGTTGTCCCGTAGCCATTCCTTTGTTATCTTGGCTGGGTCAAGATTGGTTAGGGTCGTTGTCCTGTTGGAAGATGAACCTTTGCCTCAGTCTGTGGTCCAGAGTCCCGGAGTAGGTTTTCATCAAGGATGTCTCTGTACATTGCTGCATTTAATCTTTCCCTCGATCCTGACTAGTCTCCCAGTTCCTGCTGCTGAAACACATCCTTCTCTGCAGACACTTCAGGGATGTGTTGGTCATGTCCAGGCGCAGCAGTAAACCTCGGGATAAACAGAGAGACTAACATTGAAGTTATCATCATCTACAGTGCATAATATCATCAAAAGATTCAGAGAATCTGGAACAATCTCTGTGCGTAAGGGTCAAGGCCGGAAAACCATACTGCCTGCCTGTGATCTTCGGGCCCTTAGATGGCACTGCATCACACACAGGAATGCTACTGTAATGGAAATCACAACATGGGCTCAGGAATACTTCCAGGAAACCTTGTCAGTGAACACAATCCACCGTGCCATTCGCCACTGCCGGCTAAAACTCTATAGGTCAAAAAAGAAGCCATATCTAAACATGATCCAGAAGCGCAGGCGTTTTCTCTGGGCCAAGGCTCATTTAAAATGGACTGTGGCAAAGTGGAAAACTGTTCTGTGGTCAGACCAATCAAAATTTAAAGTTCTTTTTGGAAAACTGGGACACCATGTCATCCGGACTAAAGAGGACAAGGACAACCCAAGTTGTTCTCAGTGCTCAGTTCAGAAGCCTGCATCTCTGATGGGATGGGGTTGCATGAGTGCGTGTGGCATGGGCAGCTTACACATCTGGAAAGGCACCATCAATGCTGAAAGGTATATCCAAGTTCTAGAACAACATATGCTCCCATCCAGACGTCATCTCTTTCAGGGAAGACCTTGCATTTTCCAACATGACAATGCCAGACCACATGCTGCATCAATTGCAACATCATGGCTGCATAGAAGAAGGAACCGTGTACTGAAATGGTCAGCCTACAGTACAGATCTTTCACCCATAGAAAACATTTGGCGCATCATAAAGAGGAAGATGTGGAAAAGAAGACCTAACACAGTTGAGCAACTAGAAGCCTGTATTAGACCAGAATGGGACAACATTCCTATTCTTAAACTTGAGCGACTTGTCTCCTCAGTCCCCAGACGTTTGCAGACTGTTATAAAAAGAAGAGGGGATGCCACACAGTGGTAAACATGGCCTTGTCCCAAATTTTTTGAGATGTGTTGATGCCATGAAATTTAAAATCAACTTATTTTTCCCTTAAAATGATACATTTTCTCAGTTTAAACACTTGATATGTAATTTATGTTGTATTCTGAATAAAATATTGAAATTTGAAACTTCCACATCATTGCGTTCTGTTTTTATTCACAATTTGTACAGTGTTCCAACTTTTTTGGAATTGGGTTTGTACTTGTGGAGCTTTTTTGTCCAATAATTAAAAATTCATTTTTTTAAGTTGCAGGAAATTACTAGTCATCCAATTTTTTATATCAGCTATGCATTCCGTTAATCTTGTGAATTGGTAAGTTTCGTCAGGGCGTGAAGAAATATAGAACTGAGTATCATCAGCATAACAATGAAAACTAACACCATGCTTCCTAATGATATTTCCCAGTGGTAGCATGAACAGGGTGAAACGCAATGGTCCTAGCACTGAACTTTGCGGTATTCCATACTGAATTTGTGATCGTGTGACATCTCTTCATTTACTACTACAAACTGATAACGGTCAGATAAGTATGATTTAAACCATGCCAATGCAATTCCACTAATGTCAAACTTAATTTTGAGTCTCTTCAGAAGAATGTTGTGGTCAATAGTATCGAATGCAGCGCTAAGAACGAGTAACACTAATAGAGGGATACAAACACGATCAGTTGATAAGAGTAAATCATTTGTAACTCTGATGAGAGCAGTCTCAGTACTATGATACAGTCTAAATCCTGACTGGAAATCCTGACAGTATTCTACCAATACTATTCTAATGAAAGGACTGAAAATAATCAAAGATATTTGATTTCTGAACTTTAACAAAGACATTTGCTTTACTGTTTTCAACCCCCATCTTTCTTATCAGAAGGGCCATTTGGAATTCCTAAAGACAAAGAAATGCTGAAGGCCTGTAGGCCAAATGTCACACCTGTAGTACAGTGGGGGAAGTTTGGTCTGATTGGTCAGTTTGAATGTCTCACATTAGGGTTTCAGTCACATGGTCAAGGAATAGATAAAAGAAGATTGTAACTGTTGCTCTGTCTCTTTTATTCTCTGTCTCTCTCTTCTTGGGGGCCTTCTCTTTGGCTCTTCTCTTCTTTGTCTCTCTCTCCCCCTCTCTCTTTCTATCCCTCAGGTAACATTCATGCTGGGTACGATTAATGGTATAAGTTTTTATCATCTCATACATTTATTTTGTAACTATTTTAAGTGTCAACTATTTCAATATAGTCACATTATAGCAATGCTCTCCCACATATTTTGCTATTGTAACTGCGCTTATTTCCGTTGCAATGGGTGGTTAGATGAGAAATGTACAGTTTTCTATCATCTTGCTGATAACGTTTCTTTAGTCATTCGGCAATCCTGCAGTCAGAACCACTGTAGGCGATCCACCCTTACACCAAAAAGGAGCATAATTGTGAAGACACTGCCTTTTCTAGTATTTTTGACAGAAACGGTAGATTTGAGATTGGCCTGTAATTGACTAATTCTGTAGGATCAAGTTGCGTTTTTTTAATAAGTGGTTTAATAATAGCCAACTTAAAAGTTTTTGGTACATATCCTAATGACAAAGATGAATTAATGATATTAAGAAGAGGATCTAGGACCTCTGGATACATCTCTTTTAATAGCCTAGTCGGTATAGGGTCGAGCATACATGTTGTTGATTTTGATGATTTAAGGAGTTTAGCCAGTTCTTCCTCTCCTATAGCAGTGAATAAATGGAATTTGTCCTCAGTGACACTACAATTCACTGTCTGATGTGATACTGTAGTAGACGGCTGCATGGTTATAATTTTCTTCCTAATATTATCAATCTTACACTTAAAGAAGTTCATAAAGTCATTACTGCTGTGCTGTTTACAAACATCAGAATTTGAAGCTTTATTTTTAGTTAATTTAGCCACTTTATCGAATAAATACCTTGGGTTGTGTTTGTTTTCGTCTAAGAGAGTCGAGAAATAAGCAGATCTAGCAGTTTTTACGGCCTTTCTGTACGCAATCATGCTCTCTTTACACGAATTGCGAAAAACCTCTAGTTTTGTTTTCTTCCAGCTGCGCTCCATTTTTCTGGCTGCTGCTTTGAGGGCCCGAGTGTGCTCGTTGTACCACGGCATTGGACTATTTTCTTTAATATTCTTTAAGCGCAGGGGAGCAACTGTGTCTAAAGTACTGGAAAAAAGAGAGTCAATAGTTTCTGTTGCAACATCGAGTTCTTCTAAGCTATCTGGGATACTGAGGAGATGAAACTGATGAGGAAGATTATTTACAAAGCGTGGTCTTTAGTGGTGGCAGTAAGAGTTCTGCCATATTTGAAGTGAGGGGACGGCTTTACAATTAGTACTTTATCTGCAGCCTGTACTAACTCTGATAGAAAAATCAGCAAATTCTTTGATAAAGTCTGTATTGTGCCCTAGTGGCCTGTATACAGTAGCCAACACAAATGTCAAACGGGATTTATCAATTACACTACATGTCTTGGGGGGTGGACTCATTTAAAGTAATGTAGTCGTCAGGTTTTAGCCAGGTTTCTGTCAAACACAGCACATCTAGATTATTATCTGTAATCATATCATTAACAATAAACGCTTTTGGGGAAAGGGATCGAATATTCAGCAACCCGAGCTTTATAATTTGTTCATCTGTATTATATCTGTTTATTTGCTGGACATCAATTAAGTTTTTACTGTTGAATTTTGTATTTACTAATTCAGGGAACAGATACAGTGTCTATGGGATAATATCTAGGTGAAAGGGTCTCTATGTGTTGGGATTTATCCGATTCTGGTGATGTGAGACAGCTAGCAGACGGTCAGTTTAGCTAGTTTGTCTGCTTCCTGACCTGGGCCCCAGTAAGTCAAGGTTTAGCTCTAAGACTATGTGCCAAATTACTAGAGAGAAGAGTGGCACCACTCCAAGAAGGATGGATGCCATCCTTCTTCAACAGATCAGGTCTGCCCCAAAAGCTTTTCCAATTGTCTATGACGCCTATGTTATTTTGCGGACACCACTTAGACAACCAGCCATTGAGTGATGATAGTCTGCTAAGTATCTCATCACTGCTTTTAACAGGGAGAGGTCCGGAGCAATAGACTGCATTTGACATTGTACTTGCGAGTTCACACACCTCTTTAAATGTTAATTCTGGTGATCTCCGACTGGCGAAGTTGAACATCATTAGTGCTGATGTGAATAATAATATTAGAGAATTTACAATTAGCATTAGCCAGCACTTTTAAATTTACTTTGATGTCAGGCACTCAGGCTCCCAGTAAACATGTGACTATGGTGGCTGGTGTCTCTATTTTTACGTTCCGTGTAATAGAATCGCCAATAACTAGGGCACTTTCAACAGGATACTCAGTGGGTGCGTCACTGAGTGGGGAGAACCTGTTTTATGTTCTAATCAGAACGGAAGAGTGGTTTTTGATCCACGACTATGGGTCGAGCGACATCGCTGGTTCTGGAGACCCAGGTGATGTTGTGGCAACGAGCATCGTAGGAGAAGCTAGAGTAACCAAGGGCTGGAGTGATGCCAGTGTGACCAAGGACAGAGGTGATGCCAAAGGGAAGGAGGAACCTGCTGCAGCTGTAGGGGTGGAGGTATGGAGCGCAGCGGATGTCCAATAAGCCGGTCGCTCACAGCCCTGGTCAGATCCACTACGGGGTTCCCCTTCCAGGGCGATGGTCCTCTCTTCCTCGGGCTCTGGCTCACTTGTCTGGCAGGTTGACCCTCAACATCTGCAGGGGGCACACGTGATTCCTCCATGGTCGATGGTGTTAAAGTTTGCTCTGGGTCTTGCTGTTCTCAAAATCCCTCTGTGAAGACAAAAAAAGGTTTTGGCTGTCCTGAACCACAGCACAAAATTTAGACACATAATCCATTTTTAAGGTCCTGTATTCTCTAACGCTGATATCCCCAGAAGATGAAGATGATGATAATAATCCAAGGTTTATTAAACAAGTACTAACAAGAGAGCCAAAATGCAAAAAAGAGTGTCAAACACTAACAATACCGGACAACTAAACAGAATGAGAGTAGGAACTGAATACACAGAAATGATTAACTAAAAGACGAACATAAAATTAACCTGTGATCACGAGAAAACAAGAAAGAAAAATAATAATAATCCATGGCCTCTTAGGTCTTCCTTACCTGTGTATATATGGCTATATATAAAATAATGTGAACCAATTTGCAAATTATATTTTTATTTTAATATACACTTTCCTAATCACATACTTGAACAAAATAAAAAACAGAACAGACCCTCTGCTTTAAAAAAAATTCTATCTTAACCCTCTGAAGTCTGAGCTGTTTTGGGGCTCTTTAAAAGATTTGACATGCTCTGACATTTCTTTTTTTCAGAAATATAAATTTCAGTAGCTTATAAACACATTAATGGCAAAAGTGGAATAACACTGTATTCAGCACAAACTGGGCTGTAAATAGTTATCAAAGGCACATTACAAAGGCCTATTATATCAGTAAATAAAAATAAGAGAATAATTGGTAATGATGAATGTTATAAGTAAAATATTTGGAATTTAAAACAACATAATGCAATGCAATTATGATTTCAAAGAGTATAGAGTGAATTCAGGTTGATTCAATGGCAAAAATGTTCTGAATCATTTGATTTTGTAAACTATCCAATACACACAATACTCAAATATCATTTAGAGTATAATCAATGTCATGATTATAGGCTGTTGTCTGCTATATTTGCTTCTTATTTATTAAATCCAGGCAATTGGCAATGAAACATTGATTAAAATTAAGAATCAATTTATACAAACTGAAATTCACTTTAAAGAAAGGCTTTCTACATAACAAAAACTTAATGAAGTGGTCAAAATAATTTCTGACAAACTCTATGTCTTCTGACATATTGCACATCTTATGATGTGTCCTTTATTACTCGTGCTGTTCACTTTTCATAATCAACATAGATTAAATAAAAAAAATAACATTAGGCTATAATATTTAAACATCAATATGAAACAAAATATGTTTTAATGGCTACAACAAGTAGCCCATTGAACACAAAATGTTTGACTGGTACTATATTTATAGCATCTGAGCAGAAATCTTTATTGATGTGATGCTAGGCTATTTTACAATACTTATTTTAACTTCATAATCTGTGAAGTTAAAATGTGACATTTGACATTTTATGTTGCAGCTGGATTCATATTTAAACAGTCATTTTGCGGTTTAATATTCACAGACACTAATAGAATAAACTTACCTCACACAATCAGCGGCTGAATCCGTTGGTCTTAGAAATAAACAGCTTTTCTTCTGAGGTAAATTATTCCAGGATTATTTCTCACCGCGTCTCAAAACAATGTAAAATACATGCATGAATCTTGATGTTTATTTGAGTTGATGTGGGCATTGACTCACATGGATCGCGTCAGTATTTGAATCTTAAAAGAACACGCGTTCCGTGGGCGTGGCTGCATTAACACTAATGAAGAGGCTTGTGAACGACTGACATCTCGCTCTTTTCAAAGAGATTACATAAACAGAGAATATTTGTTTTCGATTTGATTTACATTATTTAAAACCTGACATTTCAACGTTTCTTTAGACATATGTCTCATGTTTGTGTGACAAGTATTCACTAAGTTACAGTTCATTTTCTGAAGACTGAATGAACATTGTGCATCATGTTTGTTTTCTTTATTTAGTAAAAAGCACAACATGTTGTTTTTGCTGTGAGTGTACACAAATAAAAGTAGATACTTAACAGATTATAATGATGTATAACACTTGCCCGAATGATACAAATTTTAAAGAGTTATTTGAGTCTCTTTGGCACTGATAAGAAAAAAAAAATCGAGGCTATCGCGATCATCGACCTCTAGGGGTTAAAGAAGCAGTATGCAGTCTCCCAGAATTGTTGTTGAACACTGTTAATATTTGTAATCAACCCAAACAAACCCACCCCCTCTATTCATTGCTCCACCTCCAAAATTCACGAACACTTTACAGCCCGCACATAACGGCCTCACTGCGACCTGGTCTTGAACCCTGATCGCCGGCATGCGAGACCGGTGCGCTAACAAGGACGCTAAACACCGCTGGCCTCCGTTACACACACACTGCAAAAGTGGATGTCTATTTATCATAGCAGAAGCAAAGCAAAATAATGCTTCTCGAAAAATAAAGTAAAGATGATGAACGAACGACAAGGATGCTCAAATTTTTTTTAACATACAGTACACAAGAGTAAATACAAGCAAGAGTTGGTTGTTAGTTGCTAGCAGCTCCAGACAAACAATGACACTCAAAACTGTCCGGTAACTAGTTGTGTAACGGATCACAAACCTCACGGTTCAGATCACATTATGGATCACGAGTCATGGATCGGATAATTTTTTGGATCAGAAAAAAAGGGGGAGGAGACCATTTTTATTTGCTTTCCATTTATTACGAAAACTTTTGGTGTTAACATAACCTATATGGTTTATAGGTTAACAAGGAACTTTTGGTGTTAACAAAATAACCTATATAGTTATGATTTTAACAAAAATAAAATAAATAACCAGCTGAATAAATCAAATTTTACTCGGTTGCTAAAGTGTAATGTGAAAAACAACCTGAGACGTGAAAATGGGCCTGAGCTTATAATGACAAAACATTTTTTTCAAAAAGATTAGGATGTCAACATTCTACTGGAGATATAAAATTCAAAAGTTGTTACTGAACATGCTTGTCAGTATTGCAATTCTCTTTGTAGGCCTCATGTTTAAATGCACTACATTTAAACAATGTTATATTCCATCCAATACTTTAGATTTATATAGCCTATAGACAGGCTATAGACTATGTTAAAATAACAAACATTTTAAATTAGAACTTACAATAGAGAAAAACAGCCGACTCTCATCGTTTCTTTCATTTTTAAATCTTTTTACAAGAAATCCTACAGGTCATAAAGAACTTTGTATTTCCATCCCCAAGAAAGGATGAGTGCTCTCCATTATTTCTCCTGTTTACCTAAATGCTGTTTTCCTTGCTTTACCCAAGGCAAAAAGCCATGTGTTGACTTTGAAACAAAGTAGACATCTGTGATGGAATGACTAGATTTTCGCATCGATACATGTTTGATATAATGCGGACAATGTGCGGTCACTTTAATTCAGTGCGTGCAGCACAGCTAAAAATAGACTCGGTGCGGAAACGATTGCCACACTGCTGTATACGCACCGCTCCTGGAACGCACTGACGGACCGAAACCCCGTGCAGTGTGAAAGCTGTAATCCGATAACATGGGTACAGAAAAAAAAAAAAACGTACCGCTTACGAACTGCAAACGGAGTATGTGTGAAACAGGCGTCCGCAGGTGTCGCTTCAGATGTGTAGCCATGCTCAATGTATTACCACATTCATACGGCTTTCTCGTGCCACAGTGCCTACATACTGTTGCAGTTTTGTCCACCACCCTTCTTCCGTCATCATTATATTTTAAGGAGAAGCTAAAATGCTCCCATACATTTGAATGATGCGGGAGGCTTTTCAAGTTCTTCTGCTCCTCCGCTAGCCATTGTTGACTGTTAACGTGAACAAATGACTGCTGTGTGTAGTTTCACTGAAACTCGGCATCGAGTTTAAAAGAACAAAATTACTTAAAAAGTCTTTTAATCTGCGATCTCTAAACAGTTAAAGATGAATTCGCAAAAAAAAGCAAAGAAAAAAAAAGCACAATAAATCCATGGGTCACGTGCGTGCCGAACGGATCACGGATCAACTACGATCCGTTACACCCCTACCGGTAACTATGGCTGACATTACAACAACAACATTTCTTGGTACTGTGAAACCGCGAAACGTCTCGGTTCCGTATGGTAACCCTTGTTCCCTGAAGGGGGTGAACGGAGACGTACATCGGACGTCACCGACAAATTGGGATCACTTCAGGGAGCCCCTATCAGCTTTGAGATAGAGAACAGGCCAATGAGAATTGGCGTGCGAGACCTTTGTTTTTCACTGAGGAGCCGAACTATTGACTCGGCCTGCAGTGATGGTACAGCAACTGTGGCAACGTGACGTACATCTCTGTTCCCTCCTTCAGAGAACGAGGGTTACCATACGTAACCGAGACGTTCCCTTTCAGTCGGTCATGTTCGACGTACGTCGGACGTCACCGACAAATTGCGATCCCTTTGGAAAATGGGACGTACGTCTCCGTTCCCTCCTTCAGGGAACGAGGGTTACCATACATAACCGAGACATTCCCTTTCAGTCGGTCACATTCGACGTACGTCGGACGTCACCGACGAATTGGGATCCCTTTGGAAAATGCCACAGTTACTACCACTTCTAGCGCCCCGCGAGAGCCCCTCAGACCCCATCTTTTCTGGGCAGGGAAATTCACGCAGAAAGAGTCACTGCTGCTGTTCCGCCAGACCCACTCAGCAGACTATTGGATAACGTTGGGAAAGCGTGACCCGGAGGGCCGCTGCGGAAGCCACATCATGCCTGGAGGGAGTTACCATGTGGAGAATACATGTATGGACTGGCCATGGGCAGTGCAACATACAGAAGTCCAGGGGTGGCCCCGGCCATTTTAGGCGGGGGAGCAACACCACTCTGAGACGGCAGAGCAGCTCTGCCAAGGGAAAGACTGTGGAAGAATACACATATGGGACCACCGTGGGGGTCACAACATATGGAACCCAGCCTAACACAAGTTCCACCAATGTATATGAGTGTTAGACCTGACGGGTTGCGGAGGACTCGACAGGGTTCGCCATACTGGGGAACTCAACTGGAGCATATAAGCGCACGTATCCGTTCCACGGGGAAGGGAATGGTGCAGCAAGCTGACACTTAGAACAGGCACTTTGGTGTTACTGACTATGGGAAGTGAGCACACAGGATGATACCGGCTCTACACGTAGGCTATAGAACCTAGCGAATTTGTTATCTGTCTACAAATATCTGTCAGCTGGACCACCTGGGGATAGAGTCTCCACTCTCCCAGGAGCACTGGCTGTCGTGAGAGCTCGTCGGCCGTACGACTGAGCAGGCCCGGAATGTGAATGGCACGAAGCGACCTCAGATGCTTCTGACTCCATAGGAGGAGATAGCGGGCGAGTTGTGACATGCGACAGGAGCGTAGACCACCCTGTTTGTTGATGTATGCAACAACCGCAGTGTTGTCCGTACGGACCAGAACGTGCTTGCCTCTGAGCAGCGTTTTGAAGTGGCTGAGTGCAAGATGAACTGCTAGCAACTCACTCCAGGCAATTGATATGCCATTGCAGTTGGGGCCCCGTCCACAGACCCGAAACTGCAAGCCCGTTGTACGTGGCACCCCAGCCGGTGGATGAGGCATCCGTGGAGACAACAGCATGCCTGGACACTTGTTCTAGAGGCCCTCCTTCCCGTAGAAATGAAGGGTCCGACCACGGGCTGAAGGTCACTTGGACATGGAGGGTTCCGTTGTGCCACGCCCATCTCTGGGTAACCAGCGTTGAAGTAGTCTCATATGAAGCAATCCCAACGGCGTTACTGCGGCTGTGGATGCCATATGCCCCAGGAGCCTCTGAAAATGTTTCAGTGGTACCGCTGTCCTGCGTTTAAACAAATTCACGCAGTTCAACACCGACTGGACGCGCTCCTCGGTGAGGCGCACTGTCAGGGTGACCGAATCCATCTCCATACTGAGAAAAGAGGCAGAGTTTGCTCTTCTCCCAGTTGATCTGAAGCCCCAACTGGCTGAGGTGACTGAGCACCATGTCCCTGTGTTCACACAACTGCTCTCATGACTGGGCAAGGATCAGCCAGTCATAGAGGTAGTTGAGGCTGCGAACACCCCGCTCTCTCATGGGAGCAATGGCCGCCTCCGTGACTTTTGTGAAGACACAGGGTGACAGGGCCAGCCCAAAGGGTAGGACTCCGTCAAATGCAAAGCGTAGGAATGGTCTGTGTCGAGGGAGAATCGAGACATGAGAGTACGTGTCCTTCAGGTCAACTGCTGCAACCAATCTTGGGGACGGATGCACCTGAAGGGGCCGGTTCAAAAATCGCAGATTCAAGATCAGCCGTAACCCGCTGCCTTTCTTGGGTACAATGAAGTACGGCTGTAGAAGCAAGTCTTCATATCGGCTGGAGGGACCGGCTCTATTGCGTCCTTCGCCAGTAGGGCTGCGATCTCCGCTTGGAGCACAGGGGCGTTCTCCTTCGACACAGAGGTGAAGTGAGCGTCCCTGAACTTGGGGGGACGCTGGGCGAACTGAATCGCGTAGCCGAGTCTGATGGCATGGATGAGCCAGCGAGACGGGCTGGGAACCGCTAGCAAGGCTCCCAGGGACCGTGCAAGCGGGACCAATGGCACCACAGACGTACCCGCAGCAAGGCAGCGAGGCGGCATGCAGGGACCCGACTCAGATGGCATGGTAGCGGCCCGAAGCAGACTGAGGGGTCGCCGATAGTGTTTCTGGACCAGGGTGGACATCGTCTGGCAGAGGGCCAGCACTGTGACTTTAAATATAAAACAGTCACTGTGCGCAGCTCAACCTCGGCTCAGAACTACCCTCATGCACGAAGAGTGCTAGGCAGAGGTGGCCTGCCAGTGGCACTGCCATCCCACCGATGAGGGTAGTGAGAGAGAGGAAAACTTTATACAGATTATGGCCCCTTTGGCATTCCATATTCTGGTGCCAAATGGTTCCACACTGCCAAAGCTTTCCAATGCACATCGGGGAAAAGGCAAGGGGACGGGCAATGCGATTTACGCATTGCACTATGCCTCAGCCACCCGGGAAATCATGGCTGTCAAGTATGAATCTGATTCAGCATGAATCACCCACTATTATAGTGGGAATATCAGCCTCATCTTCATTTTCAACACATAACAGCCCTCTCCACGATGCAGCGATTGACATCTGTCCTCTGCTAGAGCCCCAAATGAAACACTAGGTCCCTCTCTTTTATTTTTTTATTATTTATTTACTTTTTTTTTTTAGGACCAGCAATCCCATCTGTAAGCTAGCAGCAGGCATGCGAGATAGTTAGCGTGGCCGTGAGATGGCACACAGTGCTCTGAACACTCAAACCCTTATGAAAAAGGCAAGATGAACAACGCGCCGACGTGGTCATGCTCTAATGAGAGAACATGAACCACCCACGAACACAGTCTCAGCATGCTGTGATGCGCTAGAGGAGTGGGGGCCCATGGAGATGTACTCGGCGGGGAAGCCCCACTGTAATCCTCAGGTCACCCAGGCTCGTGGCCGTCAACAAGGACAGGAAACAACCGCATCCAGAAATGCACGGGTGGAATGACGTCTTGAAAAAGACGCAGTGTCACACCCACGCTGCTCTTTTAGAAGAAAATGTGCTTTTTTAAATGTGCTGAAGCACCCAGGAGTGACCGCGGCAAAACACAGGAGAGTAGTGCAGCCTGTGTATGCACTCACCATTGGGAACGCCCTCACCGAGCCAACAGACCAAACAGTGCTGTGAAAACAGCAGTTTATCACTGTAACAGTGAGCTCGCGGCAGCCGCTGATCATGCCATCTCTCTCAGCACTCAAAGAAGCCTCTTCTGTTGTTCTCTCTCTTTCTCTCTGCTGAAGCAGGAACAGTCTTCTTCATCAACACCGTGTTCGGCTCTGAAGTGAATGACAAAGGTGCGCTGCATTTCGCTTCCGCTTATACCCGCTTATTTCCAGTGATATTCCTCTGAGATTTTCTCTTCTGGATAATCTCCCTCTTGCTCACTCTCTCTCCTCCACCATCATACACTCCCTAATGCTGATTGGCTACACGTTTGTTGTAGTGCTCGGTCTGACCAGCTTTTCTGAAAAATTCCTTACTGCACCTTTAATGCATACTTTTTTATTAACGCTTGAATGTGGGTAAGTTTCATAAAATAAAAAAACTTAGTAAAAAGCTGAGAAAAATGGACATCTGATAATTCCATGGTGTCCACATGGGTGTCTATGTGTAGTCTTGCTAATTTTCCATCTCATATGCCATTTATTTGCTAGGAGAAAAATAATTCAAATGGAATAACAATATTTGGTGTTGAAGGAGACGGAGCTGAGCTCTGGCAGGGTGTGTTGTGGACCTGAGGAGGCGGAGCTGTGCTCCGGCCCAATTTAACCTCTGGTTATAATAAATATAGGCTGGTCCCTGAAGCATATCATTAGCGCTGCTTTCATGCTTTGGCTGGAGCTTAGCCAGAGACAGTCGTGCTCAGCAAATGCTTGTCATATATCACAACTGTTCAGTGTTTTCAACCACATAATGTTTATGCTATTATCTGAATAATAGGAATATCAGATTTTTTACAATTATGAATATTTTGAATACGTTACATTTATCGAAACATCCAATTTTGTGAGGCAACTGAAAACCCACTAGAAATAATACTAGTCAAAAATACTAGAAAAGACTATGCTCCTTTTTAGAAAGAAATTGTATCTGTGAGGTTTTTCAGTCAGGATTTATACCGTATCATAGTACTGAGACTGCTCTCATTAGAGTTACAAAGGATTTACTCTTATCATCTGATCGTGGCCGTGTATCTCGCTATTAGTGTCTGTGTATTAGTGTATTAGTATTAGCTGCATTCGATACTATTGACCACAATATTCTCTTGAATAGACTCTCAAATTATGTTGGCATTAGTGGAATTGCATTGGAATGGTTTAAATCATACTTATCAGTAAATGAAGAGATATCAAACCGATCACAAGTTCAGTATGGAGTACCGCAAGGCTCAGTGCTAGGACCGTTGCTTTTCACCCTGTACATGCTACCCTTGGGAGTTATCATTAGGAAGCATGGTGTTAGTTTTCATTGTTATGGTGACGATACTCAGCTCTATATCTCTTTGTGCCCTTATGAAACTTACCAATTCACAAGATTAACGGAATGCATAGCTGATATAAAAAATTGGCTTTTGGCTTGCTCAGTTGGGGACGCTAAATATTTAACTATATTACATTCTATTAAATTCTGTTGGATTATTTTCCTGTTACCATTGTGAAGCTGCTTTGAAACAATCCGCATTGTAAAAAGTGCTATATAAATAAAGGTGACTTGATTTTGGGTATTTGTCTGTGATTTCGCAAAACCTGTCATGGGTAATTAATTTCTGTAAAACATATATACACTGTTAAAAAAAATATACACATCAACAAATATACCTCTCCCTACCCTTACCCATATCCCACCTCAAACACAGAAAAAGTATTTTGCAAATACAACATAAACACAATAAGTACATTGTACCTAAATTTTTTTTGATTGAAGTACATGGTAAGGACACCTAATTTAAAGTGTGACCAAAATATTAATGTCTCATTAGCACAGATTTCTTAACAGCAGACTGTGGTCTGACCTGGTGGATGGCAGGGCCAGATTGGTTGTATTCCCACAGCTGATTTCTGTAACCCAAAGCATCTCCTGCACCGCTGAGCAACATGGCAGCTGTGTAATGATCCGCAGTACTGCAAGAACATTAATTTTAACATTAATATAGACACTTTCTAGACATTATATACCATCTATGATATAATGTTAGGATGCTGTGTTTACTATAAAAGTGTGAACAAAAGAAAATAAACTGGACCAACATATTTATGTTATGTTCATATTTATGTTTCTATAGCTGCAAATACATAATGTTTACATTTTAGATACTATGTTCATAGTATCGGCATCTATCAAATTGAACAAAAATATTTTACGTTTTTTTTGTCCTACTAATATCCATGTATAGACAAATTGTGTAGTTTTATTTTTGTATTGTGGATTACTTTCTCATCCTTTTTATAAGAAGGCAGTGGCTCCCTTTCCTCATCGAATGTGACACCAACGGTTGCTAGGCACACACGATGAAGATGAAGATCAGATGTAACGTGCCGTCAGATTTAGGTGCCGTCTGGAGGGGGCGTGGCCAACACACCTGACACTTGTACGTAATTGGCCTATTGCAGATCGTGTAGTGATGCTTCAGTGTGTCATTACGGGTAGGGCAAAAGAGGCTTATATGGCACTTACAGTGGAAGATCGAAAAGATTATTATAAGGTTAAGTCTACCATTCTGAAGGTGCATGAATTAGTTCCAGAGGCATACCGTCAGTATTTTAGGAGTTGGAGAAAAGGAGAACGGCAAACCCATGTTGAAGTGGGAAGAGAGCTGACTGCGCACTTTGATCTGTGGTGCACCGCTTCGATTGTGAGTACTTTTGAAGAGTTGCGAGATTTGATTATAGCAGTTTAGAAACATTGTTATGGACAACATTGCTACATATATCAATGAAAATAAGACCAGTACTGTTGCTGAAGCCACAGTATTGGCAGATGAATTTATTTTAACCCATAAAAGTGGATTTGCTGATGCGCGTGCAGGTTGTGGTCACCGAGATAATTTGTGCAACGCTAATCAGAGACCGGTAATTTTGTGTATGGGAAAACTGATCATGTTTGCCATTACTGCTTTAACGTTGGACACTGGAAAAATGTATGTCTGGTATTGGCAAGCAAACTGAGCTCACAAGGTAAGAGAAATTCTGTTCCCACGTTATTAGTAGAGACATTGTCTACTTCTGTAAATTCGCCGGTGTTCCCTGACTGGAATCAAGAACTCTAAAGACTGATTCTCATTTAAATTATGCTCCGTTTATCACTGATGGTTTCTTGTCTTTACCCGATGGAATTGACAATGTACCAATTAAGATTTTGAGAGATACTGGGTCATCAGAATCATTCATTTTAGAGTCTATCCTACCCTTTTCTGCTGCCTCAAGTGTGGGAAAAATGTATTGATAAGGGGGATAGTGCTGCAGACGTTGTCAATAATTCAGGCAATAATTCAGGTAGTGGTGCCCGTATCAGTTTAAGGAGGTGGTATTAAGTGCTGCCCATGGTGATGTTGCAGGCCATTTGGGAGTGAAAAAAACGTATCCCCGGGTTTTGCAGCAATTTTACTGGCCTTGTCTTAAAGATGTAGCAGCATTTATTAAAACTTGCTATACTTGCCAGCTTGTGGGTAAACCCAATCAGGTTTTAATCCCTTGTGTAAAATCACTATTAAAGCTGTGACTAAAGCTTTCACACATTTTATTTCTATTTTTGGTATACCTATGATTGTTCAGAGCGACCGAGGAACCAATTTTATGTCTGGAATGTTTGCAGAGATTTTGAAACAGCTTGGTGTGAAACACAACCAGTCTAGCGCGTATCATCCTCAGAGTCAAGGCACATTAAAGTGTTTTCATCAGTCTCTGAAGTTGTTATTGCGCGCTTACTGTGTTGAATTGAACAGGGATTGGGAAGACGGGCTGCCTTGGTTAATACTCACTGCCCGGGAGGTGACACAAGAGAGTTTGGGTTTTAACACAAACAAGTTAGTGTTTGGTCACACAGTGTGAGGACCACTCACAGTTTTGCAAGGTGAATTAAAGGGTAAGGAACCGCCTAAAAATTTGTCCATCTATGTTAGTGGGTTTCATAGGCATTTGTTTCTTGCAGGACAAAAAGCGTGAGAACGTCTTGGGAAGGTGCAAATAAAAATTAAAAGATTGTTTGATTGCTGTACAGAAGATCGTGTCTTCAGTCCAGGCGATCAAGTATTAGTGTTGTTGCCTCACCCAGGATCTCCATTTTGTGCAAGATTTTCTGGGCCATATATAGTTGTAAGAAGGGTTTTGGAACAGGATTATATCATTGCTACTCCTGATCGAAAGAAATATAATCAACTTTGTAATGCTAATCTGCTTAAACCATATTTCTCACGCAGCCCTGAGGTAAACGTAAGTCCTGTCTGTGTTGCCACCACAGTATTGGAGGAATCTCATGCTGCTGTAGAGGGTGAGGATGTGAAGGCACCAGGGAATGGTGACCTGTTACCTCGTCTGAGAAATTCTGAAATGCTTGGGAATTTTGAGAGTTTGTCAATTCATCTGTCTGATGGGCGTAGATCAGAAGTAATTAGTTTGGTGGGCGAATTTCCCAGTTTGTTTGGCGATGTGCCATCGTGCACGCATCTGATACACCATGATGTGGACGTTGGTGACGCCACCCATACAGCAGCGTTTTTATGAGGTTCCTCTTGAGAAACGTAAAGTATTAGAATTTGAGGTCTGCTGGATAACGGCATAGCCCAACATTCCTTTTCTAGCTGGGCATCGCTCTGCTTGTTAGTGAAAAGAATCAGATGGTACACATAGATTCTGTACTGATTATCGGAAGTTAACCCTCTGGAGTCTGAGCTGTTTTAGGGCCCTTTAGAAGTTTTGACATGCTCTGACATTTGTGCTTTTTTCAGTTGCTTATGAATATATTAATGGCAAAAGTGTAATTACACTGTATTCAGCACAAACTGGGCTTGTATTTTTGATAGAATAATGTTTATGCATGGTTTTTGAAAAACAAAAACATTTTATATGAAAATTAAGGCCTCAAAACACACAATAGATATGCGACCACAATACTTATACTTACAATACCTAATGGGTGATGTTGCCTAGAGTTTTTGCTTCAAACTGATGTGAGAATCACTGAGCCTGCTAATTCATATAAAACAATACACTGATTTACATTTTGAAAGACACTTTTTCTTTATAAAGGCCATATGCGAAGGGACGTGAATGTTCATGAATAATGCTATGAATCACACCTGAGAGAACAAAGGATCGCATAATGATCGCATAATGAGCTGCATAATAAATGAGCTCAGGTGTGTGACTGAGATGGAGCTAAGCAACAGGACAAAGGAAATATATTTTATTGTAGTTTTTTTTAGAATGTAGTCAACAAAGGCACTTTACAAAGGTCTATTATATTTGAAATTATAAAAAAATTTGACTAGAGATTGGGGAAATCTAAATTAAGTGAGATTTTGCTGATTTTGCTAAATTATCTGCCAATGATATAGGATAAATAATCTTATTTCTGTCTGGAACAAGATTTCAATCAGAAACAATATTATTTTTCTTACCCCATTGGCAGATAATTTTGCTTATTATTTAATTATTATTATTTTTAACTAATCTTGTGACACTGAACACAATTCAGTATTCAGTAAATACAAATAACTGAATAATTGGTAATGATCAACATTATAAGTAAAATATTTGGGATTTAAAACAACATAATGCAATGCAATTACGATTTCAAAGAGTATATGGTGAATTCAGGTTGATTGGGACACTTTTTTCCCAGTTATGTCAGTGGTACAACTTTTCTGAATCATTTGATTTTGTAAACTATCCGATAATACTCAAATATCATTTGGCGTTTCGGTTCATTTATGAGACGCACGTGCAATGCATGATCACGCCAGCGCTACGGCTATTGTCTGTTATATTTGATTCTTATTAAATGAGAAGCAAATATATTAAAAACATTGATTAAAATTAAGATACAATTTATACAAAACGAAATGCACTTTAAATAAATGCTTTCTACAAAACAAAACTTAATGAAGTGGTCAAAATCTATATTTATATAGCATCTGAGCAGACATATTTATACTATATTTATAGCATCTGAGCAGACATTTGCTAATAAAAGCTTTACTGATGTTACACTTACAATAGCCTACACACTTCATAATTTGGCCAAAACAAGACAAATAAATCTTGTCTAAAAAGTCTTATTTGACAGAGTTATTTCAGTCTGTTTGGCACTGATAAGAAAAAAAGTGAGTCTATCGCGCGGATGTGATAGCCGACTCCAGAGGGTTAATGTCTAACTCCCATACCGAAATGATTGCTGGTTTGTGTCCCGCTCTTTGCAGGTCTGGTTTGAAAGAGTGTATCCTATTCGCTGAATATTTAGTTGACCCTCACTCTAGAACTAATCCTTTAAAATGAATGATATTCAGAACAGAACAAGAATGAAAAAGGATATGAAGCCAAAACGAATTTGTTTAAAGCTGAACTGAAACAGAAACAGCGTTGTAGCCTACCTCTCTCATGTCACAAATCCAATTCCATAGCCACGATGTATTTGGATGCTAAACTGTATTTATTTACAAGTTTTGTACTTTGTGTTCCCGTACTACGGTGACGCATTGCTGCCACATAGCCTACATATTTTTTCCACTCATTTATGTCGTAATAACGAGATGTTTTGTGGTAAAAACAACATAGGGCCTATATTTTCTCCTAATCAGGACATATGTTGTATAGTGATGTGTACAAAATATGCCTTCATCCACATTAGAGAATTTATATAGTGATGAATTTGAAAAGCATGAACGCAAGCTCAGTGTAAAATAGTCTCTGGCAATTTCTGTCTTTGCACACCAGAAATGTGTCTGGCGGCGCTGCTGCTGCTAGATGACATACAGGGAAGGCCTATACTTCATGTTAAACATAAATATATAGCCTACTGATACAGCAAAGAACAACTTCAGCAGTATTGACGGCAAAATAGGCTACAGAATATTCGTTTTGTATTGACAGACCTGTGCAATATTTCAAAATTGATCATTATTATGATTATTTTAACTTACAACTGGGTCTACACTCACCTAAAGGATTATTAGGAACACCTGTTCAATTTCTCATTAATGCAATTATCTAATCAACCAATCACATGGCAGTTGCTTCAATGCATTTAGGGGTGTGGTCCTGGTCAAGACAATCTCCTGAACTCCAAACTGAATGTCAGAATGGGAAAGAAAGGTGATTTAAGCAATTTTGAGCGTGGCATGGTTGTTGGTGCCAGATGGGCCGGTCTGAGTATTTCACAATCTGCTCAGTTACTGGGATTTTCACGCACAACCATTTCTAGGGTTTACAAAGAATGGTGTGAAAAGGGAAAAACAACCAGTATGCGGCAGTCCTGTGGGCGAAAATGCCTTGTTGATGCTAGAGGTCAGAGGAGAATGGGCCTACTGATTCAAGCTGATAGAAGAGCAACTTTGACTGAAATAACCACTCGTTACAACCGAGGTATGCAGCAAAGCATTTGTGAAGCCACAACATGCACAACCTTGAGGTGGATGGGCTACAACAGCAGATGATCCCACCGGGTACCACTCTTCTCCACTACAAATAGGAAAAAGAGGCTACAATTTGCACAAGCTCACCAAAATTGGACAGTTGAAGACTGGAAAAATGTTGCCTGGTCTGATGAGTCTCGATTTCTGTTGAGACATTCAGATGGTAGAGTCAGAATTTGGCGTAAACAGAATGAGAACATGGATCCATCATGCCTTGTTACCACTGTGCAGGCTGGTGGTGGTGGTGTAATGGTGTGGGGGATGTTTTCTTGGCACACTTTAGGCCCCTTAGTGCCAACTGGGCATCATTTAAATGCCACGGCCTACCTGAGCATTGTTTCTAACCATGTCCATCCCTTTATGACCACCATGTACCCATTCTCTGATGGCTACTTCCAGCAAGATAATGCACCATGTCACAAAGCTCGAATCATTTCAAATTGGTTTCTTGAACATGACAATGAGTTCACTGTACTAAAATGGCCCTCACAGTCACCAGATCTCCCCCAATAGAGCATCTTTGGGATGTGGTGGAACGGGAGCTTTGTGCCCTGGATGTGCTTCCCAC
This sequence comes from Paracanthobrama guichenoti, assembly GCA_018749465.1. Lineage (NCBI taxonomy): Eukaryota > Metazoa > Chordata > Actinopteri > Cypriniformes > Gobionidae > Paracanthobrama > Paracanthobrama guichenoti. The sequence goes on from CM031954.1 coordinate 12,680,805, forward strand.
AAATCTCCATCAACTGCAAGATGCTATCCTATCAATATGGGCCAACATTTCTAAACAATGCTTTCAGCACCTTGTTGAATCAGTGCCACGTAGAATTAAAGGCAGTTCTGAAGGCGAAAAGGGGTCAAACACAGTATTAGTATGGTGTTCCTAATAATCTTTTAGGTGAGCGTATATCTGCATTTATGTCAACCTAGAGACTTTCAAACATCAAAATGTCATTAATATGTATTCGTGTCAAAATGACACATAAACATCTTTTCCTATTCTATTTTGCCTGGAAACGCTCCCAACACGCTTGCGTGCGTGAAAAATAGGCATCGCTTCTAACCCCTTATTTACACTGCACATGTCTGTGGCACGTTACGGCTGCGGTGAGGTTTTGTTCCGTCTTCTACGCGGTGCCAACTCACACCAGAAGCATTTCAGGAGCAAGGCAACAGGGTTCGCGAGATCGCGTGATTGCACAGTCCTACGTAGTTTTTCTTGAATTTTTGTGTTCAAACATGGGTAAGTTAAATGTTTGTTTTGTCCAGTTGAATTCTGTTTATTGTTGTGTTGTCTTGCCTCCTGGCAAGGATATAGTGATATGAAATTCGGAGTCTGCACGAGGTGTTTATTTTGAAATTGACATGATTTTTGACTTTTATTTTGTATTTACTGCGTGGCTTCGGCTTTAAGCCTTGTTGACCCCTTATTTACACTGCTTACGGCTGCGGTGAGGTTTTGTTCTGTCTTCTACGGGGTGCCAACTCACACCAGAAGCATTTCAGGAGCGAGCCGACAGTGTTCGCGAGGCCACGTGATTGCACAGTCCTACGCTGTTTTTCTCGAATTTTTGAATTCTGTTTATTGTTGTGTTGAGCCGCTTCTGAAATGCGTCGCACTGCAGCTGGTGTAAACACAAGCATTAATTAAAGCTGCGAGCAGCGATGACGGGCCCAAGCCGGTGGCACCGCCACCCCGGTGGCTTCGGGGAAACTGTGCATGACAGGCAATATGCATTTAAACAGGAGAATATTTTTTTACAAATATTTTAAATATGCCACATTTACCACAAGCCACACCCATGATGTCATTTAAATATAGATTAATTTTATTGTCATAGGATATAATAGGTTATCTTTTGCAGCTCAAAAATTCATAAGTCCAGAAGGCCAGTATTTAATTCAAGGTATTTGTATAGTTTTTTGTTTTTAAACTTTTTGTCACACTAAAGTGATAGTTATTTGTGATAGCCTATGATATGAAACACATCTAAACTCTATTGTTGTGTACGTGTAAACATGGGTACGCACAACACATATTATACGTTAAAATATCTTGATCAATCATCATTACGTAAAGTACATTAGGCAAGTTGTTTATTTATTTATTTTTTGTAGTTAAAATAATGTTTTAATAAAATGACATGAGATGAATTTCATGTCAGATGATGTCATAGGTCCCTTTGAAATGAGTGCAAAGTTATCTTTTGCAGCTTACATTTTTTAAAGTCCTTAAGTCCAGTATTTATCTAAAGGTCTTTTTATATTTTTATTAACATAATTATGAAACTAATAATATAAAACTATATTGCAGTGCTCTACAAATCGAGTTCAGAATGGCATTCAGAATACTGCAGGTGCATCCGTTCTCCTTCCACACACACACACACACACACACACACACACACACACACACACACACACACACACACACACACACACACACACACACACAGACAGAAAGAGAATGCAAAGACAGAGAGGCATGCTTTAGCTGTCAGCCACCCATCCCCCTCTCCACACACACACACACACACACACACACACACACACACACACACACACACACACACAGAGAGAAAGAGCCAGAGGCATAGACAGAGAGGCATGCTTTAGCTGTCAGCCACCCATCCCCCCTCCACACACACACACACACACACACACACACACACACACACACACAAAGAGCCAGAGACAAAGAGGGAAACAGGGTTTTTTTCCCATCATAACTAAGTCAACAGTGCCATCTATTGGACAATGAAGGGAGCGCAGACAAAATAAGATTCAGATTAAATATATTAAATAAAATTAATATATTGATCTGAAAAATAGTATATCAATTTTAAATTCACCCAGGTTCAATTACCGAACATACAATCTTAATTTAATTTAAATCAAACAATGATTTTACAAGAAATTAGACATTTTCTGTTTCCCTTTTTTGTCCTTCATTTAATCCCTCGCCATAGCAGCAGCGTTTGAGATATCCCATAATCGTTCGCACTATAGCATCTTCAGTGTCTTTGTTTCATGTTGACCGAGTTTGGTGTCGATTCCATGCATCTCCTACGAATAGTTTATAATAACTCAGAGCCTGATTTATCCAAAATTCCAAATTCAAACCAAAATATCTGACTTCCTGTTGGTCAGAGCTAATGACTGTAAATTAGAAAGATGTCCGGCTTGATGAGAACAATATATATACAGAGTTTGGTGACTGTAGATAAAACTAACCCCCCCACTTTTGTCAAAAGGTGGCGCTACTGAGCCCTCCACCACGCCCGTTTCTAAGACTTTGGCCATATATACTGGAAGGCATCACTGATGTGTGTGTTGAGTTTCATGCCATTTCAAGCATGCTAAGAGTCTCAAAAAACCCTAAAAGATTATTCAACTTTGACACGTTGCCACGGCAACAGTATTTAAAATATCAGGAATCCATTCATATGTCTATATCAGCCATGTTTTGACATTATACTGATGAAGTTTGAAGTAAATCGGGTGAAAATAAGACGGTGATTCAAAGCATTTTTGAAAGTGACACACTTCCTGCTGCCAGTTGGTGGCGCTATAACTTTGACTCACAAAAGTCATATCCATGTGATCGGCCTCTTACAACGAACACACATCTGAAGTTTCATCCAAACCGGTCAATGTATGCAGAAGTTATAACACACTTCCTGTTTCCCATTTCTCGCCATAAATTCGTCTCCTGCCACGGACAAACCATTCGAGATATCAAAAATCCGTTCGCAATTTAGCATCCTCAATGCCTTGACTTTATGCTGACCGAGTTTGGTGCTGATCGGGTTAATCGCCTAGGAGGAGTATTTCAAATTCCACAGTATGTGTTTTAAAACGACCCATAATAGCTCACTTCCTGTTGGGCTGACGCATAACTTAGAGCACGGATGTTGTTCGGCCCGATGAGTTCTATATGTTCTATATGTTCTATATGTATAGTTTCATACTAATACATGCAAGCGTTTTTGATTTATGGACAGTTTTATTTATTTTTTCAAGGGGGCGCTGTCGAGCCCCTGCCACGCCCGGTACCAAACCCAGCCCAAACCCTGATGGCCGCGGCCCGACGAGTGTGCAAAGTTTCAAGAGTTTTCGAGCATGTTAAGGGCCCCAAAAAGGCCAAAAAGGCGAAAGAAAAATAATAATAATAATAATAATAATAATAATAATAATAATAATAATAATAATAATAATCCTTAGAAGAACAATAGGGCCTTCGCCCTTTCAGGCTTGGGCCCTAATAATAATAATCCTTAGAAGAACAATACGGCCTTCGCCCTTTCAGGGCTTGGGCCCTAATAATCCTTAGAAGAACAACAGGGTCTATGGCAACGAAATTTATGGCAAGCCGGTTTAGCATTTAATGTCCTTGTCTGTACTAATCATAATTAAGTTTTGACTAGTCAAAATTCCAATTCTAGATATCTATTCTGCAATTTTTGACTCGTCGTAATTAGAATTAATATATCTACAATATGATTATGACTCGTATACTACAACACTATTTTGACTAGTTATATATGCTTAATTATACTTTTAAGAAATATGCTAAACACAAGCATACATTTAATATATTTCTAAAAAGTATACTAGAAATACTTTGGTAGTAAATATATGCTTAATTATACTTTTAAGAAATAATAATAAGCCCTAATAATAATAATCCTTAGAAGAACAATAGGGCCTTCGCCCTTTCAGGGCTTGGGCCCTAATAATAATAATAATCCTTAGAAGAACAATAGGGCCTTCGCCCTTTCAGGGCTTGGGCCCTAATAATAATAATAATAATAATCCTTAGAAGAACAATAGGGCCTTCGCCCTTTCAGGGCTTGGGCCCTAATAATAATCCTTAGAAGAACAATAGGGCCTTCGCCCTTTCAGGCTTGGGCCTAATAATAATCCTTAGAAGAACAATAGGGCCTTCGCCCTTTCAGGCTTGGGCCCCATAATAATAATAATAATAATCCTTAGAAGAACAATAGGGCCTTTGCCCTTTCAGGGCTTGGGCCCTAATAATAATAATAATAATAATCCTTAGAAGAACAATAGGGCCTTCCCCCTTTCAGGGCTTGGGCCCTAATAATAATCCTTAGAAGAACAATAGGGCCTTCGCCCTTTCAGGGCTTGGGCCCCAATAATAATCCTTAGAAGAACAATAGGGCCTTCGCCCTTTCAGGCTTTGGGCCTAATAATAATAATAATAATAATCCTTAGAAGAACAATAGGGCCTTTGCCCTTTCAGGCTTGGGCCCTATAATAATAATAATAATAATCCTTAGAAGAACAATAGGGCCTTCCCCTTTCAGGGCTTGGGCCCTAATAATAATCCTTAGAAGAACAATAGGGCCTTCGCCTTTCAGGCTTGGGCCCCAATAATAATCCTTAGAAGAACAATAGGGCCTTCGCCCTTTCAGGCTTGGGCCCTAATAATAATAATAATAATAATAATAATAATAATAATAATAATAATAATAATAATAATAATAATAATAATCCTTAGAAGAACAATAGGGCCTTCGCCCTTTCAGGGCTTGGGCCCTAATAATCCTTAGAAGAACAATAGGGCCTTCGCCCTTTCAGGGCTTGGGCCCTAATAATCCTTAGAAGAACAATAGGGCCTTCGCCCTTTCAGGCTTGGGCCCTAATAATCCTTAGAAGAACAATAGGGCCTTCGCCCTTTCAGGAGCTTGGGCCCCAATAATAATAATCCTTAGAAGAACAATAGGGCCTTCGCCCTTTCAGGCTTGGGCCCCAATAATAATAATAATAATAATCCTTAGAAGAACAATAGGGCCTTCGCCCTTTCAGGCTTGGGCCCCACATAATAATAATAATAATCCTTAGAAGAACAATAGGGCCTTCGCCCTTTCAGGCTTGGCCCTAATAATAATAATAATAATAATCCTTAGAAGAACAATAGGGCCTTCCCCTTTCAGGCTTGGGCCCTAATAATAATAATAATGATAATAATAATAATAATAATAATAATAATAATAATCTTAGAAGAACAATAGGGCCTTCGCCCTTTCAGGCTTGGGCCCTAATAATCCTTAGAAGAACAATAGGGCCTTCGCCTTTTCAGGCTTTGGGCCCTAATAATCCTTAGAAGAACAATAGGGCCTTCGCCCTTTCAGGGCTTGGGCCCAATAATCCTTAGAAGAACAATAGGGCCTTCGCCCTTTCAGGCTTGGGCCCTAATAATAATAATCCTTAGAAGAACAATAGGGCCTTCGCCTTTCAGGCTTGGGCCCCAATAATAATAATAATAATAATCCTTAGAAGAACAATAGGGCCTTCGCCCTTTCAGGGCTTGGGCCCTAATAATCCTTAGAAGAACAATAGGCCTTAGGCTAATAATAATCCTTAGAAGAACAATAGGGCCTTCGCCCTTTCAGGCTTGGGCCCCACAATAATAATCCTTAGAAGAACAATAGGGCCTTCGCCTTTTCAGGCTTGGGGCCCCAATAATAATAATAATAATAATCCTTAGAAGAACAATAGGGCCTTCGCCTTTCAGGCTTGGGCCCCATAATAATAATAATAATAATCCTTAGAAGAACAATAGGGCCTTCGCCCTTTCAGGGCTTGGGCCTAATAATAATAATAATAATAATCCTTAGAAGAACAATAGGGCCTTCCCCTTTCAGGCTTGGGCCCTAATAATAATCCTTAGAAGAACAATAGGGCCTTCGCCCTTTCAGGGCTTGGGCCTAATAATAATAATAATGATAATAATAATAATAAAGAACAATAATAATAATAATAATAATAATAATAATTCCTTAGAAGAACAATAGGCCTTATAGGCTTGGGCCTAATAATCCTTAGAAGAACAATAGGGCCTTCGCCTTTCAGGCTTGGGCCCTAATAATCCTTAGAAGAACAATAGGGCCTTCGCCCTTTCAGGCTTGGGCCCCAATAATAATAATCCTTAGAAGAACAATAGGGCCTTCGCCTTTCAGGGCTTGGGCCTAATAATAATCCTTAGAAGAACAATAGGGCCTTCGCCTTTCAGGCTTGGGCCCCAATAATAATAATAATAATCCTTAGAAGAACAATAGGGCCTTCCCCCTTTTCAGGGCTTGGGCCCAATAATAATAATAATAATAATAATCCTTAGAAGAACAATAGGGCCTTCCCCTTTCAGGGCTTGGGCCTAATAATAATCCTTAGAAGAACAATAGGGCCTTCGCCCTTTCAGGCTTGGGCCCTAATAATAATCCTTAGAAGAACAATAGGGCCTTCGCCCTTTCAGGGCTTGGGCCCCAATAATAATAATAATAATAATAATAATAATAATAATAATCCTTAGAAGAACAATAGGGCCTTCGCCCTTTCAGGCTTGGGCCCTAATAGTAATAATAATAATAATAATAATAATAATAATAATCCTTAGAAGAACAATAGGGCCTTCGCCCTTTCAGGCTTGGGCCCTAATAATCCTTAGAAGAACAATAGGGCCTTCGCCCTTTCAGGGCTTGGGCCCTAATAATAATAATAATCCTTAGAAGAACAATAGGGCCTTCGCCCTTTCAGTGCTTGGGCCCTAATAATAATAATCCTTAGAAGAACAATAGGGCCTTCGCCCTTTCAGGGCTTGGGCCCTAATAATAATCCTTAGAAGAACAATAGGGCCTTCAGAATTCAACTGGACAAAACAAACATGTAACTTACCCATGTTTGAACACAAAAATTCGAGAATAACAACGTAGGACTGTGCAATCACGTGGTCTCGTGAACCCTGTCGCCTCGCTCCTGAAATGCTTCTGGTGTGAGTTGGCACCGCGTAGAAGACAGAACAAAACCTCACCGCAGACGTGTGCAGTGTAAATAAGGGGTAAACAAGGCTTTAGGCGGTTTAAATTTGCTTGTTTAACTAACGAGCATCATGAGCTGTTTATTTCCCCTGCTTGTCTGAATGCCAGGGTATGGCAACTACCATACGTAAACGCTGCCCCTGTTTGAAAGTATATTAAAATAGAAAACCATTATTTTAATAATATTTCACAATATTGCTGTTTTTGGTCAAATAAATGCAGGCTTGATGAGCATGAGAGACTTCTTTCATAATGCTGCATAATTATCAAAAATGGTAATATAATAAAATGCTTTCACGTCATCATTTCGCCAGCCTACACTTTACATGATAGGCCTGTAGGTGCCGGTGGCACTTGGGCTTGATTAACTTTGATAGTTTCATCAAATAGTAAACGGTGTATCAATATACATAAATTCTCAAGTGAATTTAACACTACTTACCATTAATGTGACTTTTGGTGCTGCATGGTTTTGTGCATTGCTTTGTTTGTTGACAGTTAATATCCATTTTGTCAGCAATGTAATTTGATTTAAAAATAAGTCAAACCATAGGAAATCGTTCCACAAACGTTAGTTCGTCTGTCCATGTAATATTTAACAATTTATGAATTAGAAAAAAAAAAAAAAAGGCTCCACTTCACATTGCCCAATGAAATTTGAACTTGTTTTGCCAGATCACGACGGGCATTGATGAATTGTAATATTTTAAACTATATAACATATAGTTTTTTAATTAAATCGACACATTAGCTTTGATTATTGATGAAAAAAAAATTAAAAGCCACAAAAAGCCTGCAAAGCCACAGACACTCTCTGAGAACCATATATGGCTCGAGAGCCATTTCCGAACAGACTGTGGAAAATCAGCCAGTCAATCAAAACGCACGCAACCCATAGCAACGCGTTATGGCAACGCCTCAGACCGACTGATATGTAAAAATAAACAGAAATGTTCCGACTTTTGAACCGTTCGTTACTATTGTACACATTGTAATGTTATTATAAATCAAATTTATTTTGTTTTATTGACCACAAATATTATCTTGAGATATTCACTTTTGATTTAATTTTGAAAGATGGCAGGGGCTGACATTTGACTTCTTGCTGCTTGTTAAATCCAGAACGATTTTAGGGTTTTTGGAAATCCCTTCCAAATGTTTAACGTTATCTGTTCTAATATGTTTAAATCTGATTGTAGATTCTCCAAAAGTAAGTTCAATATATCCATTAACTGTACAAACTTTGGCCTAGTCTATTGTATTAAAAATAAAAATATCTTGTATTTTTCTGTACACTTGACAATAAAGCTTTGTCTGGACTATTATTTTCTAATAATGTTTTTTTGGTCTACATACTGCACGATACTTTAAAGTATTACGTTATTGTAGTTCCTCATATCAAAGTTTTATGTGACTGCAGCGCATGCTACTCACCAGTCCATGTTAGAGTCTCACGTCAGATTCAGTTATCGGGGGACGTGTCTGGAAAACTCTTCACGCTATTTTCACGCTCTACTCCACACTATTATATCTACCAATTAATCTTTTTTTCGATTAACTTGACTTTAACTTTTCTGCAGTAAAGAGTCTATGTTTGTTAAATGGCCCTCTCTCTCCTAATATGGTCATAACAGCTGTGGAAACACGAGACGAGACGTGAGACGCGTTCCGATTGACAGGGTCTATGGCAACGAAATTTATGGCAAGCCGGTTTAGCATTTAATGTCCTTGTCTGTACTAATCATAATTAAGTTTTGACTAGTCAAAATTCCAATTCTAGATATCTATTCTGCAATTTTTGACTCGTCGTAATTAGAATTAATATATCTACAATATGATTATGACTCGTATACTACAACACTATTTTGACTAGTTATATATGCTTAATTATACTTTTAAGAAATATGCTAAACACAAGCATACATTTAATATATTTCTAAAAAGTATACTAGAAATACTTTGGTAGTAAATATATGCTTAATTATACTTTTAAGAAATATGCTAAACACAAGCATACATTTAATATATTTCTAAAAAGTATACTAGAAATACTTTGGTAGTAAATATATGCTTAATTATACTTTTAAGAAATATGATAAACACAAGAGTACTTTTAATATATTTCTAAAAAGTATACTATAGTCAAGTCACCTTAATTTCACTTATCATATAGTGTCAGTGTGGGCAGATCAGTAATATAGTTGAACATTTTGTGTCCCCAACTGAGCAAGCCAAAAGCCAAAGGCGACGGTGGCAAGGAACCAAAACTCCATTAAGTGACAGAATGGAGGGAAAAAAACCTTGGGAGAAACCAGGTTCAGTCGGGGTGCCAGTTCTCCTCTGGCCAACAAACAGTGTATGATTATGATTCTGGCAACATTACAGGTCAGAAGTCATATTAGATCGGAAAAGATCGGAGTCATCACGCCGGAGACAGGTTTATTGAGGATGTCATGTCGATGAGGCATTTACGGGGGGAGTTTAATTGACACGGTCTCTGCAGACATTTCAGGGATGCGTTGGTAATGTCTAGGTGCAGGTCCACCATCTAATCTGGATACCTCCTGGATCCGGCTAACTGCAGTAAACCTTGGGATAAACAGAGAGTTCCCAGTTCCGGCTGACCAAGTTAAAGCCTAAAACAATCATTTAACTGATTTGAATAATAGAAATTGATAATGTTCTATGTGTATGCCATAGTAAAAGAGATGTGTTTTTAGTCTAGATTTAAACTGACAGAGTGTGTCTGCTTCCCGAACAATGCTAGGAAGACTTCCAAAGTTTAGGTGCTAAATAGGAAAAGGATTGACCGCCTGCATTGATTCCTTTCTGTCCTTCTATCCGTGCAGACGTGTTTTTTTTCTCTCTGTTCCCTGCTGGCTCTCGCGCTGTTTTGTTTTGTCTAGTGTCTCTTCTCTTCTCTGACTGCTGCTCTGCTGGACTCTTGAAAATACTGAAATGGAATTGATTAACTGGTCAATCAGCGCAATCGACAAGATTTTCTCACTAAGGAAGGGTGCCCCGGGAGAACCCACCTGCCCGGACGGGACCTTTGCCTGTGCCTGGAGGCTCTGTCCGTGGAGGATGCGGAAGATTTATACATGATTGGATTATTGATGGCGGGGTTCCTATTCTTTGGCTTTGGGATTGCCCTGACCTATCGGAAGATTGGTAAGACAGCTGCAAGCAAATTCACCCAGCCGCTGTCTGTGGAAATTAAAGTATGCTTCGGGTTCTGTGTGACCGTTTGAAGGAATTAGATCAGAAAGTGATAGGAATTGAGGAACTGAACCGTAATAACGCAGTCCGGACTGCGGATACGCAGGGAAGAGTGGGCTCTATCGGGGTCAGATCGGTGAACTTTTACGGACTGTAACCGGTCTGGCCATGAGGCTGGGCGTAATGTCTAGGGAAACTGCACAGACCGGACGCGAATGCTGAGGACCAGATCTGATTGATTGATTATGATCCGGACAAATTACCGAAGATCATCAAATGGATTAAAAATAATAAATTGTATTTGCCTGACCTAATCAACTAGCCCAACGAACCTCACTTGGTCCCTATCTCTCGGTTGGGAGGTCAGCCAGGCAGCTGTCTGCTATCTTCCCTGTGCACTGCCTTATCTCCCTTCAAGGACAAACCATAGAACTGAACTCGAAAACATCTGAAGTTATGGCTAACATTCTCACACAACACAATCTCAGACTCACTCGCACCATACACAACCTACCCGATCCCACCCCCTCCAACCGTCTGCCTGTTTATCTATCTCCTCTCCCACTCCATACAAAAAATCCCATCACGTGACCACGTGTACTGTGTCATGTTTATGTTTATGTTTATGTTTTGTTGTGTTTGCTATGTAATGCTTGCTAAATTGCATTCTTGTATTTCTGGAGAGCGTAGGGCGGCGCCTGAATAATCGGCTGCGGCCCGGAGGCTTGCTCCAAACTTCATTTCGTTATACTGTACTTGTACATGTGTAATGACGAATAAACTTCAACTTCAACTTCAACTTCAGTTGATTTTGATATTCTAGGGATTATCAACTGGCCAGAGTTTTGAGACCGCAATAGACGTGATGGAGTATAATGCGTTAAGAGCTCGCTCAAATACTGGAGAGCTAAACCATTTAGTGCTTTGTAAGTAATTAGCAAGATTTTAAAATGTGTACAATGTTTAATAGGGAGTCAGTGCAGTGATGACAGAACTGAGCTAATTGTCACGGTTCATGAATTCACTGGCTCATTCTCTCTTTGTGGGTGAGTGTGTGTGGTGTGTGAATGGGAGGCGTGGCTACTGATTACTGGCTCATCTGATCATCATCACCACCTGCTGCTCTTGATTACCCGGTCTACTTAATGTCTTGCTAACCACCTTGTGTTTGTCAGATCATTGGTTGTGTTTCCTGTGGTCCAGTCCTGGCTTCCAGCTGTTATCTTCTGGTGTTCGCTGTTCCTGTCTGGTCTGTGGATTTGTTCTCACCACTGTGGATTGTCTCACAGCTCTGGTTGCTTGTTGCATCCCTGCGCCATCTGGAAACTTTGCCTGCCATCGTTCTGACCGCAGCTGTTATCATTAACGGTGTTTTGAGAGAATAAACTCACTTCTTGCACTTGCATCTAAATCCGTCTCTGTTTTATGACACTAATATGGTCATACTTCCTAGTTCTAGTAAGAACTCGAGCTGCTGCGTTTTGGACCAGCTGGAGTTTGTTTATTAAGTGAGCAGGGCAACCACCCACTAGAGGATTACAATAATCTAGCCTTGAGGTCATGAATGCATGAACTAACTGTTCAGCATTTTGCATTGAAAGCCTGTGCAATAATTTTTTTTTTTTTTTTTTTTTAAGATGGTAGAATGCAGTTTTACAGATACTAGAAACGTGGCTTTCAAATGAAAGATTGGTATCAAAGAGCACACCCAGGTTCCTAACTGACGACGAGGACTTGACAGCACCCATCAAGTGTTAGACAGTGTTCTAGGTTACCTCTTGTGGAGTTTTTTTTTTTTGTCTAATATTTAAAAAAAAAAAAAAAAATTCTGAATTAAGTTGCAGGAAATTACTGGTCACCAATTTTTTTTTTATATCAACTATGCATTCCGTTAATCTTGTGAATTGGTAAGTTTCGTCAGGACGTGAAGAAATATAGAGCTGAGTATCGTCAGCATAACAATGAAAACTAACGCCATGCTTCCTAATGATATCTCCCAGTGGTAGAATGTACAGGGTGAAGAGCAACGGTCCTAGCACTGAGCCCTGCGGTACTCCACACTGAACTTGTGATTGGTGTGACATCTCTTCATTTACTGCTACAAACTGATAACGGTCAGATAAGTATGATTTAAACCAGTAAACCAGTAAGTATCGAATGCAGCGCTAAGATCGAGTAACACTAATAGAGGGATACAACCACGATCGGATGATAAGAGTAAATAATTTGTAACTCTGATGAGAGCAGTCTCAGTACTATGATATGGTCTAAATCCTCCTAAATCCTTGGACGAGGTAGAGCAACTAACATCATGGTGCCAGCTGTCTCTCTCTGAATGTTGGCAAGACCAAAGAACTGATTGTGGACTTCAGGAAGAGACAGCAACAAACATACTCCCCTCTCATGATCAGCAGGTCACCAGTAGAGAGAGTGAGCAGCTTCAAGCCTCTGCAGGACGTCTACACCAAGCGCTGCAAAGGTACAGTTACTAAAATCATCAAGGACTCTAATCACCCTGTAAACCCTCATTTCATGCTGCTGCCATCTGGTAAGCGCTTCCGAAGCCTGATGGCCAAAATTGAGAGACTCAGGAGGAGCTTTTTCCCCCAGGCCATCAGACTCCTGAACTCAGTCACTTAACATCACGTGACTTCACTTCAGGATAAACATCGACATACTGACATTGCACTGCACTTTCTGTTCTCGTTGTTACTGTGTAACAACCAGTTATAAACCTGTTTGCACATTATGCAAACATTATGCACGGACTATTTTCTTTAATATTTAAGCGCAGGGGAGCAACTGTGTCTAAAGTGCTGGAAAAAAGAGAGTCAATAGTTTCTGTTGCAACATCGAGTTCCTCTAGGCTATCTGGGATGCTGAGGAGATGAAACTGATGAGGAAGATTATTTACAAAGCAATCTTTAGTGGCGGCAGTGATAGTCCTGCCATATTTGAAGCGAGAGGACGGCTTTGCAGCCATAGCTAAATTAAGTATACAAGATACTATGATCTGAAATGTCGTCGCTCTGCTGCAGAATTTCAACAGTATCAACATTTATACCATGTGACAGTATTAGGTCTAAAGTATGATTACAGTGATGAGTGGGTCCTGACACATGTTGCCTTACTCCAATAGAGTTTAGAATGTCTCTAAATGCCAATCCCAATGCGTCTTTTTCATTGTCTACATGGATATTAAAATCACCAACAATTAGTACTTTATCTGCAGATGGATGCCATCCTTCTTCAACAGATCAGGTCTGCCCCAAAAGCTTTTCCAATTGTCTCTGAACCCTATGTTATTTTGCGGACACCACTTAGACAACCAGCCATTGAGTGACGATAGTCTGCTAAGTATCTCAAGATTCAAGATTCAAGAGTTTTATTTGTCACATACACAGTTATATACAGAATATACAACCGGCAGTGAAATGTAAACAGGTCCGCTCCATGGACAGTGCAAATTCACAGTTAAAAACACAAGGAGGAAATTATATAGAAATAGGATAAAAAAGTACTATATATATATATATATATATATATATATATGTATGTCTATATCTGTAGAATTATAAATAATCAAGTCAAGAGAAAAAAAAAAGTAAAAAATAAGGATAAAGTGGAATAAAATAATTGAAGTAGACTGTGCAGTGAGTAAACTGTAGACTTATAAATATGTGGTTAACAAATGTATAAAGAGTATAATCTGCAAACAGGTTTATAACAGGTTGTTACACAGTAACAACGAGAACAGAAAGTGCAGTGCAATGACAGTGTATCAATGTTTATCCTGAAGTGAAGTCACGTGACGTTAAGTTCAGGAGTCTGATGGCCTGGGGAAGAAGCTCCTCCTGAGTCTCTCAGTTTTGGCCATCAGGCTTCGGAAGCGCTACCAGATGGCAGCAGCGTGAAATGAGGGTTTGCAGGGTGATTAGAGTCCTTGATGATCTTAGTAGCTCTACCTTTGCAGCATTTGGTGTAGACGTCCTGCAGAGACGGGAGAGCTGACCCTGAGATACGCTCGGATAAGCGCACGACTCTTTGCAGAGCTTTGCGGTCATGACTGGTGCTGTTCCCATACCACGCTGTGATGCACTGAGTTAATACACTTTCTATCGCCCCTAAATAGAAAGTTTTCAGGATAGCTGGTGAAACCCTGAATTTCCTCAGCTGGCACAGGTGGTACAGTCTTTGCCTGGCTTTTTCACCTGTGTCTGAATGTGAGCAGTCCAGGTCAGGTCCTCGGAGATGTTTACACCCAGGTACTTGAAGCTGCTCACTCTCTCTACTGGTGACCCGCTGATCATGAGGGGGAGTATGTCCGTTGCTGTCTCTTCCTGAAGTCCACAATCATTTCTTTGGTCTTGCCAACATTCAGAGAGAGACAGTTGTCCTGGCACCATGATGTTAGATGCTCCACCTCGTCCAAGTATGCCGTCTCGTTGTTGGAAATGAGGCCCAGGACAACAGTATCATCAGCAAATTTGATGATAGAGGTGGAGCTGTGTGTGGACAAACAGTCATGCGTGTAGAGAGAGTAGAGCAGGGGACTCAGGACACAGCCCTGTGGAGCTCCCACACTCAGGGTGATGGAGGAGGAGGTGGACTGGCCTATTCTCACCACCTGAGGCCTGCCAGTGAGGAAGTCCTCAATCCAGTGGCAGAGAGAAGGATTCAGGCCGAGATCCAGGAGTTTGGAGGTTAGCTTGGTGGGAACTATGGTGTTAAAGGCTGAGCTATAGTCAATAAATAGCAGCCTTACGTAGTTCCCACTTTTGCTGTCGATGTGAGTGAGGGAGGAGTGGAGGACATGAGAGATGGCATCTTCAGTCGATCTATTGGGACGATAGGCAAACTGAAGAGGGTCCAAAGTGCCAGGAATGAAGGTGGTGATCTCATCACTCCTTCTAACGGGGAGGGGACCAGAACAATAAACGTTTCGAGACATTGTACTTGCAAGTTCACACACCTCTTTGATGTTAATTTTGGTGATCTCCGACTGGCGAAGTCGAACATCGTTAGTGCCGACGTGAATAATAATCTTAGAGAATTTACGATTAGCTTTAGCCAGCACTTTTAAATTTACTTTGATGTCAGGAGCTCTGGCTCCTGGTAAACATGTGACTATGGTGGCTGGTATCTCTATTTTCACGTTCCGTGTAATAGAATCGACAATAACTAGGGCACTTTCAACAGGATACTCAGTGGGTGAGTCACTGAGTGGGGAGAACCTGTTTGATGTTCTAATCGGAACGGAAGAGTGTTTTTTTGATCCGCGACTATGACGTCTGACCGTTACCCAATTGCCCTGGGGCACGGGCTCTACAGCCGGAACCGAACAATGTACAGAGTTCACTAAGCTAATCGCATCCAAAGCAGTGTCTAAAGCTGTTACATTCTCACTACTCTCAAATAAAGTCTGGATGCGTGTCTCTAATTCTAAAATCTTCTCCGTCAGCCTGACTAGCTCCTTACATTTATCACATGTGAAGCCCTGTTCGTCAACGGAGACAGATACACTAAAAATGAAACATGGTGCAAGTGACAATGACTGGAGAAGAAGACATGGCTTACCGTATTTGTTGATTAATCCAACTTACCAAAGTTGTTTGATGGCGCTATGATTAAAGCTATCAAGCTAACGTTGTGATAGTGATTTAGATTAAAAGCTAGCAATGTCAAATTTAACGTGATAGGCAATATTAAACAATATATGTTGATGAGTAAGTTATATTTAGCAGTATAAACAACAAAGAAAAGATATCAAATAGAGTCTCTCACGAATCTGGGGATCCGACACATGCTCAATCATTTGGTCTCAGATCATGTCCTCTGTATTGGGAGAGTCACAAGTTGCTAACTGTCTCAGTGCAGCAATATAATTTACTATGGACTCGTGTGCACCTTGCACTCTTTTACGGAAATTATGTTGTTCTACCATAACATTAATGGCGGGTGTGAAATGCATACTCAATGCAGAGTCTAGTGTATCTCCAGTCTCTGGTAAAGTATAAAAAATCATTTGCTAGGGTTGGAAATTGAAAATCGATTCCAATTCTGGAATCGGATAATTAAGATTTAGAATCGGATACTTGTTAGAAAATAAAAATTTAGATTCCTCTTTTCGATTCCTGGGTGCATTTTTTTTTCACCTGGCGATCTACCAGGACCTTCCATGTGTCTAATCTGCCAGGACCTTACGTTGTAATCTAAACATCAGTTTACAAGATCAACTGCGGGAAGTGCTCAAAAGTGTGGCTACACTTTGTAAAAACCGAAGACAAAATTAAGTGTAATTATTACAATAATCTAATATGTTGCAAGCAAGGTGTCACAACCAACATGTCTAAGCATCTGCGGTTGGTTCACCACGTCGAAATAAAAGAATCCACAGTGATTGATTCATTGTGCATCCCGAGTGCAGAGTGCCCTTCATTAGCCACCATTAGTACGGCGACAACGCCACAAAATTTTACGTGTGAGACCCCATTTTCCCAAGGAAAGGAAAGCTCACACAAGAAAAAATTGAGTAGAGTGTCACAGGTCGATCACAGCATTCATAGTTGCACCACTTTTCTGTTGTCGAGTCAGGGTTGCACCCCTTTTCTGTTGTCGAGGCATTATCGTTAAGGTAGGTGTTACATTATAGGGAATTTTTTTTTTTTTTTTTATATATAATTTTAAACCAGCCTATTAGCAATGTTTTTTTTATTCCCAGGGAGATGACAAGGGCACTCAACCCAAAGTACACTCCCCCTTCAAGGGATAGCTTGTCCAATGTCTTAAGCAAACCCCTACAAGCCATTGCACTCTTAAAAGCAAACCCTATGCACTTTTAGTTGCAACCAACAAATGTTAACTTTAATTAAGTTTTTTTTTTTTTTTAAACATGTGTAGCTGATCAGCTCAGTTCTTATGTAGCCACGTGCTGTTTTTTGTTTGTTATTTGAGCTGAAACTAATGGCACAGAAAATAAACATGTTTGATATATTAATGTTTGACTTTTGTTGTTATTTTTTTAGTACACTGGGAATTGATAAGAATCGGAATCGATAAGTGGAATCAGAATCGATCAAATTAAAATGATACCCAACCCTATCCTTTGCCCTTCAGTCCCTAAGCAGTGAAGCAGCAAGGCTCTTTTCCTTCCCTCCGGCAAAGCATCACCTGTAGCTCCCATGATGAGGAGATAGTTGCGGAATCTGAAATCTTGATCCACGTTATGAATGAAATGCTGGGCTCACCCGGGCAAGGCAGAAATAAGTCTGGGAATGGAGGATTCAGTGTAGCCATCATCGCGCAATACAGATGCAGACCACGTCGTCGCCAATTTGTTGTACTTTCACTTAACTTTACAAAACAATAAATACGATGGCACAAGAATTTCTTGGATTATCACTCCATTATAATCCATACCGAACTCTTCCATGTGTATGTACACCTCTCCTTTCTTTTTTGTAACATCTTTTTTGTTTCTGAAACCTGGAAAATGCTGCCTTCGGAGGACACATTTCAAGGTAGGAAGGCATCAAGGCACTTCCAAATCTAATATTAGCTTTACTTCCTGTGTCCTGAGATACCTGAGATATTTTTGAAGGCAGCATATATGTATCATTTGCTGCCTTTGATATCCCACAGTCCTGTGCGTTCCATTCTGTGACAGTTGAGCTGGAAAAAAGATGGTGTCCGAAAGTTGCGTTTGCTGGTCAAAACGCATAGAGCATTGTGTCTTAGAGAATTTCGCTGTGACTGATAAATTGCAATGACAATAAAGGCCCGTTTACACCAAAGACGATAACTATAAAGATAACTATTAGCGTCCACACTCCACACCAACGGACAATATATAGTTCTGTTAAATTCTAAGCGCATGCTTGTCTGCCCTTAAAAAAAAAGCGCTGCATGCTGCCAATGTTTTTTATCTTTCATCATCTGGATAAAATCGTTCTGAAAGTGATTCTTGTTTCTCTGTATCGTTATCGTTATAGCTGTGATGTGAATTCTACTAATCTTTAATATTGAGAACGATATTTAGAATTATATCGCTATCGTTGTCTTTATAGATCGTCCTTGGTGTGAACGGGCCTTTACTTTCAGAATGATTTTATCCAGCTGATGAACGATAAAAACATTGGCAGCATGCAGCGTTTTTTTTTTTTTTTTTTTTTAAGGGCAGACAAGCATGCGCTTAGAATTTAACAGAACGATACATTGTCCGTTGGTGTGGAGTGTGGACGCTAATAGTTATCTTTATAGTTATCGTCGTTGGTGTAAACGGGCTTTTAGACTTTATTGTCATTGCAACAGTCACAGAGAAATTCTCTATGACACAATCCAGTTTGCAGTGGAAGTCCTGAAATTTGATAAAATAACATATATTATACAGACACTTGACATTTAATCTTAGTAAATTAGGAGTTAATTGCATTTGATAGATTTTACTTTCAATAAAACCAATGGGTTTGTAAAAGGTGTTTTTATGCATGTTTGGCCTGCGTTTTTGTTGCATTTACACTGTTCTGACCAGCCGGGGTCACCAGCGTGTTGCGTTTCGAACGCTTTGAAATATTGAATCATTATGCGAAGCTTTGAAATCTTCCCTGGCTGACGATTTTTAAACAGCAAGTTCAAATTTCGCAAAAGCGGCAGCCCTTCCTTCTCAGTCTCCTAGTTTTCATTCACTCCTTCAAGTAAACTGAATAGTGAATGAGGGTATAGGGGGCAATTTCGAACACCACCCGAGAGTGCAAGTGCAAGTCTGCAGCCAGACCCTTCATGTAACTAAAAGGGTCAATCCGTAAATGAATCATTCGCTACCGGTAGTGAGCCGGTTCAAATGATTCATGGAAAAGATCCGACTCAAAAAAATGATTCTTTTATGAATCGGACATCGCTACACGCGTTCGTGAGGCGTGGTCTAGGAACGTGTCCATTACAGAGCGTTTAGTTGGCGGTGACAGCGCACGGTGGCGTCTCCAACATCCTCTTCCGTATATTTTTTGGTCCACTCTGTAGATCGATCAGTGTTTTTGGCCAATTGCTTTAGAACCATTCAAGGAGACCAAAAGCAAGCTGACCACCATGAACCCGTTGTGTAGCAGATGTGACAAGATTGTGTACCCTACAGAAAAAGTAAATTGTTTGGACAAGGTGAGTGATGCTTATGATGTCCTAATGCAATAAAACTATACGTTATGACTATACATAACGTTGAATTCCGGTCATTATCGGTCTATATGAGCGAGTCATGGATTTATTTCCACTTGCACAATTCAAGTTGTTACAGTGAATTCCTTCTTCCGTAATGTAAATGAAACATACACGGTACATTATTTGTATTGAATGGTTATCAAAACGTGCGCGCAAATCATAGACATCAGTTTTAAACGTGTTTTGTCTCATTTAACATTGAGTTGGCATCACTTTTCAACTTCCTGTAGCAACACAATTCTATAAACGAAAACTATTCAGGAAGTTAACGTTACTATTAATCTAGATGCATGTAATGAAACCTGGTTCGGGATTTTTAAAATAGTGTTGGAATGCAACAGTCATTTGTAACGAACGTTAAATGATCTTGATTGATTGCTATGCTTTATCTTAACTGTTTAAGAAAAATGTGGGCGTAGCCGTGTTAGCGGTTTAGTCGATGTCTTTTAAAGGCCTGTTGGGGCTAGTTTAGTTGTCCATAAATTAATTAAAGAGACTGTCAGAAAGACTGTCAAATACATAGAAATTTTTATAAGGGAGTAATAGGACTGATGACTGTCACTTTTGGCTTGTTATGATGCCTGGCATAGTTCTGTTATAGCCTAAACTGCAGTTTTTTTTCTTACTATATTAAGTGGACTTGATATTATGACTTTTTTTTTCTTTCTTTCTTTTTTTTCCTCCTTTTTTTTTTTTTTTTTTTACTGTGTGAGTCTATATCTATTTTTAATATACTCTGGTCACCACATTCTTTCCGGATGTTACCTGCAGGCCTTGACATGTTTGGTGCATGGTATGCATTTAAACTAAAGGTTGGTGGTTTGGTGGTTGACTTAGTGTGTGGTAAATAGATATAATGTTAATTTTTTTTCTGTGAAAGGCTATCATCATATGTCAGTAATCATATGTCTACCTTGACCTTGAAGCTTTCATTTTTATGAAAGATTTATCCCTCACTGGCAATAAGAAAATTCCACCGATAGAAGTTAATAAGTAAACTGTCAAGGTTGTATGCCTCTATTGTTGTGAATGGGAGGAAGTGTAGGGCGGTTTGTTGGGTGAGTGAGAAGTTCAGTGAATCAGTAACAGCTAAGCTGTTGAGTTCCTCTCCCAGCTGCTGGAATGTTCTAATGCTGTCATCATTTCATCCACATTACAGTGGCCATCTGATACTGATTAGATTTTTTCCTATTGGTCCCATTTGAGGTAACCAGCTCTTCATTGTGTGTCCACATCAACAACTGTTTATATGTGTGTTTATAAAAGGAGATGTTTCATCCATTGAAGGTACCAGATAACCCATAAAAGGTACCACTATGTCCATAACACAATAACATTTGCTCTAATATATTTATAGCATTAACTATATATATATTTTTCTATTATTATTTAATTGTACACATACTGTTCAAAAGTTTGGGGCCAGTACCTTCTTTGTTATTGTTGAAAGAATCAACTTTTTATTAGCAACGTTTCGATATCATGACCTTCATCAGGCATATACAAATATTACTCAAACTTAATCACATTTAAAAAGACCAATCACTGCAGAGAACCATTGATTAGTAATCATGCTAAATGACTGAATATATCATTAGCAAAATTATTAGCACCCCAATTATCGTGTATATATAGTTACATTTAACAATGATAAATAACACATGACAAAAAAGCAACAAAACACACACACACAAAATAAATAAATAACATCACATTAAATAATGCTTCATCATTCATCGGCAGTAGGGGTGTGCCATATCATACCATCCACGATAATACCAGTATACATTTTTACATGATAAAAAAAAGTGTCATATCGCGATATCACTGATATAGCGACGCAATGACGTATGGCGCATTTACTTTCCCTAGCGCACAACAATACCTGTCTGAGGCCCTGTCCCAAATGGTACACTTCATGTGTACTTTTGATCTTGTGGACTTACAATGGCCACTGCGTGCGCGTGTCCGTTAAGTCCACGAGACCGCAGGGTGTCCCATTTGTCATTTTAGGTCTCAGAAGGGTGCTCGCGAGCACTTGGGATGGGCAATACCACTTATTTTGTTTTCGATACGATACCGATACTTTCAAGGCCAGTATCACCGATATCGATACCGATACAATACTTATAAACTGAACTTTTAAATTATTACATTTATTAAATTAAAATTACTAAGAATAAAATCGGTAAAGATGCCCACTTAACATTATATTTGAAAGGCATTTTAACATTCAATATGCCATAATTGCAACTTATTGGATCATATATATTTTTTACACATAGTTAAAATGTTTACTTGTAGTGGTAACCATGGAAATCTACAAATACTAGTTGAACTATGTTCACTGTAGTAAAAAAAAAAAAAAAAACATTGTTCATTTTCATAAAGGACTGCCAGTGACAGGACGTTGCACCCATAAAATGCAACCTTTTTATTCAGATAGTGTATGATTTATATTAATATTAGTTACAGAATAGAAAATGATCAATAGCAACACAATATTTCTTGTTTTACTGTTAAATAACTCAATGTTTATTTGATAAATGTTTTTCTGTCTTCTGATGAGTATTGTTCTGGGCTTTGTTTTCAAAAGCATCAATGGTTTCTTATGATAGTTTTTGGAAAAGCAGCTCTGTTTGAATACAGTGTCAGCAGTGAGCGAACACTCTCTCTGTGATTGATTGGTTCTATCTTGCAGCATTTGCGTGCGTTCAGATCATGGTTCAGATGAGCAGGAAAATAGTCCTACACTGCACAACTATTTGGCAACATAGGTATTGTATGCATTAAATAATCTTTTTAAATAAACAAAATTACTGGTAAAAAAAAAAAAAAAAAAAACACTAGTATCGATATTTTTATTTGAGTATCGTTGCTTTTCGATGCTCAAATCAGTATTGATATGCCCATCCCTAGCGAGCGCCCCCTTTGAGGTCAATATGCGCCCTCGATCCGCACTTCTGCCGAGCCCGCACTGGTGCGGGTTACGCAGCAGACTTCTTCCCGGCAGTCAAAGCGGCATTACATTGTGAAAGTGCGGACTCAGAGGAAGACCGTGAGGGTTTAGGGTGCCATTTGGGACAGGGCCTGAGAGTATACATGAAGAGCAGCATGTCAGCCTCCGATGCCGATTTATTACCTAAAAAGAGAGCTACTTGGTTACAAGAGGTTAGCCCTCTTGACAACTGACATAACATTGACAACTTAAAGATGTTATTGATGTTTGCAGCACATTATTTGACTGGAAGGGTCACATTGACGGTTATTTTAGTCAGTTACGGCTCGTTAGATCCAGCATTCTGCCTCCTTTGAATCAGACACAGAGATAAAGTAGCTACTAGTGATCCAGTAGCTTAGCTATTTTATTGCTAAAAGTCGTGAGGTGGCGTTGATAAGTTTCTGTGCTTCTGAATCTGCAGCGCGATCTCCACTCTCAATGCGAGTGGTGTGTGTGTGTGTGCATGTGCGCTTCATAATGAAAATAGTGCATTAATATGGAACAATGATTCATCTTACTTGGAAGTACCTGTGCATTAAACGATTTTATTGCAGACCTTCCAGCCAATCAGAATCGAATATTCAGACAGACCATGGCATAAATTACTTTAGTTATTGTTAAACTAAAATGTTATGTTATAGTTTTACTTAAGATTTCCAGTGAAGATTGCCCCTGATCGATTGCTCCTGTCTGCCTCCTGTTTGTCCTCCTGCTGTGTTGCTGTGCTCGCGTGTGCTCTGCTCGCTTTTGAATCTTGATTTGATATCATTCCCTGTTGTTTAAACTGTTAAATATAACTTACTCATCACCATATATTGCCTACCACATTAAATCTGACATCGCTAGCTTTTAATCTAAATCACTATCATGCGTTAGCATTTCGCTAGCCTGTTAGCTTTCCATCTTTGCACCCAGGTCTCCTGTTTTCTGAGTTCATTAAACAACTTTGGTAAGTTGGATTAATCAACAAATACGGTTAACCATGTCTTCTTCTCCTGTCAGTCACTTGCACTGCGTGGTACATGTTTAGCATATCCTTCTCTGTTGGCGAACAGGGCTTCACATGTGATATATGTAAGGAGATTTCAGAATTAGAGACACGCATCCAGACTTTATCTGAGAGTAGTGAGAATGTAACAGCTTTAGAACACTGTAACACTGCTTTGGATGCCACTAGCTTAGTGAACTCTGTACATTGTTCGGTTCCGGCTGTAGAGCCCATGCAACAGGGCAACTGGGTGACTGTGAGACGGCATAGTCGCGGATCACTCTTCCGAAAGTGATCACTCTTCTAAAAAAACACTCTTCCGTTCCGATTAGAACATCAAACAGGTTCTCCCCACTCAGTGACGCACCCACTGAAAATCCTGTTGAAAGTGGTCTAGTTATTGGCGATTCTATTACACGGAACATGAAAATAGAGACACCAGCCACCATAGTCGCATGTTTACCAGAGCACCTGACATCAAAGCAAATTTAAAAGTGCTGGCTAATGCTAATCATAAATTCTTTAAGATTATTATTCACGTCGGCACTAATGATGTTCAACTTCGCCAGTCGGAGATCACCAAAATTAACATTAAAGAGGTGTGTGAACTCGCAAGTACAATGTCCGTATTCGCAAGTTCTGGTCCCTTCCCCGTTAAGAGGAGTGATGAGATGCTTACCAGACTATCATCACTCAACGGCTGGTTGTCTAAATGGTGTCCGCAAAATAACATGGGGTTCATAGACAACTGGAAAAGCTTTTGGGTAGGGCTGGGCGATAAAACGATAACGATATGTATCGCAATAGACACATAATCGATATCAATAAAAAATGCGTTCGATTAAAACATTCAATCGTTTTTTTGTTTTTTTCTTTGTCTGAAGAAACCAGAGGTTGCGAAGCAAGTTTGGTTGCATGAACAAAGGCACTCACTCTCTAGTAACCTAGCAAAGTAGAGAGTGACATGCTAACAGTCAATCACATAACAGTATCGCAGTGAGTGAGTATGGCAGGAAACAGGAAAACAAGTCAGCTATTATAAGTCTGACCATTGTCATCTGCAAATTATGCAAGACCGTCATCCCCACCAAGACTGGTAATACCACAAACTTGTTTTACCACCTTAAGCCTCCGCTGACTGCATGCGCCTCGTCCGTTTGGGAAGGTGTTTATACTCGGCGCGCTCGCTATTGTGCTATTCTTTGTAATGACATGGAGAGGTAACGTTACTCTGCATTAGTGCCTTATGACAAAGCGTCTAAACGGTACAAAGAAATAAACGGAGGCACTGCACCTTAAAAGGGGGTTGGGGGGGAAATGCGGTTTCATGCATACTGAGCTTTTTAAAGTTTTTTTCGAGTATGGGTCTATCTGACGTCAACAAGGGCGGAATGTCCTTGTACGGGCCGTACGGGCTCTTCTCCCGGAAGGGGGCATGCGCGTGTGTGTACGACTAGAGCAAGAGAGCAAACGGTGCAGCAACAGAGTTTTGCAAGTGTTTTTGTTTGTTTCCTGAATTTCGGACACAGTGGTTTATAAACAAGGTGCAGTTCAACTCTGGATTTGTAGCTTGTCTAATGCTGAAAGATGGAGCGGTCCCAACGATAAAGGTTCACGGTCATGAACTGCAGGCAGTGAGTAAAGCCACTTCAAATGTCTTTGTGTTGTTAGCTATCGACTCATTCATTCAAATGCGCTACTATTCCATTGTTTTTCTATGTAAACATGCGCTAGTCTGCAGTGCGTGCAAAACCGTTCTGCATACAATAGTCCATAAACCAAATTATGTCCTCATAAACCATGAGTAAACACACAAATGTTGTAAAACTCACGCATGACAAGCCGCTAAGCAATTATATAAGTTACAATTACAGTACATACCATTGAGACGTCCTGCTGTAGTTGTCATTGCTGCTTCTCCTGTTCAATTTCAGCCTCTAGATTCTGGATCAGATATGAATATGTATGGCTAAATCTGATTGATCTCAATGCTTTATTTAGAATAAAGTTTTTTCCACGTTTAAGGATGTCACAGCTTTCAGACGCTCTCAACGCAATAGCTGCGTGCACTCGTGGCTCTTTAGCTCCGCCCACAGGATACACCCCCAGCCGCTCGTTTTTTTTCGGAAAGACTTGGTACAGCGTATCTTTATTTTATAAATATAATAAAACTAAAGACTTTTCGGAGATATGAAGGATGCAATGCTACTCTATAGGTACTCAAGATTGACATGAGATTGACTGAAACTGAGTGTCAACTGAGACTAACATTACCGTAGATGCCATTCTTCTTATGATGTAACGAGTACATCAGGTGTTATGGGAAGTGTTCCCGGTTCCGGCTGACCTAGTTAATGCAGCCTAACAATCATTTAACTGATTTGAATAATAGAAATTGATAATGTTCTATGTGTATGCCATAGTAAAGAGATGTGTTGTTAGTCTAGATTTAAACTGACAGAGTGTGTCTGCTTCCCAAACAATGCTAGGAAGACTGTTCCAGAGTTTAGGTGCTAAATAGGAAAATGATCGACCACCTGCAGTTGATTTTGATATTCTAGGGATTATCAACTGGCCAGAATTTTGAGACTGCAATAGACGTGATGGAGTATAATGCATTAAGAGCTCGCTCAAGTACTGGGGAGCTGAACCATTTAGTGCTTTGTAAGTAATAAGCAAGATTTAAACTTATACGATGTTTAATAGGGAGCCAGTGCAGTGTTGACAGAACCGGGCTAATATGGTCATACTTCCTGTTTCTAGTAAGAACTCGAGCTGCTGCGTTTTGGACCAGCTGCAGTTTATTTATTAAGCAAGCAGGGCAACCACCCAGTAGAGCATTACAATAATCTAGCCTTGAGGTCATGAATGCATGAACTAACTGTTCAGCATTTTTCATTGAAAGCATGTGCTGTAATTTAGATATATTTTTAAGATGGTAGAATGCAGTTTTACAGATATTAGAAATGTGGCTTTCAAATGAAAGATTGGTATCAAAGAGCACACCAGGTTCCTCACTGACAACGAGAACTTGACAGAGCAGCCATCAAGTGTTAGACAGTATTCTAGGTTACTACTTGTGGAGTTTTTTTTGTCCAGTAATTAAAAATTATGTTTTTTCTGAATTAAGTTGCAGGAAATTACTAGTCATCCAATTTTTTTATATCAGCTATGCATTCCATTAATCTTGTGAATTGGTAAGTTTCATGAAGAAATATAGAGCTGAATATCATCAGCATAACAATTAAAACTAATGCCATGCTTCCTAATGATATCTCCCAATGGTAGCATGTACAGGGTGAAAAGCAAAGGTCCTAGCACTGAACTTGTGATCGGTGTGACATCTCTTGATCAAATTGATCAAAAGTGACAGTAAATAATTCCCTTCTCTTTTTTTTTTGAATTGTGATATGCAGTTAGAAAATAAATTGCCTAAAGACGAGCAAAGTTGAAGTAAAATTATGCATGACTTTCTGGCTGTAGATGAGTAGTGTGGTCTTCGCGACTACATTGCCAATAATTCCATATTATTGGGATTCCAAATGTCTCAGATTTGAAAGCCTTGTTTTTATCTATAGGACCACTTCCTCTGCAGTGTCCTGGATTCTGGAACAACTGCAGAGGACATGCTAGTTTATTAATCTATTTTTGCTGGCGTGCAGCTGTCGATGTGGTTTTATGTCAGACATTTCAGTGATGACATTGAGAATCAGATGATCTTTTGCATCCTATGTTTATCATTGAACAAAAATGGTGTGGAAGAACTTTGCAAAATGCCTCACTCAAAAGCACAATTGTAATAGCTTGATTTGTACTTAAAACATTTTGGTTACCTGATCATTAACTACAAGGCTACACAATTACAATCTAGAGATAAGCTGCAGCTCTTTTAAACTAGTGGATTCTCTATAAGAGTCCACTCTTAGCCTATATGTATGTTTCCTCACATTGATACCATCCTTTTCAACAATCTAGTTATACTCAATAAATTTAACCTTTCTCTTTTGTTCTTTTTTTTCAGTATTGGCACAAAGGATGTTTCAGCTGTGAGGTCTGCAAAATGACTCTGAATATGAAGAACTACAAAGGCTTTGACAAGAAACCCTACTGCAGCCAGTAAGTAAAAAAACAAAACAAAAAAAACAGTCCTGAAATACCTGACTGAGTCCATGACTTGTTGCTATTTTTTTGTTTTTTGTTTGGAACTATTAATTTATTCAGAAATGCATTAAAAATGCAATTCATACTAAAAATCCTAGAGACTGACAATATCATGTTTTTATTAATTAATTTGTTGACTACATACTGCATTAGTGGAGAACAGCAGTACGTTTGCCGTCGAAGTGGTTAAAACAATGTGACAAAAACACATGCAAGTCCAACCCAAATGTTTAAAGTTACGATTGTTTCCCTCTATTTGCATTAGTTTATATCCAGCTGGTCGTTTTTATGCATTCGTTTTGCAGCAAAGATACATATTAAAGCTTGTGACATAAGAAAGCAAACTGTATCGCCATGCAGCCGACAGAAACATAAACAAATCAGAAATGCATTTGATATCAGTTTTTTTTTTTCACTGTAATATATAATTTATTTTGATTAGATAATGATAATGATTTATTTTGATTAGTTCTAAAATAGAAGCAAATTAAGTGTAAGAATACATACAATATACATATGTGTCTTAATTTCAATGCTATGGCCTTTGTGTAGATATTTAAAAATCTTTAAGCATGGCTGCTTGGATTTATGCCATATCATACTGTCCACAATAATACCGGTATACATTTTTACATGATAAAAAAAGTGTCATCACTGACGTATGGCGCATTTACTTTTCCTAGCATGCACAACAACGCCTGTCTGAGAGTATACACGAAGAGCAGCATGTCAGCCTCCGATGACGATTTAGTACCTAAAAAGTGAGCTACTTGGTTACAAGAGGTCAGCCCTCTTGACAACTGACATAACATTGACAACTTAAAGATGTTATTGATGTTTGCAGCGCAATATTTGATCGGAAGGGTCACATTTCCGGTTATTTTCGTCAGTTACGGCTTGTTAGATCCAGCATTCTGCCTCCTTTGAATCAGACACAGAGATGAAGTAGTGCGTGAGATTACGTTTATTTGAATTAATGGTTTATAGCATTTATTTGGATTAATTATCGAGAACGAGAGATATTCGTACCTGCGTTTGTTCAGCGTCTCTCTTAACAATGAAGACAGGGCTGGCCCAAGCCTTTATGGGGCCCTAAGCATAATTTTATTTGGGCCCCTTGGTACGATTAACTATTGTCAATTCTTGATAATAATCCGCACATCCATTATCAATTTTATTAGTTGTTACATCATGTCTGCTGTCATGTTTTTACCCTTATATGGATTTTAATTCTAACAGTAGCAAACCCACAAAAGTGCTCAGGTGTTAATTTGCACTTTAATATTCAAAGTCTTACAGTACAGTTCAGACTGAGATATGTACGATTTTTAAAAGAAGTCTCTTATGCTGAATATGCTCCAATTTTTTTCCCCCCAGGATTCTCTGACTAGAAGGTTCAAAAGAACAGCATTTAACTAAAATAGAAAGCTTTAAAAGAATCCTAAAGAATGCTGTTTTCAACATTGATAATAATCATAAATGTTTCTTGAGCAGCAAATCATCATTAGAATGATTTGTGAAGGATCATGTGACACTGAAGACTGGAGTAATGATAAATTCAGCTTTGATCACAGGAACATTGCAATTTACTTGATATTCCCATAGAAAATGCCTATTTTAAATTGCAATATTTCACAATATTAGCTACTTTTTTACTGCATTTTTGATCAAATAAATGCAGCCTTGGTGAGCAGAAGAGACTTCTTTTAAAAAGAAGAAATGTTGATGGATTTCTTTCAAACATTAAACAGAGCTTTTATTTTGGTGGAAACACGCAGGAAGACATTAGTGCTTCTATTATAAACAGATTTATAAATGATTCTCATTACGAATTTGGGAAGGCTTTTTTGGAAAGAACGAATTTGCATTCCCAAATTGAGCGAATCAAACCCTTGCAGAGAAGCATTTACTGTGAACAGAAACTGAAATATATGCTGTACTCCGTCCAAAACATCTAGCACGTCAGATAAGATATTCGCACTAAACCATATCACATTCTCAAATCCATCCATTCATAAAAAGGTTACCTGACAACTGACAAGTAGCATGCTGAGTTTTCTTATGCTTTGGACTTTGAACCCTGGCTAACAAGCGAATAGTGTCCAGTCGATGGCGCCACAAGCTCGTGCAGCTCAGTCATAATCAATCCGTGCATATATTAGAAAACGTAATATTTTGCAGTTTATGTAGTAATTGTTTAAGGCCATTTCGCGATTTCAAACATCATAAAGTAACATGCAGCAACAAGTTATTTCATGTGCTCTTGGGGGCCCCCTGAGCAAACTAAGCTGTTTAGTTTGTTTATTCCTTGGGCCGGCTCTGAATGAAGATGTGCGTTTATTACTTAAAAATAGCGATGTAACCCCATCATTGCTGAGAATTATAATGTAGTGATCCAGTAGCTTAGCTATTTTATTGCTAAAAGTCGTGGGGCAGCGTTGATAAGTTTCTGTGCTCCTGAATCTGCAGCGCGATCTCCGCTCTCAATGCAAGTGACGTGTGTGTGTGTGTGTGCGTGCGTGTGCGCTTCATAATGAAAACAGCGCATTTTAATATAGAAAGATGATTCATCTGACTTGGGACTACTTGTGCATTAAACGATTTTATTGCACACCTTCCAGCCAATCAGAATCGAATATTCAGACAGACCATGGCATAAATTACTTTAGTTATTGTTAAACTAAAATGTTATGTTATAGGTTTACTGATGATTTCCAGTGAAAACACTAATAACTTGTACCAAGGCTACGTAGCTTTCATTTGACAATGCCCTTCATTTAGTTTGCACTAATAAATGCTGCTGCCTACCAGCTGCAATAACGATAAAACTTTGTTCCATATATTTTTTCTGTATCGTCATAAATATCGTTATTGCAAATATTCTTGAAATATCGTGATATAATTGAGGATATATCACCCACCCCTAATGGTAACACTTTACAATAAGAGTCCATCTGTAACATTTAAGGTTAATAAAAGTATTGCTCATTGTTCACTTCAACATTTACTAATACATTTTTACATTTTAAAGTTGTTTCTCTTAACATTATTTAATGCACTATATATGAACTAACAGGAATGATGAAGGTATAATTAATATGTTAATATTTTTATATTTAAAAAGTACAGTACATTTTCATGGTTCAGTACTGTTTTTCATTTTTTTTCAGCACTATTTTATGCGTTAAGTTTGTTTTCATTCAGAATCCATTTTAAAAATGATCAGTTGATTAATCATTTATTGTCCAGCATGGGCCAACCTAGACCCTGTCCCAGAAGGCACAATTCATATGCACTTTTGGTCTTGTGGACTTACAATGGCAGCCGTGGCTGCCATGTGCGCATGTCCGTTAAGTCCACGAGACCGTAGGGTGTCCCATTTGTCATTTTAGTTTCAGAAGGGTGCTCGTGAGCGACCCCCTTTGAGGTCAATATGCTCCCTCAATGTGCACTTTTGCCAAGCCTGCACTGACTTTACATCACGAAAGTGAGGGCTCGTAGGAAGACTGTGAGGGTTTAGGGTGCCATTTGGGACAGGGCATTAGTTATTGTTATCGGTAAAATCCACTATCGGTCGACCTCTAATTCATACAGTGATTTAAATACTTCTTTACTATAGTAAAGATTTTAAAATCAAAATGTTAAGGCCTTAAAAAGTCTTAAATTCGCTGAAGTACAGTTGAGTTCTGCGCAACTCTGAAGCACGGGAAGTGCAGCGCCCGGACCGTCTGTGGCATGGACATGACAGAGACTCGTGACGGCTGAGTGAGAAATCTGACCGGCACTCTCTGCATTAAAAGCTAGCGTATGGAAGCACTTTGGCTTCTATGAAGTTGAAGGGAGAAATGACCTGGACAGGAGCCACACTATATGGAAGTTGTGTCAAACTAAACTAAAATATTTTCAAAACACGACAAACATGAGAAACCATATTACTCCTTTCCAACGCTGCCAACCAGAGGACCACAAACTCTATCGCAAATTTGATGGTCAAGGATTTGCGTCTGTATGCAGATGTTAATTTAGTGTTCAGATGTTAATTTCATAAAAGCTGTTTTTGATTGTGGTATACAGAAGGGGGAAAAAAGTGTCTGCTCAGGATTGAGTTTTAAGTCATAAGATTCTATTATTTATTTGCGTATAAGAGCAGCTGTTTGTTACTAGTTTTTCAGAATATGCTGAAGTCTACAAGCATTACTTTTGTATGAGAGCTCAGACTTCTATATTTTGGTATAGAAGCTGTGATTTTGGGACAGCAAAATGAAAAAAAAATTTTGTCTGAAAGATTATATTGCTCATTGCACATAACAGGAGGGTGTTGGTTATTGCTTTGTTAGTGATTTTAGAATATGCTGAAGTCTGTATTAATTTACTATATGCATGTATTAAGTATGCTGCTACAGACACTTTTCCTGTTGGTTCTTTGCAATGTTGGGACATATTCTGGCAAATGTAAGCTTCCTGTTGACTTTGTAAAATAAATTTTATTTCCTTTATTAATAAAATATATTGGAAATAAATTCATTATGGGTCATTACAAATACTTTGCTTTAAAAGTACCAAATGAGAAAAAAAATGAAAATCTCTATAGAAAGAAGATGCATCGATAATCATTTCATAATTGCATCACAGCCCTCTGAATCGTATTCGAATCGAAACGTGAGGTGCCTAGAGATTCCCACCCTCAGTTTTTAGGGCTGATGCTAAATTGGATGTTTAAATGTCACACTAATAATAAGTTTCTAAACATTCACAACATTTATAAACTTAACATTAGGGCTGAACGATTAATTGCATTTGCAATAATATCCCGATATGATAAAACACAATTTTGTAACCGCGAAGGCTGCGATTACAGTCTGGTCACGTGACAAATGCGAGAGTAAAGCAGCCTGCAGAAACTTTGCTTGATGTTGCTCTTACAGTGTGTTCTCGCCCGCCGGTATTTTCCTCACAAATGCTTTACGAAGTCTTCATTTATGTTGTTTGGAATGCAGTGTGCTTGTATATTAAAAATAGGAAACTCGCTGACAGAAGGCTTTCAGTTTCAACTTTCAAATGCTCGCGCCAGGCTTTATAAAGAGTGCTTACGCTTGCTGCTGTGCAAAATTAATGTAAACACAGTCAGTAATATCTTAAGGGATTAAACAGACACGACAAACCACATCTTATATTTCAAAAGAGATCTGTGCATTAGTGTGAATGCAGATCTCTCACTGTCTATGATGTCATCATTAATAATCAAGCAACAGTAAAGATGAGAATCACTCACAGCTCTTGAATGGAAAACGTTCAGATACTCCTTAATATGGAAAGCACTCTTTTTGTGTCATTGCTTGTAATACGTTTTTTGTTCCTCTTTATTATTTAGCTTTGTATGTTTTGAAGCTATATTAGTTTATATATTTAAAATTCTTAACATGCAATTGTTTTAATTAAATTTGTGTAATTATTTTAAAAAGTACTTTTTTAAGATTTTAAGTTTTATTAATAAGATTAATTAATAAGAAAAAAGTTCAAGAATTATTTTGGAATCGGATCGTAAGGTGCCTAAAGATTCCCACCATTACTATACAATGATTTATTGCTCATCTTTGTTGAATAATACAGAAGATAAAGAGCTTAAAAAATTATTGCATATTAAATCACAATCACAATATTGGTTAAAAAAAAAGAAAAAAAAAAAGAATTACGGCCATTTCACACCTCAAGCATGAGCAGCGCATATTTTTTTCGGCACCCATGTTAATCAATGAGTGCATTCACACCGGGAGCGGGAGCAGCGCATCAGCAGCAGTGAAGCAGGGGTTTCGGCGCTGAGCCTATTTTTGCTGCGCTGCTGACGCTCAATTAAAGTGAAAGCACACTTTTGTTGGACAAAATAAATGATTTCACACAAAAAGTGCTCAAATGCACACAAGCAGCACGTGTAGTGTGTTTTAACAAGAAGTGGAGTATGTCAAAAAAGAAAATGAAGAATACAAAATATTTGTAGAAGATTTAAGCCTACCCATTTAAACTTCAGTTTGGGTTAAAGTATGGTTATGATTATAAAAAATAAATAAACTAGCCAGAAAATGGCTAATACTCACCGGAGTGCGTGTTTGTTGTTTTTTTTTTTTTTTTTTTTTTTTTTTGTCCACAGTTTGCTGTTTTGTAAACATATCGAAGTATGAATGAAACGACATGATAGGAGCTGTTTCCTTGGTTGTGTTTGTCGTTTACCATTTGCATGCAAATGTTGTAGCCTACACCTCCCCATGTTAACAAACAAGACTATCAAGTTCAGTGGTGTAGCAAGTCAGTCCCGGGCCCATATGCAAAATAAATTGAATGGGCCCTCCTAACTGAGCCTCAGTGTATCAAGATAATACCATACCAAACAATACCATAAAAATATATACGATGACGCATTGCTGCCACATACATATTTTTTCCACTCAATTATGTCGTAATAACGAGATATTATGTCATTAAAACAACATATTTTTCTCATTAAAACGACATACATTTTCTCCTAATAAGGACATATTAGGCCTATAGTGATGTGTACAAAATATGCTTTTATCCACATTACAGAATTTATATAGCCTAACCTAATTTCTATGAGGTGGAAAAAAACTGGTGGTAACTCAAAGTTTTTTTTTTGGCTTGGAATTTCGTTTGTTGGAAATATGAATTTAGAAATGTTTTTGAAATTAAAAACTAAAAAAAAAAATGTTTTTTGTTAAGAAGACAGCGTTTGGAGTGGAGTGTATGCAAAATAATACGTTCCCTGAATCCACGACATTTATTGTTATTGTGATTGTACACAAATAAAAGTAGACAGTTTATAATTTATAATTATGTATGTCTTGCACTTATATGTATGGCTAAAAATGACGGAGTAGCCTATTATGAGTTGTTTCCGCTGCCATAAAGGAAAAACTGCGCCGGTGCCTTCATCGGCCATAGGTTAAAGAAAACGTAGCCTATTTAGTTTCATAGTTAGGCTATACATTGCTTTGATACATTGATTATGAAAAGTGAGCAGCATGAGTAAGGCTACATCACCAGATGCGCAAATGTCTGTCACATGATTTTGACACTGCGCTTTGTAGAAAGTATTTCTTTAAAGTTAATTTCGTTTTGTATAAATTGTATTTTAATTTTGATGATGATCAATGTTTAATCAACCAATTTCCTGTATATTTAATAAATAAAAATAAAACATATCTCGTTATTACGACATAGAGTGGGAAAAAATATTTAGCCTAGCCTATGTGGCAGCACCTCACCGTAAAAACACACTCTACCCAACAATTTTTCACAACCAGAACGGAACAAAAACAAGTCTAACATAAGCTCAGCCAATGTCAATAATAAATGAACTATACTGATCTTGGCACGGCGGCCTTTCTTTCGGGCAAATTCACCCACAATGTCATTGGTGTTTAATTCAAGGCTTTGTGCATTCTTGATGGAAAGAATCACCAGTCCCGATAGTCTGTTTTGTGACATGGTGCTCCGCAAATAATTTTTTATTAGTTTCAGTTTTGAAAATGAGCGCTCCACTGAAGCAACAGTAACTGAGATGGTAAGAAAGAGAAATGGTGCTGAAGATGGATGTGATAGAGTTGTTCTCAACAATAAAAAAACTGGCCAGATCTTGAACTGTTGTCATCCCAGAGATTTGTCTTTTAAAAGCTGCACGGAATGCGATCAATTGTTGTGGAAGGGCTGGAGACAAGTCTTTGTTGTAACTCTCCACTAACCTCTGTGCCCCTTCGTATATATTGCGTTCTTCTCCTCCTTTGCAAGTATGTGTGGCTGGATCACTCTGAACAAAGCGGCAACTGATTTTGGTCAGGGCCTTCAACACGTCAACATATCTGTATCTGATTGCAGACAAGGCATCATTGCGTGAGGCCCACCTAGTAGCACACAGTTTTTTCAGCGTGACACCCGGAGTGGGTTTTTCAGTAATCTCAACCAATACATTCCACCTCTTTATACTGTGCGCAAAAAACATGTAAAATTTTTCCATGGTGTTGTAAAACTTTGTCAGCTCTGTTACTGACTTAACTGAATCATTGAGGACTAGATTTAAGTTATGGGAAGCACAGTGTACATATGTGGCATTTGGTTGTCTCTCCTGTATCCTTGCCTGAACTCCCGTGTATATGCCACTCATGTTCGCAGCCAAAATTTTTGCATGCCACTCATGTTCGTCAAATCCTTGGCCACAGCATTTTTAAATATCGAGACCTTTTTCCTCAACCAAACATATAATTTCATTGGCTATTGTGCCAGCGGACAAGTCAGGCATTTGCTGGAATCCCAGAAAAGACTCGTTGATTTTCACTGCCATTGCAGCACCCTGGCTATCTCTTTCTATGGTTACATACTGAAAGATTTGACTCATCTGATCCACTTTAGATGCATCTTGAGTCGTATCCATGATCACTGAGAAAAATGGCGCAACCTTCATTTCACTAGTAATTTCTTTCTGGACAGACTCAGAGAGAATACCAATCAGTTCATTTTGGATTTCTGGGCTGAGATACTTAACGGAACCAGCCCGGGCGACTGAGCAGCTTAAATATTGATCATACTTGGCCAGTAGGTCAATGATGGAGAGAAAATTACCTTTGTTGACACTTTCAATGTCTTCGAAGTGTCCCCGAAATGCAAGGTTGTTTGATGCCAGAGTTAAAGTGACATTAATGATCCGGTCTAGAATCTGCCTCAAAAAATGTATTTGTTGACGGATTTGCTGTTCTGACGCCTCATCGATAGTGCCATGCAGACGCCACTGATCATAAACACTGCAAGCTGCTACATGGTACTCTGCGCCCTCATGCTTGGATATTTTATTTGACAAGGTCTGCCATGTTCTTATTCCTTGTGTCCATGCCATGTTGTAGCTTTTGTGACTGCGGTCTGCAAATAACCAGCATGGTTCACAATATGCAGCGTCAAGCTTAGGTGAGTTACACAGCCAAGATCTCGGTAGCTGAATACCAGCTTTTGTTGTGGTCGAGTAAAAACTCGTCGAAAAGCACCTGTCTCCTTGTAGTGGATCTCGGGGAAAGGGACCGGGGGGTTTGCATGAACCTTGCGACACAATACAATGCTTTACTTGCCCATCTGTTAGTGTGTCTGGATAGTTTCCTATAACCTGCTGACAAATTTCCAGCCGAATATCCAGCTTTTGGCTTGTCTGCGACTGCTTCTTCGCTCCCTGACTCTTGGAACCTCATCAAACTGTCTGCAGCTGCATTGTTGTTCTCATCCAAAGACGTGCAACTGCTAATATTAGCTGACAAAACTTCCCCCTCACCTTCAACATCGTTGTCATTCGCACTAGGTCGGCGCAAAAAACTGTCCATTTTGGGTAGTTAAAAATGACGGAGCGAGTTAGTTCTACGGTAGCCGCGCGGTACAAAAAAATAATAAACGCACACAAGAAATTAGAGAAATTAGACATTACGGAGAAACAAGAAATTACTACACATGACATGCATACATACACATATATATTTATTGTGGCCATGAATTAAAAATGAATTCCCTTGTTTTAATTAAAAGTTCCCCATGGGCGGCCGCGGGCCCCCTGTTGGCCTGGGCCCATTTGCACGTGCATACCCTGCATGCCCAGACGCTACGCCACTGATCAAGTTTATAAATGACCAACTTCTAAAAACAAATATATGCTAGTTGTCTTTATAAAGAAATTCTCACTAGATATAAGTGAGCATAATATTTAGCGTTGGAGCCACTGCTGTGACGCTGTACAAGCGCTTTCAATGTGAATAATCTTCGGTGTAGTTACGCTGACGTGAAGCTCACGCACTGTTCATGCTTGCAGTGTGAAACGCCCGTTAGATTATTTTACAAAATCGTTCAGCACTACTTAACATCATAATTTATTGAACACTGACTTGAACTCTCCAATCTTAATTTTGTGCACTGCACGGTATTAAAATAAAATTTATCCAAAGTTAACCAAACAAATCAATAAACTGACCAAGTAACCAAGTAACAACTTTATAATTTACATAAGTTTTAGAGCATGTTTTTTAATAAAGTTAAAGTTGTTAAAAAAGTTGTTGGAACGAATGTAAACTTAAATACACATTTAAATAAAATAAATACAACTTTATAAATAAAAATAATTGAAACTGAAAAATATAAAAAATATCAAATAAAATGTCCTCTACACAGAGGCAGTACCTCTATTCTGGGTCTCAGGAGAATATTTCTGTCTCGTGCAGAGTGAATCCAGCATTTATATTTAGATGTCACTTCTGAAACTTTGCAGCATGCAGTTGGCCGTCGGTCCTCTTGGCAGCATGAAAATCAATAGTTTTATTCAATGTATTTTATAGACTGTATAGCCTTGAATTTCGCGAGCCTGCATTAACTCAGCACTGAATTAAAAACTCTGCTGTTTTGAGCGGTGAGATTCTGATCACGTTCAAGAGATCAACAACTATATTTGTGATTGGCTACATTACTCACCGCTGCAAAAACATGTTGTAAATGGATGCATTTGACGCTCTCCAGAGCGCGAACACAAATATGCAAATCTGCCCAATCTGTTTCGCCAGTATATTATTACAGTATCAACTGAGGGTGCTTTTGCTTGCGTTTGAGGGTGCTTAGCACCCCCGTAGAACCGGGCCTGCATCAAACCATGCTTCCGAACAAATGTCATACACTGTTCTGGGCTGCTCCAGGACAGCTCTGTGTCTTCGAGCACAGTGCTGTCTGTGAGCGGGGTGGAGTAACGTAGTCCTCAATCATGCTGCAATGTTTATGAGGGCTGCCGCCTTCTCCACCCCACACACAGAGTGAAATTCTCCGACTCCGATACAGGAAAAATAAAACAGAACTTATAACATTGGGGGTAATATGTTAGCAAGCAAGCTGCTGATAGTTTTCTACTACAGTCCTTAAAGTTAACTGCAAGTAAGCGAACCTTCAACCAGCTGTAGCATTATGCCAGTTCCACCGCACCAATAACACCGGGTTGCCCGCGGACGTGCCTGACTTTAAATCAACGCTACTAAACACTAATTAAAAAATATCTGCCTGATATATTGGCCGACCTCTAATTACAACTACAAATGAGACCAACATGCATCTTCTGTTAGAGCCAATCAGCTTTCGTATTATTGGTGCGAGTCTCTTTTGGATTGTACCACAGACACATAAAATGGATTTTATTCTTCAGCTATAACAGTTCTCCAGTTCTTCCAGTTCCGCGATTGTGAAAGCGAAGGTGAATCTTTCTCACCTGCCATCTTGCATAATGACAAAATAAAAGTATGATATGCCTGATAGCACTAAAAAAAAGTTAATAAAAGCGATGTAAACCACTAACTCAATTCGGTACTGACATACAGACCGATGTCAGACTGGCTGCGCTTATGTGCACGCTTTTGCCGCCTGTCAGCACTCGCGCGAGTGTACCAAATGTGTTCTATTTCAAGGCTTATTGCCCTTGAACGATCAAATACACGCATTATTATGCCTATGTCCATATTGGTGGTGATGTCGTGTGGAAAAAAGTTTGCGACTCGTGTCGGTATTGGATCTGCGCATAAAATGAAAGCAACCTAAGCGTATACCTGCTCCTGTCTGTGTTGTTAATGTTAAACAAAAAACAACAACAGGAAAAAACAAACAGTAGCCTACCTAAACATAAAGCACTGTTTGTATCTCTATCTTTATGTTGTATTTATTTGTCCTATTGTCATTTGTTTATAAGTTCTTATTTTATTAC
Organism: Paracanthobrama guichenoti; assembly: GCA_018749465.1. Lineage (NCBI taxonomy): Eukaryota > Metazoa > Chordata > Actinopteri > Cypriniformes > Gobionidae > Paracanthobrama > Paracanthobrama guichenoti. The sequence continues at coordinate 12,720,265 of CM031954.1, forward strand.
TGCCTATTTACTTGATTACTTAATTATTTGAACTTTTTTACTTGTATTAAGCAATTGCTTATTGCTGTGGTTTTACTTTTAAAATTTGGTCATATTTCCCACCCAAAGCGATCATGTTATTAAAGCTAGATAGCACACCACTGGACTAGCCTTTTTGTAATACCAAACAAGATTTGTATTATTGCCATGTGTGACTATTGTGCATCTAAATGGTAAATGTAGCATCCTAATTATGAAAAAAAAGTAAATTTATGTAAATTTATGTAGATGTGTGTGTGTGTGTGTGTGTGTGTGTGTGTGTGTGTGTGTGTGTGTGTGTATGTATGTATGTATGTATGTATGTATGTATGTATGTATGTATGTATGTATGTATGTATGTATGTATGTATGTATGTATGTATGTATGTATGTATGTATGTATGTATGTATGTATGTATGTGTGAAATCCTGGTTGGATTGAGCTATGAAGAAGTGCAAGTTTACTAATACTTTGTTCAATTTGAATAAATTAATTAGTAATTTTGTGATTCTGTATTTTCCGGACTATAAATTGCACTTTTTTTCATAATTTGGCTGGTCCTGCGACTTATACAGGTGCTGGTCATATAATTAGAATATCATCAAAAAGTTTGATTTATTTAACTAATTCCATTCAAAAAGTGAAACTTATATATTATATTCATTCATTACACACAGACTGATATATTCCAAATGTTTATTTCTTTTAATTTTGATGATTATAACTGATAACTAAGGAAAATCCCAAATTCATTATCTCAGAAAATTAGAATATTGTGAAAAGGTTGAATATTGAAGACACCTGGTGCCACACTCGAATCAGCTGATGAACTCAAAACACCTGCAAAGGCCTTTAATGGTCTCTCAGTCTAGTTCTGTAGGCTACACAATCATCAACTGACCTGACAGTTGTCCAAAAGACGACCTTTGACACCTTTCTGGAGGAACAGAAAACAGTCTGGTGAATATAATATTGTTTTTGGCCAAACTTCATTTTGTGGAGGTGTCCTGTAAGAGTTCTTGTTCATTTGAGGAAGCCAGAATTCATCGGCCAGCCCAGCCTATGCCTGATATTTAAACCTTAATTTCATGTGGAAGTGAATGGAATATTCTTCCACACCAATACAATGTCCTACATATATATGTGGCTGTTTGCACAGGTCTTGTAAGTTCAATAAAGCACTCTTTGTGGGTGTGTTCTGCTTTATTTCTAACATACTAGACCACAATCATGTTTATAGGCCTATTGTTTATTGTGTCAGGCAAACCAGATCAGTCTTGGTGTTCTTAGGTAGGCTATTCTTAGGTAGGCTTCTTCAAGTGGCCATTCTGAGGTTACCCTCACCTGTGACTCATAGTGTGACTTTAGCTAAGTTTAAACTGCCACAGTAAGTTTTGTTCTCATTCCCTGCAACACATTGAGCTTTATTTAGACAAGGCTATGAGGTTCAATTTGACCTCATTTTCAACTGATCCATTTTGGGATTTGTCTTCAAGATGTTATACTGAGGTTGAGTTGTTGAAGATTTTCCACATCATATACCACTTACTTATTCTGTTACTCACTTGGGGAAGTTACTTAAAGGGGACCTATTATGAAAAATTTAAAAAAAACTGTGAACGCTGATGTGCATCTACAGTGTGTGTAAACAACCAGCCTATAATGGTAAAAATCCACCCACTTTTTTTATAATCCCCATAAATCAGAAGCAGTGTCTGAAAATATACTGTTCCAGATTTCCCCCTATTGTGACGTCACAGTATTGAGTACCTATTAGTACAGTGCCTATTAGCATAGATCCTGCCCTGAGTGAGCCACACATAGTCCGCCATATTTATATCCTCGCTATAACACATACTGATATAATGTCTGCACCACAAAAATATTTCAGATTACTGAGCTACATTACTGAGCCACTAAGGACACCGTGGATGAATTTCATTCAGGGGCAGGCTGGCCATCTGGAACACAGGGAGTTTTCCCAGTGGGCTGCTGTACAATGTATGTACATGTATGAAGAATGAATTATAGTAAATTTATGTAGCCTATCCTTCCATCAGCCCAGATGAATGGCCCACGTGGCCCACTTGATTAAAATTTTTGACTCAAGTTAGCCTACTTAGAGTGCAGCGGTTTAAAAGCGTTTACCAATGTCAAAATGTTTGAGAGAGCCAATCAAATCGAAGAAGGCGGGATTTACTGTTCACAGAAGCCTTTTTAATGCTTGAAGAATGCGATGTAAGATGTAATTTACTGAACATGACAAGACAATACAGCAATATTTGCCAACTGTTTATGATAAAAAGAAGTTAAACGACCAACATTACATTTCCAGGGATGCAAACTACTAGTGAACTTTTTGAATTTCTCGGATTTTAATTCCATTTACGTTATTCGTCACACAATGCACAAAGAAACATTAACGTAGCAGTTTTCAGTAGGCTATATCAGACAGAAGATAAGTTTAAATGTTTGTATTCTGTTTCCAGGCTTTCTTCAGTAATTTCACTTGTTGAAAATTCATTAAACTCAAGATATTATTCTCAAACTTACACTAGAATAGTAAATCTGATGACTTTCACTTTCAAGTCCCGTGATTAGGAAAGTGTCAGGCTATAGCCTATTAAAGTAAAAATACATTATTTTATATATAGCTGTGTGTGTATGTATATATGTGTGTGTGTCTATATATATAATCTCATTAACATCATTAACCTGGTGTACATAATAGTAAATCATTTTGAAGAATTTTTACACAGAGGGACAGATTAATATCACTAAAGTTCAATACCTACCATAAAATCAGTACATTGTGTATGTGTGTGTGTGTGTGTGTGTGTGTGTGTGTGTGTGTGTGTGTGTGTGTATATATATCATCAAAAAGTTGATTTATTTCACTAATTCCATTCAAAAAGTGAAACTTGTATATTATATTCATTCATTACACACAGACTGATATATTTCAAATGTTTCTTTCTTTTCATTTTGATGATTATAACTGACAACTAAGGAAAATCCCAAATTCAGTATCTCAGAAAATTAGAATATTGTGAAAAGGTTGAATATTGAAGACACCTGGTGCCACACTCTAATCAGCTAATGAACTCAAAACACCTGCAAATGCCTTTAAATGGTCTCTCAGTCTAGTTCTGTAGTCTACACAATCATGGGAAAGACTGCTGACCTGACAGTTGTCCAAAAGATGACCATTGACCCCTTGCACAAGGAGGGCAAGACACAAAAGGTCATTGCAAGAGAAGGCTGGCTGTTCACAGAGCTCTGTGTCCAAGCACATTAATAGGAGGAAGGAAAAGATGTGGGAGAAAAAAGTATACAAGCAATAGGGATAACCGCACCCTGGAGAGGATTGTGAAAATCCATTCAAAAATGTGGGGGAGATTCACAAAGTGTGGACTGCAGCTGGAGTCAGTGCTTCAAGAACCACTACGCACAGACGTATGCAAGACATGGGTTTCAGCTGTCGCATTCCTTGTCAAGCCACTCTTGAACAACAGACAGCGTCAGAAGCGTCTCGCCTGGGCTAAAGACAAAAAGGACTGGACTGCTGCTGAGTGCTCCAAAGTTATGTTCTCTGATGAAAGGAAATCAGGGTCCCAGAGTCTGGAGGAAGAAAGGAGAGGCACACAATCCATGTTGCTTGAGGTCCAGTGTAAAGTTTCCACAGTCAGTGATGGTTTGGGGTGCCATGTCATCTGCTGGTGTTGGTCCACTGTGTTTTCTGAGGTCCAAGGTCAACGTAGCCGTATACCAGGAAGTTTTAGAGCACTTCATGCTTCCTGCTGCTGACCAGCTTTATGGAGATGCAGATTTCATTTTCCAACAGGACTTGGCGCCTGCACACAGTGCCAAAGCAACCAGTACCTGGTTTAAGGACCATGGTATCCCTGTTCTTAATTGGCCAACAAACTCGCCTGACCTTAACCCCATAGAAAATCTACGGGGTATTGTGAAGAGGAAGATGGGATATGCCAGACCCAACAATGCAGAAGAGCTGAAGGCCACTATCAGAGCAACCTGGGCTCTCATAACACCTGAGCAGTACCACAGACTGATCAACTCCATGCCATGCCGCATTGCTGCAGTAATTCAGGCAAAAGGAGCCCCAACTAAGTATTGAGTGCTGTACATGCTCATACTTTTCATGTTCATACTTTTCAGTTGGCCAAGATTTCTAAAAATCCTTTCTTTGTATTGGTCTTAAGTAATATTCTAATTTTCTGAGATACTGAATTTGGGATTTTCCTTAGTTGACAGTTATAATCATCAAAATTAAAAGAAATAAACATTTGAAATACACTCACCTAAAGGATTATTAGGAACCCCATACTAATACTGTGTTTGACCCCCTTTCGCCTTCAGAACTGCCTTAATTCTACGTGGCATTGATTCAACAAGGTGCTGAAAGCATTCTTTCTATTGATAGGATAGCATCTTGCAGTTGATGGAGATTTGTGGGATGCACATCCAGGGCACGAAGCTCCCGTTCCACCACATCCCAAAGATGCTCTATTGGGTTGAGATCTGGTGACTGTGGGGGCCATTTTAGTACAGTGAACTCATTGTCATGTTCAAGAAACCAATTTGAAATGATTTGAGCTTTGTGACATGGTGCATTATCCTGCTGGAAATTGCTCTTCTATCAGCTTGAATCAGTCGGCCCATTCTCCTCTGACCTCTAGCATCAACAAGGCATTTTCGCCCACAGGACTGCCGCATACTGGATGTTTTTCCCTTTTCACACCATTCTTTGTAAACCCTAGAAATGGTTGTGCGTGAAAATCCCAGTAACTGAGCAGATTGTGAAATACTCAGACCGGCCCGTCTGGCACCAACAACCATGCCACGCTCAAAATTGCTTAAATCACCTTTCTTTCCCATTCTGATGCTGTAAAGCAATGCTGCTTTACAGTGATAATAGGAAATACTTTTTTTTCTAAAGCAAAATTTATGTTTTTGATTTTGATTCATTTCTGTTGTAAAAACTGATTAGTTATTTAATTTGGCACCACTTAAACAACACCATAAAAAAATGAGCAGGTGATTTAGATAGATCTATCCAATCAGCTGCTGGTCAAATCATGTCAATCATTTTCATTTGCGTCACTGCTATTGCTAGATGGGCAAGACGGCATAGCGGCAAAATGTTTGAAAGAAAGCATGATAGTGGAGCACAAAAACGGAAAATACAAAGGTAAAAAGAACAACGTAACCAAGATATACAGAAAAAAAAAAAAATCGACTGGATACTTCAAGGGTGTTCTGCACTTAATCCTCCTCTAATTACGTGTTTAGCCTATAGGCAAACGTGTTTGATTGCGTATGTGTGCAAATATGGTTTTATCTGTACAGAGAGTAGTCTAGACATGGGGTGCTTCTCAATATCCCTCCTCGTTTCCTCGCTCCTCCGTCCTCCATCCTATGACCAGGAAACCGACCGAGCTCAGCCATCTTGTAGGACAAAGATCTTGTAGGAATGACCAGGCTTCCTGAGGAGTCATGAGCGCGGATACACAGGTGTATCCTTAGCGGAAGTGTTTTATTAACTAAACGTGACACACGTATTAATTCCTCTCCCCCTTCACATCTTGCCACAGTTTATTAATTATTATTATTATTATGTTTACATGTACAAGACACAAATGTATGTCAAATAACAACAACTGACAGTTGCAGAATTATATCAAAGCACAAGAAAATGAAAGAAACTAATACTATACAACAAATAAAAGGCAGTTAATAACTGGGAATAATTTGTTGTTAAAAAATAATAATAATAATAATAACTGGTAATATTAAATAAAATATGGTATTTTGTGGCAGTTGAAACTATTTCAATATAAATAGTTATCTCCTAATGTTCAAGAATCCCGACGTGCAAGATAAATCCAGCGATGTAGAGTCATCATTGATTGATGACGCTTTGTTGAAAATTTGTCCTTGCGTCTTTTCCTTGTGTCCTTCCCTCACATCCTGAAGAGGTGGAGCTAAGATGTGAGGAAAGGAGGCGAGCAAGTCAAGTCACCTTTATTTATATAGCGCTTTTTACGATGCTGATTGTTTCAAAGCAGCTTCAGTGTTAACAGGAAAATAATGCAACAGAATTTGATTCAGCTGTACAGCCGCTCTGGTGAAAATGGTGACGTTATCCAGCTAATTTCAATTATCATATAGTGTCAATGCGGGCAGATCAATAATATAGTTGACATTTAGGTGTCCCCAACTGAGCAAGCCAAAAGCCAAAGGCGATGGTGGCAAGGAACCAAAACTCCTTCAGGGTCAGAATGGAGAAAAAAATCCTTGGGAGAAACCAGGCTCAGTCAGGGTGCCAGTTCTCCTCTGGTGATGAACAAGTAGTGTATGATTATGATTCTGACAACATTACAGGTCAGAAGTCATATTAGATCAATAGACAATCATAAGATCATTCGAAAGATTGGAGTCATCACACAGGAGACGGGTTTAATGAGGATGATATGTCGATGCGGCATTTACAGGGGGGAGTTTAATTGACATGCTCTCTGCAGACACTTCAGGGATGCGTTGGTCATGTCCAGGCACAGATCTGGCAGTAAACCTTGAGATAAACAGAGAGACTAACATTAGCGTAGATGCCATTCTTCTTATGATGTAACGAGTACATCAGGTGTTGGGAAGTGTTCTCGGTTCCGGCTGTCCTAGTTAATGCAGCCTAACAGTCATTTAACTGATGTGAATAATATAAATTGATAATGCTCTATGTGTATGCCATAGTATAATGCGTTAAGAGCTCATTCAAGTACTGGGGAGCTAAGCCATTTAGTGCTTTGTTCAGTAATAAGCAAGATTTTAAAGGGCACCTATTATGTCCCTTTTTGGGATGTAATATAAGTCTCAGGTGTCCCCAGAGTGTGTCTGTGAAGTTTCAGATAAAAATTCCTGACAGATCATTTAATATACCAGTTTGAAAATGCCAATTTTTGGGTTTGAGAAAAATTTGCTGTTTTTTATGTCTCCTTTAAATGCAAATGAGTTGCTGCTCCCCACCCCAGAGGGCGGAGCTTTCACAGCTTGTGAACACGCAAATGAAAACTGAAACATGATACATCTGTTTGTTTTGATGATCATCTCTATCGCAGACACGCTTATTGCACGTGACGTTGCAGTTCTTTATCATCGTGAAATATTATCATCTGCTTGCGTTTTAAAGCCTTATCACTCTCAACTTGAGCACACACACACCCGATCCGATGCATGCGCACAGAGAGCTGGATGTCGGCGCGTCCGTGAGTAGGCTATTAAACTAGACTAGTTCTCTTTCATGTGTTATTGCGATTAAACTGTCAAATGCACACAAGGTTATGTCAGAAACACACAACGTTCACATTAAAAAAAATTGGTTATGTCTGTGCACTAATGCAGCAAGTACAGAAATCCCGTGTGTATATTAGATCTGTGTAACGTTACTAAAGTGAAAGCAGTGTAATGTTCTGTACCTACTGTTATATCTGCTGTTAATATGAATCAAACAACAGAAGATAAACAGAAAAATCACTCACTGAGTTTAGCCAATTCTTCCTCTCCTATAGCAGTGAATGAATGTGACACTACTATGCACTCTAGGCTATCTGGGATGCTGAGGAGATGGAACTGATCTATTAATCTTTAGTGGTAGTGGTGATAGTCCTACCATATTTGTTATGAGGGGATGGCTTTGCAGCCTTGGCTAAATTAAGTATACAAAATGTCATAGCTCTGCTGCAGAACTTCAACGGCATCAACATTTATTCCATGTGACAATATTAGGTCTAAATTATGATTACAACAATGAGTGGGTCCTGACACTTATTTTTTATTATCTAGTTTAGTCTTTAGTCTTCATCATCTGACGAAAATGCTCATTAGTCTTTGTCACATTTTAGTCACACTTGTCTTTCATAGTTTTATTTGACAAAAGTCATTGCATTTATCAGCATTTAGTCATTACTTTTAGTCAAACTGCAGTTACCAACATTAATTTTGGTAGCTATTTTATATGTAGTCTTTAGACAAAAGTAGTCATTAAATTGTCCTTAGTTGGATATCAGCCTGCACTTTGATCGCATATTTAGTCGCAGCAAACAGCACAAGCAGAAAATCTAAATGAAGATCGCTGAACTCCAGCTTTCTTGTTTGTCTGTTTTCAGATCATCCGCACTTCTTCTGCAGTGTAGAGAGAGCGTGTGTGCATGGTTGCCAGTTTGCGAATATTAAGTAAAACATCGGGTAGAAAACATGTTCTTTCAACAGAAATATCTGATTGGGGAATTTAAATGATTGAAATCTGGCATCCGTAAGCATGAAAGCTCGTAAAAACACAATGTTTCTCCTTTATTCGACAAAAACAAAGAGTGATTTTGAGCAAGTTTTTTTATTACCACATTTCAGTTTCGTCTTTTTTTTTTGGTCAACAATATTGCATGTTGATTTAGTCACTGTTGTTTCATGACGTTGGTGTCAAGGAACTTTGCTGCCATACCATGGGTGCAGCAGGCGCAATGATATAATCCGTCAACATAACTAACGTGACAACCTGCTTGCACAGAGAGTGTGCTGGGGACTTTTTTCAGGGGCTGCGTAATATCATTGCACCTGCTGCACCTTATTACACTGGAATGAGAGTATAGTCCCTAGTCATATCGGTCTAGAAAATCGCAACTTTTCAGTCTTAGTACACAATGTAACTATACACATCACAACATGTAAATAGGAAAATGTTGGCGTTATTTTGTCACTTATTGAGTAGTAGGCTAGATGGAGCCTTTTACCCTCCAGTCTTTGTGCTAAGCTAGGCTAGTGGTGGATGCATCAGAAAGAGTTATGGAACGCATGGAGATGAGAATGGTATGTATGGACTTATCTAACTCTGGGGGATATGATGAATAGACTAAAGTCCCAAAAAGTCGGTGTGTTCCTTTAAAGCTCAGCCCTCTTCTGGAAAAGGGGTGGGGAGCAGCAGCTCATTTGCATTTAAAGGTACACACAGAAAATGCTGTATTTTTGCTTACACCCAAATAGGAGAAATTGGACATGCTATAATAAATAATCTGTGGGGTATTTTGAGCTGAAATTTTACAGACACAATCAGGACACCAGAGACTTGTATTAAATTTCGTAAAAAGGGGCATGATAGGTCCCCTTTAAAAACTGTTCTTGGGTAAAGGTCCTGTCACACTATACTTTTTGTTCCATTCATACGCAAGCGAAAAAAAGCTCAAGCTGAAGAACTGCATTTCATGGTGTTCCAAAGTTAAGGTTTGGTGAACTCTTGACATGCAAATTCATATCATGTGAAGACATGTGACCAATAGATGATGATACGAAGTCTAGCATGTCCACCGCTTAATGCTGATCTTCTCTTCATTGGCCTTGTGTACTTTTGTATTTTTTTTTTATATAGTAAGCTTGCTGCGATTAGTTGTTGTTGGCGGTGTTACCGGTGATATATGTAACAATATGAATATGTACCGATGTAACACCGGTTACATCACTTGCCCACCATGGCACCGTCGTTTAGATTTTTTTTTATAGTAATAAAATAAATTTGTTCAGTTAGAGATCAGACACTACAATTAAAAACTGAACGTGTCTGCTTAATAAAGCATTAGCCGAACGAGAGGTGCAGCACAGACCAGCAGCAAGAGTTTCATCTCATTTATGAGGAGCTGACTGACAAGATGATGACGTAAGATTTGGTTTCAAAGCGAAATGTAAAAGTGCCTATTTAAGTGAGTTTGTCATTGTACTGTTTTGTTGTTGTGTTTTTCATTAAGAATAATAATGAACCCACCATTCAAGCAATTGCTGCCCCCGAATTGGCGCTAATTCTAAAGCGAAAGTAAAATGCACATGGCCATTCATAATGGTGCATGTCCATTGACGCGGAGCAGAGTGAGCGGTTTCAGTTCATTCCTATGGAAGCTCAACTAAATTACACTCACTCTGCTCCACACCGTTATGAATACCCATGCGGTCGTGCAAATGTTACTTTCGTTTTGCGAATTAACTATTTAAAAGTGAGGTGCAAAAGAGGGAAAACTCCAACATCACCCCCTCCCAGTGATACTGGTATTACCGGTGTTGGCACACGTCAATTAACCAGTGGGAAATGCACCATATACAGTATGTGCAATATGTCGACATGGATATCAGCCCATGAATTTGTATTCGCCTCCATTTTCCTAGTAACCTTTCACTTAGTTGCTAAGCCTGGATGTAACGGTTTCCATCCAGACAGAATGTTACTCAGAACTACCGTCTAAATGTTGTGACCCATCCATAATATTTACATTTTACATTACATTTACATTTATGCATTTGGCAGATGCTTTTATCCAAAGTGACTTGCATTGTATTCAAGGTACACATTTTTACATTTTGTCAGTTCTTGCTTTCCCTGGGAATCGAACCCATGACCTTGGCGTTGCTAGCACCACACTCTTATTGTTTGAGCTACAGGAAAGCCATAACACTTAAGCCACTTTTCCACCATCGGGCAGATTAGTTCTAAGAATGGTAAGGAACAGTTCTAGTTGTATTTCCACTTGAGCCTGGTACGGTACAGCGCAATTACAAACCGTTCTCGGCCTGGAAACCGTGCTGGTAGAATGCGTATAGTGACGTTGCAACTCAGGATTGGTCTTTTGTTTGTTGCCTGGCTACCAGTTTCTCTGTAGCTGGCAATTTACATCTCATATCTTCTGTAAACTCTTGCGTTACCGAGGCAATGACTGACACATTAGTATTACAAGCCAAAGAGCTCCTTTATCAGCCCCACAGTAAAAAATAAAACCTGGAATGAAACGGTAAAGTAAAGAGTTTGGCCCAACAACTAGATGACAACTAGATTTTAGCATTAGCCAAGCCTAAACCAAACCAAATTTGGGGATTTTGTGTCTATCTTAGAGCTGCACAATTAATTGTTAAAAAATTGTGATAACCTGCCATGCATGCTAACATGCCAGCCAGATAAACCCCTGCGATCCAACAACTAATGCCAGCACATTGCCATGCTACTTACATAGGGTGACTTGACAACTGAGCGCGGGCATTTCACTCACGTTGGATGTGTCAACGTCACATTTGCATAAGCTGTACTAATTGAATTCATGACTGATTGACTGCCAAATTAAAAACTTAAATAGAACAATAAAATAACGTTATTAATGGTAATTTTAAATAAGTGTTTCTGTTCAGAACATTTAAACTTGATTTCGTTTTTGTTTATGTTCCTGTTAAAATGTAATTTGTTTCTGATTTTTGTTTCGTTCCTTGAACTGGTTCTGATCTAGAATCTAGAACTAATCCTGATTTTGAGTGCCATTTGCACATCTTGTCATGCCAGTGACTTTATGCTACTGCAGTAGATGCATCTTGCAGTATTAAGGTTAACGATTAATCAATTAATTGATTGTTCATATAAATGATGATCGATCATGAATTTTTTTATAAATTAGTAAGATTTTTGTAATTTTTATTTTAAAGAAATCTTTGCTCACCAATGCTGCAAAAATACAATAAAAACTGTAATATCATGAAATATTATTACAATTTAAATAACTCTTCTCTATTTTAATATATTTTAAAAGTTATTTATGATGGCAAAGCTGAATTTTCAGCAGCCATTACTTCAGTCTTGAGCATCGCATGATCCTTCAGAAATCATTCTATGTTGTTTTTGTGCTCAAAAAACATTTCTTATTTTTTATCAATGTTGAAAACGTTTCACAAAAACGTTTCAGTTTGTGTTGGTTAGTTGTTGTTTTTTGTTTTTGTTTTTTTGTGAATTTTTTTTTTTGTTGTAATTTATACTTCCTCTAATTTTCATGGACCATGGTGGAAGAATGTACACTAGAATTGTATATTTCCCAGAATGCTCTAATGTATTAAACATGACATTTTTTTTGGAAGTGTTAAGTACATGTTATCTGAATTAAATGTTGTAAATGCCTGTGTGTTTACAGGCACTACCCTAAAACATCCTTCACCATAGTGGCTGATACACCAGAGAACCTTCGACTCAAGCAGCAGAGCAAGATGCAGAGTCACGTAAGTGTCCATTCACTAAGCCCGGTCACTTTTTCTCCCTCTCCTATATCCCTTTTTATACCCAGTTGTTAGATTGGATGGGATCTCTATGTCAGAAATATCAAATCCAGCACCAGAAGCCGGATCTTGTCAAAAGATATCCGTTTGTCTGGTTTGTGCAACCCAGCAAACCTGTCAACAGAAAGTCTTGTCTAGTACCTTAAGATTCTATTAACAACCTTCTATCAACCTGAGAATTTGACTGAGAAAGCCAGAGAAGAGCAGAAGCAGAGTTTACTGAATAATCTTAGTTGCGTATGTCTCAATGCTCAGACTTCATCTAGATGTCACACTACACAATGCTATGGCTTTGTCTGACTAGTACACTTTCAACTAGTTTTATTATACCAAGGGAAAAACAATGGAAAATTACTGCTTCACAACATCGTCCTGTGACGTTTAAAACCTTAAAATGGAGACATTCTCTTATCTCCTACCAGTGAAGACTAACATCCCTTTAAACCACACAATTGTAAGATTTAACAACAATAGCAAGCATTCCAAGAGCAAGGAAACAAGTAAAATATGTGATATAAAATATATAAAAACATAAATTACATGAATAATTGAATTTAAAATGAATACATTTGTAAATCAAATAATAATATAAATCAAATGACAACTAGGCCTACATGAATGACTGATTATGAAATTAAATATAAAAAGTAAAACGGGTTGTTTAACCCTTTAAAACCCTTCACAGTTCTTGTCTATTTTTCCCCCATCCAGTGGGAAAATGTCAGGGCAGATGACAGTTCCAGATATAGTATCTCGAGTAAAGAATTTAGCCAATGTTTGGTAGAGAGGTTATTACATTTAGTTTCATTTTCATGGACGTTATTTCCTGTGTTTGTGTTTTGTTGTCATGGTTTCGAGCACGTTTACATTTGTTATGGTTATTCATTGTTTGTTTCATTCTCCGTTGCCTCTGGCTTTTGGCTTGCTCAGTTGGGGACACCTAAATTTCATCTATATTACCGATCTGCCCGCATTGACACTATATGATACTTGAAATTATCTGGATAACATCACCGTTTCACCAGAACGGCTGTACAAATTCTGTTGCATTATTTATCTGTTAACAATGTGAAGTTGCTTTGAAACAATTGGACTTGTTAAAAGCGCTATATAAATAAAGGTGACTTGACTTGACTTGACTTGACTCCTGCTCCTTGTTTTGCTTGTAAGTCCATATATTGCCCTAAGTTTGCTCAGTCCTTTTGTCTGGTGTTGTGTGTGTTCACTCACACTGTATGTGTACTTTGTGTTTTTGCTAAGGGTGTAATGGTTCTCAGTAAAAACTGAACCATACTGCTCTCCACCCACAGTTCAGCCAGCATTTATACTGCAGTTAATCTCAAATCTGAAGACTCATCTATAATATGGTTTGGTGAAAAGAACTGTGCACGTCTCCCACATCTGGGCCGGTCACGCTGCCTCGCTGGCCCACCCGGGGTACGTCTGTGGTCCGAATGACCCTGCTGGTGCAATTCTTGGATGCCTGGCTAGAGATTCCCAAACTGTCCCGCTGGGTCACGAAGACCATCAGGCTCGGCTATGCGATTCAATTCACTCAGGCTCCTCCCCGCTTCCGGGGAGTCTGATACACCATGTTGGGGCCCAACGCCCCGGTCATGCGTGCAGAGGTTGCTACCCTGCTGGCGAAGGGTGCGATCGAGCCTGTCCCTCCAGCCGAAATGAAGTCCGGCTTATGTCCCCCCACCCCCCATAAATGATGTTATCTATGGTCTCTTACGTTCCTGTTCTAAGTAGAGAGTAAATTTAAACACGATTTCTTATTATAAGAACACAAACATTCTAGACAGATTTCACTGAAGCCATCTTCTGAATTATGAACAAACAAACAAAAAGATACCAAGCACGGTGCACTTCCATTCGCTCATTCAATAGTTGCATAATTACAGGACTCGTGAGTGATATATACACATAATGGTCACATGTATTGGTTATAGACATGATATAAAATTACAGGTCTGTGATGTATAGGGGGGGTCTGTCTATGTAGTGCTCTAAAAGTTAGAACTAAAATTGTATAAACAATTCTATATTTGACTGGAAGCCAGTGGAGTGTAAATAAAATCGGTGTAATGTGTGCCCTTCTGTTAAAAGCCTGGCTGCAGTGTTTTGCACCATTTGGAGACAACTCAGAGAAGAGTTGTTAAAGCAAGTAAAAAAAGAATTACGATAATCTAAACGTGAGGAAATAAAAGCATGAATAATCATCTCCATGGTAGCTTTGGGCAACAATATTCTCAATTTAAAGATATTTTTCAAGTGATAAAAACAGTTTCTGTCCAACGGTCTAGAATGACCATCCAGAGATATCGATTGGTCGAACAGAGCACCAAGGTTTCTTAGGCTCAACTGGACGGATGAGTCCAAGGAACAGAGATGTTGTTTAATTTGAGGTAGTTTTTGGTCTGGAGCAATGATTAAGGTTTCAGTCTTTTGTATTTAGTTGTAAGCAATTATTGTTTTACCAGATCTTAATGCATGACAGACATTCCAATAATTCGGTTAACACACCATCAATTTAGGAAAAAGCTATTAATTTCCCCCCATTTCACATTTATTATTACTTGCCGCGAAGTCCAACATGGCAGCGAGAAAACTTTGCGATAAGGAGCAAGGAAACCCTATATTGGAGGTATTTGCGTGGCTCATCACACACATGCAATTAAATATCAACGTTGTTGTTCAACTAAGTCCAGACACCCTTGTTATTAAAGATGTTGCTGTAACATTTTGGAGAATATTGTTGAACTAACGTGTATTCGTATACAGATCTCAAATCTCAAAAAGTTCAGTAAGCTGGACAATTGCAGTTAAATTTTTTTACAGCGTATGAAATCCGGTTCCTTGAGAAGGAAAGACACTGCATTGTGTTGCCATATATATATATATATATATATATATATATATATATATATATATATATATATATATATATATATATATATATATATATAATATCGTAAGAAATCTTGAAAAAAAAAAATGCTATGTCAAATTCATCTTTTATTTATTTATTTTGAAGAATCACACCATTGCATACAAAAGAAACAGTTAAACATTTAAAATAACTTATTTCTATGAACTGATGTGGCTTCTTATTACAGAATGAGGCAGAAATTATATTATTTTATAGTATTCTAAATAGTGACAAATGCTATGTTTATCGGTATTACATATAAATATACATTATCCTTGTAAAAATACCTGAGATGGCTTGAACAATAGATCAACTATTTACTGTTGCAATGGTGTGTTAATTCTCTTCATGTTTAATCAGTCAAAATCTATCTGCATTTTATTCAGCAACTACAGTGATGTATTTGTCCATATTAGGGATTTCCTGGAACATAGTTTATTAATCCTATGAGTCATACTTGTGGACTTTCTGCACAAGGGTGCTCTCCAGTGTTGAGTATGAATAAAACATAATTACATGTGAGAGTTTAGCATTCCATTATGCTCGCATCACCCTATTTTGGATAAAAATAGAAACAAATGCTGTGCTCTCTAAAGATATTTGAAGTAAACATACAATAATCCATAAGTATTATTTTATAAGCACACTTTTGGACTAAAAGCCCCAAGGGATGTTTAATGTAATGTAATAAAAACAAAAAGGCATTAGCAGCTAAGAGGTTAATGTAACATTTCCTGCAACTTTACTCTCTGTACAGTGGACAAATCTGCAAGATAACAGAGGCGGAGGTGGGTGTAAGTGAACAGGTTGGTAGTATTGTATGACATCAGATTTATATCACCTTGATTTTGAAAAAGGCTCTGAATTTACAATCTTGAAAAACGTAAGAGAGTATTTTGAATTTTTGAAAATGTTTCAATTAATTCACCTCCTTGAAATTCAGGTTTTTATTATTCAGGTTGTTGATTTCAGGTTGTGAAATTCAGGTCTTGAAATTCAAGACGTGAAATACGAGTTGGGAAATTAAGGTTACAAAATTCAAGGGTGACATCCAGGAACTCATGATTTACAACTTATTCCTCCATTTTTTCCCCCATCATTATGTTCACACAATTAGTCTGTCACTATACAAACCCATTAAAAGCACTAGTGCACCAGAGATATTGGCACAATACTGCACAACCCTCATAGCAAAAACTTATAATTTTTGGCATAGTTGTACAGCAGAGTCATCTCTGTCCCTCTATTTTTTCTCTAGCCGTTGTTTACGGGCTGTGGGAGAATGGAGTCGCTCTGCACCCCTGGGTCAGCTCAGACCAGCCACTTTATGGGGAATTTCCGGGACGATGCAGGAAAGGGGGATGGGAATGGCAATTTGGGGAATGTCAGGGGATTTTGTATGTGTGCAAGTATGAGCATGTGTTAGCAGCCCACCCCACCCTCTCATAGCTTAACTGAAATGTATGTTTTATTGTGTTGTGTCTGTGTGTTTGGGTCTGACCCACTAAGAAGCTGAAGTCTGATGACGGTATTCAGCTTTGCGTTTACAAGTCAAAATGTTGGACTGACCTCACCCAGACTTGACCATTTGGCTAAGGTGGCATGCAGCCTTATTTTTTTCCTTTCTATTGCTTTTGTCATAAATCCAGCCATAGCCATATCATATCTTGCAAAAATATGGCCTGCAAACTCCACAAATGTATTAATCTTTCATCTGTAGTCCACAATATGGTATTTAATATGGTGAACTGAGTGCTTTTTGCCGCCTAATTGAGCTTGAACAGTTAAATACACATACCTGTGTATCAAAGGGACAGTGTATTTTGCAAGTAAACACATGTGAATGTAATTTGTGAACGTAAATGTGAACGTAAATTGTTGAGAAAGAAAACACACAAGTATAATGGATTCGTGCAGTCAGTCATCCAAATTTACCTGCTGTCGTTATTAATGTTAATAACAAACAAACAAAAAAAAAAAAAATCTCTCACTGCTCTTGACTGAATCACTTTTGTAACTTTAAATAAGAATAAATGTATATTTAATTTACACAGTAAAGACTATGCATTGTTTTTATATACATTTGATCACTTTATACAATTTATGCAATATTTATTATTTCAAGTACTTGAAGTTTTTCAGGTAGGTCTAATTAATTTGTGTCTTTGTTCTATTGTATTTTGCTTTTTCATTATCACCGTTTACTTGTCTTCAGTAAGCTTGAGAGTTTTTGGGCTAGTATTAGTTTTTAAAATGATATTGAAAATGGAGATAAGAATTGACATTTAAATGGTATAAAATTTTTATAACACTATAATATAAATATACATATACATACATACATACAGTATTGTAATATAAGATTTTGGTCATATCGCCCACCCCTATCCCAAAGTGTGCCTGAAAAGTTCTAAAAGTTCAAAAATCTGGTTTTGTAGAAAATGTATACCATATTTTGTTTCTCTCAATCATATTTTATACTAATGTTATGCGTATTAATAGTGTATTTCAATATTTTAAAATAGCATGATAATGATGTCCATCATTATGAAAATCCTAATGTACAAACCCGATTCTAAAAAAGTTGGGACACTGTACAAACTGTGAATAAAAAAGGAATGCAATAATTTACAAATCTCATAAACTTTTATATTTTATTCACAATAGAATATAGATAACATATCAAATGTTGAAAGTGAGATTTTGAAATATCATGCCAAATATTGGCTCATTTTGGATTTTTATGAGAGCAACACATTCCAAAAAAGTTGGGACGGGCAATAAGAGGCCGGAAAAGTTAAATGTACATATAAGGAACAGCTGGAGTACCAATTTGCATGATTGGGTATAAAAAGAGCCTCTCAGAGTGGCAGTGTCTCTCTGAAGTCAAGATGGGCAGAGGATCACCAATTCCCCCAATGCTGCAGCCAAAAATAGTGGAGCAATATCAGAAAGGAGTTTCTCAGAGAAAAATTGCAAAGAGTTGCTTCAAGAGTTTGAAGTTATCATCATCTACAGTGCATAATATCATCCAAAGATTCAGAGAATCTGGAACAATCTCTGTGCGTAAGGGTCAAGGCCGGAAAACCATACTGGATGCCCGTGATCTTCGGGACCTTAGACGGCACTGCATCACATATAGGAATGCTACTGTAATGGAAATCACAACAGGAATACTTCCAGAAAACATTCACCATGCCATTCGCCATTGAGCAGCTTACACACCTGGAAAGGCACCATCAATGCTGAAAGGTATATCCAAGTTCTAGAACAACATATGCTCCCATCCAGACGTCGTCTCTTTCAGGGAAGACCTTGCATTTTCCAACATGACAATGCCAGACCACATACTGCATCAATTACAGCATCATGGCTGCGTAGAAGAAGGATCCGGGTACTGAAATGGCCAGCCTACAGTCCAGATCTTTCACCCATAGAAAACATTTGGCGCATCATAAAGAGGAAGATGCGACAAAGAAGACCTAAGACAGTTGAGCAACTAGAAGCCTGTATTAGACAAGAATGGGACAACATTCCTATTCCTAAACTTGAGCAACTTGTCTCCTCAGTCCCCAGACGTTTGCAGACTGTTATAAAAAGAAGAGGGGATGCCACACAATGGCCTTGTCCCAACTTTTTTGAGATGTGTCGATGCCATGAAATTTAAAATCAACTTATTTTTCCCTTAAAATTATAGATTTTCTCAGTTTAAACATTTGATATGTCATCTATGTTGTATTCTGAATAAAATATTTGAATTTGAAACTTCCATATCATTGCATTCTGTTTTTATTCACAATTTGTACAGTGTCCCAACTTTTTTGGAATTGGGTTTGTACTTCTGTTTTAAAATATTTTAATGTTGCTTATGAAGCAGTAAAAGCATAGCATGGGTGCTGTTTATGACTGACGGCTCTCACTGACAGCAGTATAAATTGTAGTTGTACTATTCCAATGTAAACGCAGGCCACTGCTGCTTGCATGGCAGTAAATATGCCTCTGCAATATACTGTATGTAACTGCCTAATTTCCTTCACAGCAATGCCAGCTGTTTAGGACCGTAAGCTGATTTTTTTATTTTTTTTATTTAAACGAATATATTCAGTGGTTGAATGTTGTTCTGTCACTTATTTTATTCATGAGTTTGAGTATGTGGTTTGTTTTTAATATGCAGTATAAAACAGCGTGTACAACATTGAGCTAAGATTATCCAGACACCTCTTCATGCCAGTTCCCTTTTTGCTGTATATACTGTGTGTGTGTGTGTGTGTGTGTGTGTGTGTGTGTGTGTGTGTGTGTGTGTGTGTGTGTGTGTGTGTGTGTGTGTGTGTGTTGAATCAGAGCTTGTATGCCTACAGCAAATGGCATATTTTCATTGCCAAGTTTACATGTGTAGACCTGTTAGTGGTTTTTCCTTAGAAGTTGTCCATGTCGCAATTTTCGGCACTCATTTGCAGGGTAAATCTGTGGTAAAATTAAATGTGGTAAAATGTGTTTAAGAGAGCTGAAAGTACTACACGTTTTGTGAATGGTGGTCATTTTTGCATGTAGATTCTGGGTGGGCTGCTTATAAAAGCTTGTTTTTGCGCCTGTCACCTTTCTGAATCCGTTTACCCGACATGATACATTTCTTTCTCTTCCAGGTGCTATATAAAGAGGAGTTTGAGAAGAACAAAGGGAAAGGCTACAGCGCGGTGGCTGATACACCAGAACTGCAGAGGGTCAAAAAGACGCAAGATCAGATTAGCAACGTAAGAGATTCATAAAGCACTTTATAGATGCGCCTCACTGAAAAACATTACCAGGATTGCCATATTTGTCCAAATATGATATATCCATTGTGTAATACCGCTCTCATTCATCTCATCTAGATTCTTAAATACTCAGACTTATCAAAACAACTTTAGTCAAGCAATCCTATCTTCACACTCCCTTGGTTTTCCTGCTTTCTCGTTTCTCCCTCCCACTTTTCTTCCCTCACCGTTTTATCCTCGTCATTATGTGTAATGGAACGTTGCCAAGCAACTCTGATCACATGACTGGTGCTGAAGAGTCATTTCCTCTCTGTCTGAGTGCAGGCTCTTCCTAAAACGGTAGTGTCTTAATGCAATACAAGCCTAAGCAAACCACAGTGGCAGCAGCATTGCAAATATTGACCCCCTGTGGTTGAAATGAGTAACAACAACATTAAGCATGCTTTACAGACCACATGAAATGAATACTAGTGGCTTAATCCATGTATATAACCTATTCTATATTGAGGGTATATTCTATATATATAAGTTGTTGTTGTTTTTTTTGGTCCATACTACAATCTGTCATTGGTGGTTTGGCTGAGCAGTGATGCAAATTAAAGGCTGCTGGAAACTTTTTGAGGGGACTTACCCTTTTATATGTACTGCATTTAGCTTCCTGTTAAACAAAATAAATGCAAACACTTTTCAAACTATGTTGTGACATCTTTAGACATGTGTTTCTGTAACTTAATGTTTTTTTTATTTGTGTTAACAGATAAAGTATCATGAGGAATTTGATAAAAATCGGATGGGGGGAGAGGGCTCACCCACTGATGCCTACGGCAATCAGGGTATGTACAGGTACACAAAGTACCCATTTGTCATGCTGTCTGTAGGATTAGATATGTTTTTGCATACTCTTGTGGTTGTTTTTTTTTGTTTTTTTCTTCAGCTTTGGGTCCAGGCTCCCAGCCACCAGCTCGCTCTCTGAGCTACAACTATGATCCACAGCCTGCGCATTCAGCTGCTGCTCCACTGCCCTCTAGTGGTGGAGTAAGGATTCTCTCCATTACTCATTTAAAAAAAACATTCCATGCTTAGTCTTAGTTCTTCCTAACCTTGTGCATCTGTTGCTACAGAAGCGTTACAGGGCCGTGTATGACTATGCCGCTGCTGATGAGGATGAGGTATCGTTTGCAGATGGTGACTTGCTAGTGGACGTGCAGCAGATAGATGAAGGCTGGATGTTCGGACGCGTGGAACGCACAGGACAGCAGGGGATGCTCCCTGCCAACTACGTAGAGGCAATCTGAGGAAAATCGGGGGCTATTGTATGTCATTAATTCAACTTGAATTAGAAAGACAGAAAGAACTCAACCAGACATCTAGGCTTTAGTTAGATTGGCAAAGCTGAAATGCTTACTTCCCATTTGGCTTTTTGTTTTTGCCATTTTTAGGTTCTTCCTGCAATGCTGCATATTTTTGATGGCGGTGTGTATTGCTTTGCTGCTGCATTTAAATTGTTCTCTGTCTTTGATTTTAAAACTGCAGTGAAATGGGTCAAACATTCCCTGGACCTTTTTACAACAATTGGGTAACAGCCATCATTACAATAGGGCTGAAGAATCTCCTGGGAATTTTTTTATATTATGTAAAAATCTGTGTGAATGGACAGCATTCATCATAAAAATAATGTCTTAAGCAGTACAAAGTCTTAAACTGTGGACTTCTGACCACAAGCACTGCAGAACTGTTTCAGACTCCCTCTGCCTCTGGAATACTCTATTATGCACTTTGAGGGAATACCAAAAACAATATAAGGTTTTTAAAAAAAATTTTTAGGCAAGTAGGTACAATAGACACGGAATGCTGTTGTCCTTCCAGAATGAGATGAACCACAAAACAATGTTTTATAAAATATATATATAAAAAAGTGCATAGAATATCATTCCATTGTTATTTTGTAACAAAAGCATTCTAGTCCATTATATTGAATAATAAAGTGATAAAGCTGTGCAAGTGTATTATTTTAAAAACATAATGAAATGTTTTATGGGTGCCCAAAATAACAATATTATTTGGTCATGATGTAATGATGTATTCAGAATTAAAATCTAATTATTACACTGGAGAAAAAAAAAAGCCACATTAGATTTATGAAGGGTGTAACATGTCTTGTGTTGGTAATAGGGGATAGCTCGCCAACATGTGTTGCAGCATAAGAAAGCAGTGGAAACTCGGGAGGAGGTTAGCGTTCCACAGTTCGTATTTTATTCACCACTTCACTGGAAAAACTCCAACTGTCCAATAGCATTCTGCTGTCAAATGTATTACTTAATAAACAAATCAACTTACATAACATAAATAAAATATATAATCCGATTCATGCACACATGCGAGGCTCAAGGCACATGCTATTAGCGAACTGAACCCTTCAAAAAGGTGAAGGGCACTCTGCTCTTAAAGGGGGCACATCCCAGTCAACTCATTATGAGGGCCATCACCAAAATTCAGGTAAAAATTTGATTTCCTTATACCCTGCATATATGCTTAAAACCACAGTAAACAGTTTTACACAATTTCTGTACAATCAAAAAAGAAGTGCATTTCTTTTACTTAAAATTGCGTCAAAGGGTTTTTAGCTCATAATTACTAATTACATTTAACTGTTTCTGATGTGTGGAATGCTTGGACAGAAATATTCTTAAAACCATTGAAACAAACAAATACCGTCCTTATCAACTTGCATCTATATGTTGAGCATTTGTCCTGAAATAGGATATCCTCTTGCCAATTTTCTTTTGAAGTTTGGCCGGTAACCATAACGGCAGCTCTTCGACAGAAAATATGTGTTTTCCTATGCAGTCTTCACATAATCTACAACGGAAAAAAAAAATCTAATATTTAGTAAATATTTCCTTATCACATAACATTGCTTCAAAATACCTTTTAATATTTTATAAAAGGTTTATATTATTACGTTAATTAGAACATTTATTTTTAGACAAAGTTTTTCCTAAATAGATCATTTTCTGATGAGCTGTTTGTTGCGGTGCATATAGGATGGCTTTTACCTTGACAGTGAGTACGGTTGAGTCTGAAATACCAGCACATCTGCACAATGACTCTGAGAAGGAGACTTGAGAACTGCAACCTACAGAGGGATAAATATTCCTTTAATGTAAAGTATTATGATTATGAAGTACATTACTTGATAAAAGCTTTCAGTGCATCTGCTTTAATTGTGACTCATTAAACAAGTGTTTAACCAATTCATGATTTTGGATACCAGCTAATCAAATTCTGCAGAGAGTTCAGAGCTAATGTGTCACAGTTGAGTTAATGCTCACAAATAAACTATCAATTCTTTTGGTAGTATCTAAGGTCATGTTTGGTGTTTAATGTTCTTAGCCCTGCTTGATCTGCATGCGTCACTTTCTATGTATGCAACATGATTCTACACTGCTCAAGACTCGAGGATTATGGCTCAAATAAAACCCAAATCAGACTTCAAAACCAAATTCAGAGTCTGAATATTCCAGTGGTAAATACGTAACTGTTTAAATCTGCAGTACATCACAAATACAAGCCTTTTGTTGTAGATTGTACTGTACATACCGAATCCATTCGAAAGAGGAAGGTCTGGCTTCCTCCAAAAACGATAACATCACAGTCTCTCCCCTTATCAGCAGAATGCCATAACCTGAGGGTAGAGATGGGTAAAACTAACTGATTCAAATATGTATATCACCATCATCCCATGATGCTCTAATATTCTGTTTGTTAAAAATGTATTATACAGTAGAACTTCCAATTCGTCAATATCAATAAATAGTCACTTCAAAACTACAAGTGTTCTCTGCTGATTTGATCAATTCAGCTGTAGATACACAAATACATGAATGAAAATATTACATGAAGATGTTTTTCAAGTTCTTTAATGACGAGTTTAGTTCTGTCAGAATCACTATCGTCAAAGATGACTGGCAGTTAGCATACAGTTTGGATTGGCGGTATAGTTCTGTTCTGGGCAAGAACTCCCTGCCCATTCATGCAGCCTAGCATGGATAAGAGCAGGGAGAGCAGCAATAACCCCCAAAACTATAAAAAATATACTGACAACCCCCAACCACAACTGACCGTGAAAAAAAATATATATATAAAATGCAAGCAATCGCGCAGCATAAACATGCACTATACGGGCGATTCTCACAAAATCTTAGTTTCAAAATTTCAAACATGAAAAAATTTAAAATGTTTGCATCAACAAATTTCCTTTTTAGACATCAAGAGCAAGGTCTGAAGTGTTTGTGTCATTAATTTTAAAAGCTTTAATGACAATTTCACTCCTTTTTGAACATATTTTCCAAAACAAGTCCTTAAAAATCTCATTACCGCAACAGTCTGAAAATGTCAATGCCATTATGAAAGCTAATACATTTTCATTTTTTTTTTAAATGTATTATTAACAGTCATGCACAGCTACTTCAAAATCCCAAATTCAGTATCTCAGAAAATCAGAATATTACTTAAGACCAATACAAAGAAAGGATTTTTAGAAATCTTGGCCAACTGAAAAGTATGAACATAAAGTATGAGCATGTACAGCACTCCACTCAATACTTAGCTGGCGCTCCTTTTGCCTGAATTACTGCAGCAATGCGGCGTGGCATGGAGTCGATCAGTCTGTGGTACTGCTCAGGTGTTATGAGAGCCCAGGTTGCTCTGATAGTGGCCTTCAGCTCTTCTGCATTGTTGGGTCTGGCATATCGCATCTTCCTCTTCACAATACCCCATATATTTTCTATGGGGTTAAGGTCAGGCGAGTTTGCTGGCCAATTAAGAACAGGGATACCATGGTCCTTAAACCAGGTACTGGTTGCTTTGGCACTGTGTGCAGGCGCCAAGTCCTGTTGGAAAGTGAAATCTGCATTCCATAAAGTTGGTCAGCAGCAGGAAGCATGAAGTGCTCTAAAACTCAATGGTCGTCTTTTGGACAACTGTCAGGTCAGCAGTCTTCCCCATGATTGTGTAGCCTACAGAACTAGACTGAGAGACCATTTAAAGGCCTTTGCAGGTGTTTTGAGTTCATTAGCTGATTAGAGTGTGGCACCAGGTGTCTTCAATATTCAACCTTTTCACAATATTCTAATTTTCTGAGATACTGAATTTGGGATTTTCCTTAGCTGTCAGTTATAATCATCAAAATTAAAAGAAATAAACATTTCAAATATATCAGTCTGTGTGTAATGAATGAATATAATATACAAGTTTCACTTTTTGAATGGAATTAGTGAAATAAATCAACTTTTTGATGATATTCTAATTATATGACCAGCACCTGTATATTTTTAAATGAACATTATTATTTGATTTTGACTGATTTCTCTCATTACCGCACACCTTCCACAATTCACAACCTTTATTTATTTGGATGAAACCTGACATATTTTCAAAATGATGTGACAAACCTGAAAGAACAATGTGTATATTCTCCACATGCATTTAAAAGCCAACAACTATTTGTCTTTTAAATAAGCATTAAATTATCACCTGTTGCCGTAATGATACATAGGTTACGGAAATGAGTTTGCTGATTTAATAAAATTGTAATAAGAATAACCCTTTCAAGCGTGAGTTTAAAATATTCTAGCTGGCCCCCCCAGAGTGAGTTTTTTTTTTTAAACGACCGTTATTTTAGAACTTTTCACCTTACTGTTTCCATGGCGAGGCGTCATGCTTGTCACACGACTCACTGCAGCCAAAATAGCGCTGTATGACAGATGTATCACTTATTTAGTTTTTCCTTTTTTTATTCAAAATATTCACACATTTGCTTACCATGTCAACTATCTGATATTCAGATTCTCAAATACGTGTAAGTGAGTGTGTTTTGTTGTTTAAAAACCTTTTAAAATTACAGATCAAGATCAAGTGAGATGGGCGCAGCCATGTTTGTTTGCGAGTCCTGTCAGTCGGATACAGCATGTGCATTCATCAGTTTCTCACAAAATACATGCAAGTAAGTGCCCGGTGAACTGGGAGAAGAATAGAGTAAACTTTACAGTTACTTATGTGTATCTGATATGAATACGTCTGTAAATTATATTTGAATGCATTGTTATTGCTGCTTCCATAGGAACCAGTGTATTTTACAAACTCTAAATGTATTGTTTTACTAGTACTTATGTGTATTTAAATGTTTGAAACCTAAAATAAACATTATGTGGTTGAAAACACTGCACAGTTGTGATATGACAAGGGCTGTGCACTTCTGTCACTGGTTCAGCACCAGCCAAAGCACGAAAGCGCAGTTTGAATCTGACAGTTATGTCACGTCACTGAACATTCTAAATCCCATATGTGGTACCGTACTCTCAGGGGCACAGAAATAAAAATCACATATGTGGGACCGTACCGCTCAAAGAGTTAAAAAATAGGTATAGTTAAAAAAAATATACAAACTTTAATTAGTGTAAAAAATAAATGAGATTATATTGGCAAAATCATGGATTAAAGTTCAATCGATTTTGCAGTGCTTCAAAAATATAGATTCCCATAGGCTAAAAACTGAGAACACACACTTATAATGTGCATTTGGCAATAGCTACAACATGCACCACCCATTTCAACAGATGAGTTATGAGAAATTTTTATAAACCTGTTACCAGCTATAAAGCAGCTTCAAGGGCACCCTGTGGTTTTCCACAAAAAAGCTTGATGGTTTATTGTTAAAATATTAGGAAGTCATAATATTAGTATTGTAATGTTAGTTCTATTATAAAATAAAAATGTATTAATATTATTATTATTTACAGCACATTATTACAATAGTAATTTTATTTGAAAATATATGAAAAATACATACAATATATAAAAAACAATTGATATTTTATAGTTATATTGATTGTGTCAAAACAGTGGGATTGTAGTCTGGATTAGTTTAAAAAAAAAAAGTTCCCTTTCAGTTGGTCACGTTCGACGTACGTCGGACGTCACCGACGAATTGGGGATCACTTCAGGGAGCCCCTATCAGCTTCGAGATCTAGAGAACAGGCCAATGAGAATTGGCGTGCGAGATTTGATGCAGCGCACCTTTGTCATTCACTTCGGAGCCGAACATGGTGTTGATGAAGAAGACTGTTCCTGCTTCAGCAGAGAGAAAGAGACAGAAGAAGCTTCTTTGAGTGCTGAGTGAGATGGCACAATCAGCGGCGGCCGTGAGCTCCCTGATACAGTGATAAACTGCTGTTTTCACAGCACTGTTTGGTCTGTTGGTTCGGTGAGGGCTTTCCCAATGGTGAGTGCATACACAGGCTGCACTACTCTCCTGTGTTTTGCCGCGGTCGTTCCTGGGTGCTTCAGCACATTTAAAAGAGCGCATTTTCTTCTAAAAGAGCAGCGCGGGTGTGACACTGCGTCTTTTTCAAGACATCATTCCACCCGTGCGTTTCTGGATGCGGTTGTTTCCTGTCCTTGTTGATGGCCACGAGCCCTCTCGCATAACTATGTTGAGATTGCGTTCGTGGGTGGTCCATGTTCTCTCAGGAGAACGGGATCACATCGGTGCGCTGTTCGTCTTGCCTTCCCCGTGAGGGTTTGAGTGTTCAGCGCGCCGTGTGCCGTCGAGGTGCCGCTGACAGCGTGGGTTGTCACGGCAACCCAGCACGCGTCACTCGGCACTCTAGATGCGCGGTCGAGACTATGAAACCTCAAATGGGGTTGAGTCCCTTCGCTTATACCCCGATCTAGTGTCTTTTCTGGTGCACCAGAAAAGGGGCTACTTTGGCTGATAAGCCTGGGTGACCTGAGGATTACAGTGGGGCTTCCCTGCCGAGCACATCTCCGTGGGCCCCCAACTCCTCTAGCGCATCGCAGCATGCTGAGACTGTGTTCGTGGGTGGTTCATGTTCTCTCATGAGAGCATGACCACGTCGGCGCGTTGTTCATCTTACCCTTTTCATAAGGGTTTGAGTGTTCAGCGTGCCGTGTGCCGTCTCACGGCCACGCTCACTATCTCGCATGCCTGCTGGTAGCTTACAAATGGGATTGCTGGCCCTAAAAAAAAAAAAAAAGAAGATTTAAAAAAAATTTAAAAATAAGAGGGACCTAGCGTTTCATTTGGGGCTCTAGCAGAGGACAGATGTCAATCGCTGCATCGGAGAGAGGGCTGTTATGTGTTGAAAATGAAGATGAGGCTGAGATTCCCACTATAATAGTGGATGTTTCATGCTGAATCAGATGAGACAGTCATGCTCCCGGAATGAGATTCCCACTATAATAGTGGATGTTTCATGCTGAATCAGATTCATACATGACAGTCATGCTTCCCCGGGTGGCTGGGGCATAGCGCAACGCATAAATCGCCTTGCCCGCCCCCTTGCCTTTTTTCCCGGATATGCATTGGAAAGCTTTAGCAGTGTGGAACCGCTTGGCACCAGAAAATGGAACGCCAAAGGAGCCATAGCCTGTATAAAGTTTTCCTCTCTCTCACTACCCTCATCAGGTGGGGTGGCAGTGCCACTGGCAGGCCGCCTCTGCCCAGCACTCTTCGTGCATAAGGGTAGTTCTGAGCTGAGGTTGAGCTGTGCACAGTGACTGTTTTATATTTAAAGTCACAGCGCTGGCCCTCGGCCAGGCGATGTCCAGAAACACCATCGGCGACCCCTCAGTCTGCTCGTCGCCATGGGCATCGGTCCTACGATGCCACTCGTCTCAGCTGCCAGTCAGTGGGGACGGGTCACCCGGATTTGGTTAAGAGCTGCTCTTCCCCGGAGGAGGGCCGGGTGGAGAATCATTGGTAAATTCTGTTCCGCCACTGGTGTCAAATACAACCAGTGGTACCCAAATTCTAAAGAGCAGTTCCAATACCTCTGGGTGCCAGGAGAGTGCGCTCGGCGGTGTTTGACGCTTCCATGCCTCGTCACCCTCAGGTGCCTCTCCTATCGCCAGCAGGGGGTGCCGGCTTTGTCTGGGACGCGCACACAAGCAGCCTCCCCACACTCGCGCACCCCCTCAGCGGAAGCAGGTAAGTGTTGCACAGCACACTCAGACCCCACCTTGGGCCGCTACCATGCCGTCCGTGTCGGGTCCCTGCATGCCGCTGCGCTGCCCTGCTGCGGGCACGTCTGTGGTGCCGTTGGTCCCGCTTGCACGGTTCCTGAGAG
Organism: Paracanthobrama guichenoti; assembly: GCA_018749465.1. Classification (NCBI taxonomy): domain Eukaryota; kingdom Metazoa; phylum Chordata; class Actinopteri; order Cypriniformes; family Gobionidae; genus Paracanthobrama; species Paracanthobrama guichenoti. The sequence continues at coordinate 12,749,263 of CM031954.1, forward strand.
CCTGGCTAGCGCTCCCAGCCCGTCTTGCTGGCTCATCCGTACCATCAGACTCGGCTATGCGATTCAGTTCGCCCGGCGTCCCCCCAAGTTCAGGGGCATCCACTTCACCTCCATGTCGAAGGAGAATGCCCCTGTGCTGCAGGTGGAGATCGCGGTCCTACTGGCGAAGGATGCGATAGAGCCGGTCCCTCCAGCCGATATGAAGACCGGGTTCTACAGCCCGTACTTCATTGTGCCCAAGAAAAGCGGCGGGTTACGGCCGATCTTGGATCTGCGACTTCTGAACCAGTCCCTTCACAGGCTGCCGTTCAGGATGTTAACGCAGAAACGCATCTTCAGGTGCGTCCATCCCCAAGATTGGTTTGCAGTGATCGACCTGAAGTACGCGTACTTTCATGTCTCGATTCTCCCTCGACACAGACCGTTCCTACGCTTTGCATTCGACGGACAAGCATGTCAGTACAAAGTCCTACCCTTCGGGCTGGCCCTGTCGCCCCGTGTCTTCACGGAAGTCGCGGAGGTGGCCATTGCTCCCGTGTGGGTGCGTGGTGTTCGCATTCTCGACTACCTCGATGACTGGCTGATCTTTGCCCAGTCGTGAGAGCAGTTGTACAAACACAGGGACATGGTGCTCTGCCACCTTTGCCAGTTGGGCCTTCAGGTCAACTGGGAGAAGAGCAAACTCTGCCCCTCGCAGAGGATCTCTTTTCTCGGGATGGAGATAGACTCGGTCGCCCGGACAGCGCGCCTCACCGAGGAGCGCGTCCAGTCGGTGTTGAACTGCGTGAATTCGTTCAAACGCAGGAGAGCGGTACCACTGAAACCTTTTCAGAGGCTCCTGGGGCATATGGCATCCGCAGCCGCAGTAACGCCGCTGGTATTGCTTCATATGAGACTGCTTCAACACTGGCTCCACGACCGGGTCTCGAGATGGGCGTGGCGCAGCAGAACTCTCCGTGTCCAAGTGACACCGAGATGCCGCCAAACCTTCAGTCCGCGGTCGGACCCTTCATTTCTACGGGCAGAAGTGCCCCTAGAACAAGTGTCCAGGCATGATGTTGTCTCCACGGATGCCTTATCCACCGGCTGGGGTGCTCGCCCACCATCTCCTCCTATGGAGTCAGAAGCATCTGAGGTCGCTTCGTGCCATTCATATTCCGGGCCTGCTCAATCGTGCGGCCGACGAGCTCTCACGACAGCCAGTGCTCCCGGGAGAGTGGAGACTCCATCCCCAGGTGGTCCAGCTGATCTGGAGTCACTTTGGGGCCGCGCAGGTAGATCTGTTTGCCGCCCCAGACTCCACCCACTGCCAGCTGTTCTATTCCCTGACCGAGGGGACCCTCGGCTCGGTTGCGCTGGCACTCAGCTGGCCCCGGGGCCTACGCAAATATGCGTTTCCCCCAGTTAAGGTCACTGTGCAAGGTCACTGTGCAAGGTCAGGGAGGACGAGGAGCAAGTCCTGTTGGTCGCTCTGTACTGGCCCAACAGGACTTGATTTCCAGAACTAGTGCTCCTCGCGACAGCACCTCCTTGGCCCATTCCTCTGAGGAAGGACCTCCTGACTCAGAGACGGGGCACCCTCTGGCACCCGCGTCCGGACCTCTGGAAACTCCATGTCTGGTCCCTGGACGGGACGCGGAGGTTCTAGGCGGTCTGCCACAAGCTGTGGTAGACACCATTACTTCCACTAGAGCGCCCTCTACAAGGCACCTCTACACGTTGAAGTGGAACCTGTTCGTCGAATGGTGCTCTTCTCGCTGAGAAGACCCCCGAAGGTGTTCGGTCAGTTCCGTGCTTTCCTGCCTACAAGACGGGTTGGAGCGAAGGCTGTCTCCCACCACCCTCAAAGTTTATGTGGCCGCCATCGCCGCCAATCATGACTTCGTAGGCGGAAAGTCCTTAAGGAAGCACGATCTGATCGTCAGGTTCCTGAGGGGGGCGAGGAGACTGAATCTGCCTCGCCCTCCCTCTATACCCTCTTGGGACCTGTCTCTGGTGCTGAACACACTGCAGAGGCCTCCCTTTGAGCCTTTGCAGTCAGCTGAGTTAAAAATTCTGTCTCTGAAGACAGTACTCCTGACTGCATTGGCCTCCATCAAGAGGGTAGGGGACCTGCAGGCATTTTCGGTTGACGAATCGTGCCTGGAATTCGGGTCTGGTAACTCTCACGTAATCCTGAGAGGCAATTCTCATTGGCCTGTTCTCTAGATCTCGAAGCTGATAGGGGCTCCCTGAAGTGATCCCCAATTCGTCGGTGACGTCCGACGTACGTCTCCGTTCCCTCATTCAGGGAATGAGGGTTACCATACATAACCGAGACGTTTTTTATGGATACTGAAAGAGGTTTGAGTTGGTTCTTGTAAAGTGCATACCTAAGGATGAACACCTACATTTTTAAAAATTCATGTTTTTTTTGTTTTGTTTTTTTGTTGCATTTTTACAAGTATTTTCTAATCCATCAGAATATCCATAATGATCCTATAATGATTTTTATTTTCTAATTAGAATTTAAAATTCCTGAATTTAAAAGGGGTGTGTGTGTGGTAGTAGGGACCAAATGGCTTACGGTGTACAGGTTTTACTCTATTTGTTAATTACCATTCATACCAAAAACTAATAACAATAACTACAAAGATAAAGTTGTAAAAATGACACTAAATTTAAGAGAATAGCAGAGTCCAGACCACAACAATAATGGTACAAAGAAACAATAATCGCTGGAATTGCTTTCTGAACAACTTTCTTCCAGCTGATGAACAATAAAAACATTGATAGTCAATCATAATTCACACAAATTTAAAGAGCTCAAACTCTTAAAAAAAAAAAAAAAAAGATTCAAACATGTCTTAGAACAATCCTGTATTCCAGGGTATATGGTATTTCAAGGCATACGGTAGAGTTTGCAGAGAAACTGTTAATAATAGAATATAATAGAAAATGTTATCTATTATTAAGGGAATATCTTTAGTTGATGCTGTGTATATTCATGCGAGTGTGTACCAGTTAGCGCCAGCATGCCCAGGAAAATCAAACAAGCAAATCATTTTGAGAAATCAAGATGAATAAAATAATAAAATAAATAAACCTCAAAAGTATGTTTTCCTTCTTCTCTGGGGTGTATATGTCTGTAGTAAGATGTTGTATATAGCCTATAAACTGCAAAAAGAGCATTTTATATAGCCCTTTATAATCACTAAAAAGCTGTTACTTCAGTTCATTGATCTCATGAGGTTCCGTTATAATCAGTGAAGCTCTCTACAAGCTGAATCTCTTATTTACAGTACATCCTGTCTACACTTCATGGGTGCACATATTTCATATACCAGATAACATCAGCATTAAAATCTTTTACAATTATTTTAGCTCATTTTAGCTCAAAACTCACTTTCAGACAGCAGTGAGTAACTTATGTTTGTGATCCGATGTGGATTCTGATCACCGTATAAGGCAGAAATATTTATATGCCATGCAAAAGACTATTTGTGCTAACCATTACCATGGTAAATACACCCATTTGAGGAAATCAGACATATCATATTGGTTTACAATCGTGTATATATTTTATCTGTCTCCTCTATATATACACCGGACTGATCCATATAGCTCCACATATAAAATAAAGCAACTCCAGTTTTTGGGAGCTTCCTCGCTGTTTCTCTTACTAAAAATATAACTGTATTGGTAGTCACTGTCACTGGAGTGCTAAAGCTGCTCAGGTCGTATTTTTGTTGGAAAATATGTAGAAATTATCGTTCTTTTTTAGTCAAGTCAAGTCACCTTTATTTATATAGCGCTTTTTACAATGAAGATAGTTTCAAAGCAGCTTCACAATGGTAACAGGAAAATAATGCAACAAAATTTAATAGAAAGTAATATAGTTAAATATTTAGTGTCCCCAATTGAACAAGCCAAAAGCCAAATCAGGTGACATAATGGAGAAAAAAACCTTGGGAGAAACTAGAAATTTCTGTCATGGGACACAGACTGGGATAAGAATAGTTAGGAGTGAGAAGATGGACTGGAGAAAGGATGCTGGAAAACTGTTGTGGCACAGAGGTAAGTCTGCTGTATATATACCTCCTGTTGCTAATTGAGTTGATTAATTGAACGTGCTCCTCCTGTGCTAATTTGGTTGATTATCTGAACGTGCTCCAATTTAAAATTTGTAATAAAGTTGACAATTTGAAAGCTGAGAATTTGTTTGAATAAAAATAACATAAAACAATAAAATCAATAACATAAAACTAAAAATCAATGTTTTTTCTTATGTTTATTCACAAACGGCTCATACAGCACATCACATAATACTGTACTAAAACTATTTTACCTGGGCTTGTCTTTATGTGCATGGTCTTTCTCCATCCATTCTCCTGTTATGGTGTCAAATTCCCACCCATCACCTAAACAAAAGAAAAGGAATGTTTGGAAAAAATGTGATGGTTATTTATAGACATGGCTGGTTCTATACCCTTGACCTCCAAACTTACTGAGAACCTCCCCAGAATTACTGAGGCCTCCAAAAAGGAAGAGCGTGTCGTCTGAGATGGCGGTCAGCGTGTGAAGAGTGCGGCTCCGGGGGAGAGAAGCAGCCTGATGTTCACTGGTTTCAAAAAAAGAAACACTTATAAGACTTAAATGATTCATTAACAGTTTGGACTGATTAACACATCAGGTAAACTGTTAAACTGACTGACTTTCATGTCATGAAACTTTGACTCTGTAAGGTAAAATGATCACTAATGCTTTATGCTCAATGTCTGCATATTTACGATGAATGGATCTAGAATGAATAGACTAAGATGGTAAAAGCTAGTGCTGGGGAAAAATGAATCATGACTAATCGCATTAAGTTACTGGGATTTTAACACACAACCATTTCTAGGGTTTACAAAGAATGGTGTGAAAAGGGAAAAACATCCAGTATGCGGCAGTCCTGTGGGCAAAAATGCCTTGTTGATGCTAGAGGTCAGAGGAGAATGGGCCGACTGATTCAAGCTGATAGAAGAGCAACTTTGACTGAAATAACCACTCGTTACAACCGAGGTATGCAGCAAAGCATTTGTGAAGCCACAACACGCACAACCTTGAGGCGGGTGGGCAACAACAGCAGAAGACCCCACCGGGGTCTCATCTCCACTACAAATAGGAAAAAGAGGCTTCAATTTGCACAAGCTCACCAAAATTGGACAGTTGAAGACTAGAAAAATGTTGCCTGGTCTGATGAGTCTCGATTTCTGTTGACACATTCAAATGGTAGAGTCAGAATTTGGCGTAAACAGAATGAGAACATGGATCCATCATGCCTTGTTACCACTGTGCAGGCTGGTGGTGGTGGTGTAATGGTGTGGGGGATGTTTTCTTGGCACACTTTAGGCCCCTTAGTGCCAATTGGGCATCGTTTAAATGCCACAGCCTACCTGAGCATTGTTTCTGACCATGTCCATCCCCTTATGACCACCATGTACCCATTCTCTGATGGCTACTTCCAGCAGGATAATGCACCATGTCACAAAGCTTGAATCATTTCAAATTGGTTTCTTGAACATGACAATGAGTTCACTGTACTAAAATGGCCCCCACAGTCACCAGATCTCAACCCAATAGAGCATCTTTGGGATGTGGTGGGACGGGAGCTTCATGCCCTGGATGTGCATCCCACAAATCTCCATCAACTGCAAGATGCTATCCTATTAATATGGGCCAACATCTCTAAAGAATGCTTTCAGCACCTTGTTGAATCAGTGCCACGTAGAATTAAGGCAGTTCTAAAGGCGAAAGGGGGTCAAACACAGTATTAGTATGGCGTTCCTAATAATCCTTTAGGTGAGTGTATATACATGCATGTGTGTGTATTTATATATACACAATTATACACAGTACACACACATTAATGTAAACAAACGTTTATATTGGATGCGATTAATCACAAAAAAAAAATTCCCCAGCACTAATAAAAGCACAAAAACAGAAACGACTTTCCTCACAGACCTTTTTCATAACTTTTTTTTTTTAAGTCAGCGTGAACCGGAATTTGCGAGTGACTTTATTTTATCTTGTATTTTCAGAGTGAAACCGAATATTGAATGAAAAAACAGAGGGTGTGGATTGTTTTTTTCTGTTGGGATGGGAATTGATTGGATCTTGAAAAGTAGGTGTTTCATTATTATTATTATTATTATTATTATGCCTATTATTGATATAAATAACACCCATCACCATCCAGATGGACTACACATCGTTTTATTAATATAATTGATGCATGAAACAACAATCCAAATGGTAAAAAAAAAAAAAAAAAAAGTATTATACAACCATAAATACAACCATACTGATATAGCAAGCAATGATCATGGACAGCTTGTCTATTTGAGAGTAAAATAGCCTGTTGTAAAGCACCGCTCACTCACACGCTAAGCGCATTTTCTTAGAGACATTCTAACAACGTACTTGTCTAACAGACCAGTCACTGACAGACGCGCGTGATCATTTGTGTGTTCTTGCTCCACTTCATCTTCCAGTAGCTAAATGCCTCGCACTAATAGCTCTGCTTCAGCCATGTTTCCAACACCTGGCCCCACCTTGATGCGATGATTGACAGGGCGGGGTGGAAACTTGATCAGCTCGGATTGCATTTTCAATTCCATATTGAATTCATTGCAGGACATGAAAATGCAATCACAAGCATCTTAACTGTGAGTGTAAATGCAATTAAGAAAAATAACATTTAAATGATCATTTTGCTACAATTTTAGCTTGAACATGTTAAACACATCTAATGATTTCTGTAATACATTTTCATTTTAATTTTGCAACTTAAAAAGCGTTAAAATATATTTAAATGATCTGTTAAAACTAGTGTAGGAAATAGCAAATGCAAATTATATTATTCAATTTGAATTATTTTGCACCAAATGTTGCACACATGGTATGGAAAATTTAAATGAAAATTTAAATACTGAAATGCATTGCCATTTTACATACTTTTCCAGAGGGGGAAGTACATTTTCAGATTTTGATTAAAGATTTTCCACTGCAGGCATGCTCCTTTATCTAGGCCGGAAACATTTCATTTAAAGAGCAGCACACTGTCAATTTGTCGAATGTTTATTTTCTGCTCTTTTTTTTTTCAATTAATAACATGGTGACCCGCATGATCATGAGGGGGAGAGAACCATGGCTGTCTCTTCCTGAAGTCCACAATCATTTCTTTTGGTCTCTGCCAACATTCAGAGAGAGACAGTGCTGTCCTGGCACCATGCTGTTAGATGCCCACCCACCTGGCCCAAGCATGCCGCCTCAATAATTAGGTCACTCAGGGAAAACCATTACTTACACTTGTGTCCACATCCATGTCACCAGATCTAAGCAATGAATGTCGATCTTCTGGGTTTCCTGTAATGACAGAAATAAATTTCAATATTCCTAATATAGAGTTATACAATTTTCTTTTGACGTTTTATTTTTATTTTGTTATATGATAGAGAATTTACACACTTTTATATGATGATGATGATGATACAATGATGTACGAAGTCACTGATTGTGATTGATAATTGATGGCTCTTCGCAGTGAATGGTCATGAGTTGATTTTAAATGTGTCTGTGTTTTGAATAGTGTGTATATGTCTGATGAAGGTCATGGGACTGAAATGAAGCAAATAAAGCATTTTTGATACTTTTGCAAGTAGATTGTGTGCTGGACTTTCTTTTGTTTTGGATTTTTTTTTTGGTCCTTTCTCCTATGCACCTATCCATTACCTGTAGGTATGCGAGGGTAATTGTTAATTGAATATTCCATGAGGAAAAAAAAAAGAACTGATATAGTCTCTGTTTTATATTCCCATTATAATAACCAGAGCTCAAAGGCAGACTCTACAGGGGATGTAAAAATTCTACACATCCCTGTTAAAACAGCTGTTTTTTGCGATGTTTTTGTGGGTGGTGGAGGTGGTTCCTCATCTGTAGAAATTGCGTTCTTTGAAATGTACTGTATTTTAAAACCAAGTAAAGTATTTGGTTTTAACTAACTTGAATATCTAATGCTACAAATGTAAAAAAGCCATTTAAAATGTTAACATTGTCACCATCACCCATCTCCTCAGCACTACAATTCCCAGAATCCTCCCTGCTCACCACCTGCACACACTCCACCATCACCCAAACCTACCCTCGTTATCTCACCCTATATGTCACAAGTCAACATCCATGTGACACTTGTCTGGTCTCGTTGTTGTGAACGCACACAAGCCTGGCTACCAACTGAATTACCTACCTGTGCTACTTACCAGTGATCGCCATCTTCAGGCTTCAGTCTTCGGTCATCCGTCTTCTGTCGTCAGTGTCCATCCTCTGGTTCCCTTGGGACACAGTTTATTTAGTTCCTGCAAATAAAATACCAGTACTTTGCTACTTACCTGTGTTGCCTCCTCCTGTTTAATGACAGAAGACCAGACCACAACAAACTCAACAACCATGAGCCCAATTTTTCTCCCCAACTGGTTGTTCACTCTAGCTCAAGATGGCCATCCCATTGATGAATACACTGAGGAATTCCTGGAGCTGGCTTCAACTGTATATTCAGAGGATACTGTTCTGATGGAGATTATTCATAGAGGTTTGGATGAACCATGGTACTCCAAGCTGCCATGGGACATGAATTGGTGCATATTAGAACAATATATTCTCTACACCCTTCTGCTCAGCCGAGCTAGTCCCGAAACACCACTCATCATTCCTGTGATTTCCGAGTCTGCTCCTGTGAGAGAAATTCCCCAGTCCGTTCCAGTGAGAGAAGTTCCAGTCCAAGGATTCTGTCATGATCCTGTTCCAGCCCTAGAATTCAGTCACAAGCCCGTTCAGCCCCAGGGTTCAGACCCAAACCTGCTCCAGCCCCGACTTTCAGTTATAAGTCCATTCCAGCTCCAGAATCTGCTCTAAACCATGAGCCTGCTCCAGAATCTGAACCAAGTCCAAGGACTACTAAAGCATCAGTACCTAATTTAACCTTAACTCAAAGGAGGAAGAAAGTGTTTTTTTCCAGCCCCTGACCTTAGTTTAGTGATGGTTCAAGCCCCTGAGCACATTACAGAGATGGCTCCAGTCCCTGAATTCAGCCTCATCTCAGATTTCAGTCACGAGTCCATTCCAGCCCCAGAATTCAGTAATGAGTCCGCTCCTGTCTCAGAATTCTGTATCGGGCCAGTTACAGCCCCAGAGTCTGCATCAGAGCCCACTCTAATCCCTAAAATCAACATCAGAGCCCACTCATACCTGTGAGTTACCTCTAAATTGACCTCCAGTCCTTGAGTCTGTATGAGGATTCCCCCCAGACCAAGAGTCCACTCCAATGGTTCTCCTTGTTACGGCGGTGGGCATAATTGTGCAGCCCTCCCACTCATTTCGAAGAAGGTATTGGTCCCTGAATTTCCTGTTTGCCCCGATGCCATGGAGGTCATTTCCAAGTCTTCTGTCTGTCTAAATGCCACTCCAGCTCCAGACCAGAGTCCAATGATGACTCCAGCCCGCAGAGTTGTCCTTGTTCATTCTCGTGAGTGTTCACATTCCACCTCAAGTGCACGTGAGCACAGCGCTGCAACAACTGGCTGATCAAATAACAGACACAGAGCAACAATACCCAGACTCTTATAATCATTCTCAATCAATCCTCTCTCACACCCCACACCCGTTCTGACCTTTTCTCCATACACCCATCAACACCTCCAGCTCGGATCTGGATCATTTGTATTTTCCCAGATTCTTCTCTCAAATTCTGTACCTGATACCGGTGGCTTTACATCAATCCACATGGCTTAGTCTGACTTTTCTGACTGTTCTACTAAGACCCTGCACAAGTACGAACTTCTCAGTTGGACAGAAATACGGCAGTTCCAGTCCATCTCCTGCAAGCGTGACCATGGAATCAGCAATGCCTGCCCGACAAGATCAGCAGGCTTTTGGATTATTCTACTCCTGTTCCTATCAGCTAACATCCATCCGAACCCAGGCCCAGAATTAATTGACCTTTTGAGCCCTACCAATTCGAAAGATAGCAGTGGCTTGCGTTTTATTCATGTCAACATGCATAGCCTTATTAATAAAATCGATGCTATTCATCTGTGGGCTAAACTGACAAAGTGACATAATTGTCTTGTCAGAGACGTGGCTCAAACCATCATTCACGAGCAATATGATTCACATCAAAGGGTATAATCTCTTCAGGACAGATCGTGTGGGTAAAGGAGGGGGAGTAGCCATATATGCTAAGGCATCATTGGAATGTTGTTCCATTGAAACAGTAACAAAGCCAAACTTCCTCAAACTATGTGCAATCAAATAAAATCTCCCCAATGACACTTCTCTGACTGTGGTAGGATGCTACCGCCCACCTTCGGCTGCAGCTGGAGCAACTGCCCTGCTGTCTGACTTTTTGCATAAACTGCCCAACGAGTATATTGTCCTAGGAGACCTGAACTGGGACTGGCTATCAACTTCATCAGCGTTAAGAGACCCATGTGATGAGTTATATTTGACGCAACTAGTACAGTCACCTACACGCCTAAATCCAAAACGAATGGACAAATCTACATTAATTGACATCATTCTGACTAATGCTCCACATAAGTACTCGGCTACTGGAGTTTTCTGTAATGATGTCAGTGATCATTGTATGGTTGTCTGTGTTAGAAATTGCAAATTGACTAAAACCAAGCCATGGTTTATTTTTAAACAAAATTACAAACGTTTTAATGAACAAGCTTTCCTACATGAAATCTATCATAGTGATTTAAACTTAGTTTGTGATATGGATGATGTTGAGCTGGCCTAGAATTATTTTAAAAAGACCTTTTTAGCCATAGCTGACAAACATGCCCCTATTAGAAGATATAGAGTGAGGGGCAGAGATAATCCTTGGTTTAATGACTCTATTGCAACAGCTAATAGAGAACGGAATGAAGCATGGATCAAAGCAAAAAGATTAACGATAAATGTTGGTTATTTGGTTGGATGATAAATTGTCTTTTGGGGTCCATATTGAGAGCCTTTTAAAAAAAAAACTCAGACCCAAGTTAGGTTTTTATTTTGGATTAAAGTAGCGTTTTCCTTATTCAGCAAGGAAAAGGTTGGTGCTGAGCACATTCTTATCAGTTTTGGATTATGGTGACCTCATTTATATGCACTCTACTTCATTTTTATAGAAAAAAAAATAAAAAATAGATACTATACCACTCAGCCTTACGTTTCGTTACAGGTGCAGCAGCAAGGACTCACCACTGCACTCTGTATGAAACTGTGCAATGGTCCTCCCTCTCTCTCAAGGAAATTTCATTTGATTTTTATTGCTAAAGCCCTAATGGGTAAATTACCCATCTATATTTCCAATTTGCTTATTTACAAAAATAGTGTTTACAGGACAAGGTCGTCAAAGAAAATACTATTAATTATTCCATCAACAAGAACACACCTTCTCATCATATGCACCAAACATCTGGAATGAACTCCAAAACACCTTAAATCTAGAATCACTTCCATCTATTAATACTTTTAAAGTCAACTCTGACTGAACAGTGCAATTGCTTTTAACTAGGTGCCTTTTACAATTGTATATTTGTATTTGCTTACATCAAGTATAATGACTTGTTTGTGTTCTAGTATGTATACTGTATGTATTGAGATTTGTGGTGTATTATGTAATTATGTCCTGTCTTGTGTGTGCATGTGTGTTTTTTTTTTAAACTTTTGGCCGGCAGTCTGGGCCAGGACACATACACATACACATACTGCTTCAGGACAAATAGTGTATATAAAATTACACATAGCAGATCTATACAGGTGGAGCTGGGGAAGGTAGAGGTTTCAGAGGAACTGCTATAGTGAATGCTAAGCAGCTATTTAAATGTTGAGCAGCAAGCTCATTGGCTGCAGATGTGACATGAACCAATCAGCTTGTGCCATGTAGGTAATGATGTAAATATCACTGGGTTGCGTCAAAGACCCATCAGCCTGAGCCATTATTATTTTTTATATGTTTTATGCATCTAATAAAATATGTCCTAAATGCAAATCTTTTACTAGCATGTTATTCTTTCCTAACTAGGAATGTTTTCCTAACATTGCATTGTAAAAATATCATTTGGACAGACTCCATAGAATGTTAAAGTGAAATTTGAAATATTTGATCAACAGTGACATCAGTGGCCAGTGTTCAGAGTTTTATGACAGTCAGTTACAGTTTACATTGCACAGTTTCTTGTGAATTAGCACGCTTGTTTTGTTTATAATAAAATAATAGTTTATGAGTAAAATAAGATCTGTGGTAAACATAACAACGATGTTAGAAAGTTTTTCTGATATGCAATGAAAAAAGGGAGAAGAATGAGTTCGGGCAAAGGCATATTTTAACTTGGGTCCACCGCGTCAAAAGCTAGTGCCACCTGCCTTACTTTCCACGCCACTGGTCCATTTACCAGCGGGATTTCTTTTGTAATTTTGCAATAGCACATCTGCTCCAGGGTCTGCTTAACACAAACAAAATCAGATTGGAAAGATCAAGGTTTAAAAGGTCTTACCAGACCTCCACAAATATAGCCCTTATGACCTAAAGTAGCACTGGCATGTGACGCCCGGGGTTCCGGAGGCTGGCCCTGTGAAAAGTGGATCCAGACAGCAGGAAAACAAGAAAATGTATATTGTCATCTATCAATTTTTATGGCTGAGACAAAAGGGTAAAAACATGTGCAATATCCAATTTTTCTTCGCCTATCCTTGCTCTTTTACCTGGGTTTGTGGTTCAGTCCATGTGGCCGACTCAGGTTCAAACATATGTACCTCATTATTCCAACCCCAAAACTGGAAAAATTCTGATCCGATTGATGCCTTTAAAGAAATGTCTAAATAAAGTCCAGTTCTTCTGTACAATAACTTTAGCTGTAAATTTATTTCCAAGATCTTTCTGCTCACCCAGGAAGCCTCATCAACCATAAAGCTCTTGCAGTTGTTGACCTCTCGGACTGTTTTGCACCCGTATCCACCGAAGTAGATGAGCCTATGAATGACACCAGCTGTTATGAAACTGTCACATCAGAACACCAGCCTTTTCCCTTACTGTATATGACCTTATTGAAACAGCGTCCCAGTTTGATGTCGCAATTTACCAGTTTCAAAACATGGTCCTTCAACTTTGGTGTTTGTAGTCATAATGTAATGAAATTATGCAACCTATGTGTTTTATACACTGAACAGCCATAACATTAAAACCACTGACATGTAAAGTGAATAACATTGATTATGTCATTACAATAGGCTTTATGCCAGATGTCACAAACAGGAAAACAGGTCTCATTGCATCCGCTTGTCAGAGAAAGTGTTAACGGCAGGAAGAACTAACGGTGATATCTATTAAGGTAAACTTTTAAGGTAATAAGCTAACCTAGCTAGTTCTTTTGTTGTTGCCGTTTTATTCCATTTAAATATCTAAATGTTAGTGAAAAAAAAAAAAAAAAAAAAAACTTTCATATCAATCTGCATATGCAATGAACATTGGTTATGCTCATCTTGGTCCTCCTTTGCTCTATAAAACAGCTCTATTTAATGAAGCACATACAAAAGACCTAAAACGGAAACTATGAGACCCATTTTACAGAATACGGAAGTTTGTTGCGAATAACCCCCATAGCATCTGCCAAGGGGTGGAATATACAGTACTAGGCACCAAGCGAACAGTTAGGTCTTCAATTTCATGTGTTGGAAGCTTGACAAATGAGAAAGCAAAAAGATGTGAGCCAATTGAGTGAATCTGACAAGGGCCCAATAGTGATGGCTAAACGGCTGGGTCAGAGCACCTCCAAGCATTTTCCCGGTATGCAGTGTTCAAAAGTGGTGCAAGGAAGGACAACCGATGAACCGACATTAGGGTCATGAGCGCCCAAGGTTCATTTATGCTCGTGGGGAGCATTGGCTAGTCTGACAGGCTGACAGAGGCAGTGTTATGCTCTAGGCAATGTTCTGCTTGGAAACACTGGGTTCCTAGCATTCATGTGGATGTTACTTTGACATGCGGCCAGAGGAGAACTGGCACCCCGACTGAGCCTGGTTTCTCCCAAGGTTTTTTTCTCCATTCTGACCCTGAAGGAGTTTTGGTTCCTTGCCACCGTTGCCTCTGGCTTTTGGCTTGCTCAGTTGGGGACACCTAAATTTCATCTATATTACCGATCTGCCCGCATTGACACTATATGATACTTGAAATTAGCTGGATAACATCACCGTTTCACCAGAACAGCTGTACAAATCCTGTTGCATTATTTTTCTGTTAACAATGTGAAGCTGCTTTGAAACAATTGGACTTGTTAAAAGTGCTATATAAATAAAGGTAAAGGTGATGTACCACCTACTTAAAGATTGTTCCACATACAACCCTTCATGGCAACAGTGTTCCATGATGGCAGTGGCTTCTTTCAGAAGGATAATGCATCTTGCAAAAATTGTTCAGGAACATTTTGAGGAACATAATAATAATAATAATAATAATAATAATAATAATAATAATAGTAATAGTAATAATAATAATAATAATAATAATAATAATAATAGTAATAGTATTATTATGTTCCTCAAACTGTTCCTGAACAATTTTTGCAGGATGCATTATATAATAATAATAATAATAATAATAATAAATGTATTTTATATAGTGCCATTAAAAGTTGCTTTCTCAAAGCACTTTACAAGCAAACATAAAGAGAAAACGACACACTTTAAATAAAAACTAAATAAAATCAAAGTAAAATCAATCCTAAAACAGAATGTTTTGAGAAGGGATTTCAAAGTCACTAATGTATTTGCTTCCCTGATGTCAGCCGGGAGAGAATTCCAAAGCTTAGGAGCATAAGAAGAAAATGCTCCATCACCCCTAGAACAAAGCCGTGTCTTGGGAACAACCAAGAGACCACTCTGAGAGGAACGCAGATAACGACCTTGTGTGTAAGGCATTAATAGATCAGTCAAGTACTGAGGAGCCAGATTATGCAAAGCCTTATATGATAGCATAAGGATTTTAAAATCAGTACGGTACCTGACAGGGAGCGAGTGCAGAGACTCCAAGACAGGGCTAATATGATAATATGAAGGACAACATAGGATGTAAACATGCTATATTTATGAGGTGAAAAAAGGATGTCTTAACAGTATTCTGCACAAACAACAGTGTGGCATCAAATATGACAAAGATTTTTTAATTTGCTTTGAAACTCCAAGGCAACACCATCAAAAGACAAAGTAAGAGACCCAGCATTTTGCAGTTGATGTGGAGAGCTGAGGAGCATAACTTCCGTTTTAGAGCCATTTAAAGACAAAAAAAAATTATTAGACATCCAAATCTTGATCTCAGTGATACAGTGCGAAAGATGCACAACGTCCACATATTGACCTAGTCTTGAATGGATATAAATCTGCATATCGTCTGCATAAAATTGATAGTTAAGGTCAAGAGATCTTAGTCGTTGACCAAGTGGGTCAAATATACATACTAAAAAGTAAGGGACCCAATACTGACCCCTGTGGGACACCAGTATGAACAGAACCAAACTTGGACCTAAACCAGCCAAGAACTGTCTCTGAAAAAAAAACAATAAAAGTTGAAAATAAAATGAAAAATACAATTTCAAGAAGATTAAAGGGATAGTTCACCCAAAAATGAAAATTTGATGTTTATCTGCTTACACCCAGGGCATCCAAGATATAGGTGACTTTGTTTCTTCAGTAGAACACAAATTAAGATTATGAACTGTAACCATTGCAGTCTGTCGTATAATGCATGCGTTTCGTGTCTTAAGACATCAATGTGTCATCACAAGCCGCTGGCTTGTTTCGTTACCATTCACATGCATTATACGACTGACAGACTGCAATGGTTAGAGTTAATAATCTTCATTTGTGTTCTACTGAAGAAACAAAGTCACCTATATCTTGGATGCCCTGGGGGTAAGCAGATAAACATCAAATTTTCATTTTTTGGGTGAACTATCCCTTTAAGTAACAACGCATTTGACAATAGTATCAAAAGGCTAAACTAAGATCCAAGAGAATAAGAAGAGACAGCGAGCCGGAATCGGAAGCTATTAGCAAGTCAATAGTGACTTTAACCAACGCAGTCTCAGTCCGGTGCAATTTTCGAAACCCAGATTGATGGGGCTCAAATAAATTATTTTCAATTAAGTGTTTGTTCAATTGGGCCGCAATCACACCCTCTAAGATTTTAGCCAGGAATTAAAGATTTGAGACTGGGCAATAATTTGAAAGAATGTTCACATCAGAGTTTTGCTATTTTTAAACGGGAGTGACAGCAACAGTTTTAAGTGCTGCTGACACCATACCAGTTGACAGAGTCATTTATTATGGCAAGAACTGGGGGACATAAAGGACCAAAGAAAGATTTAAATAGGCTACAATGCATAGGATCAAGTATGCAAGTGGAGAAGAGCTTTCATACGAGAAAACCTGCTTTCAGAGCAACTCAAATGAGACATTACATGTTTTTATGGGTGAAAAGATGTCCAAGTTGGCTTTCAGGACATTGTTAAATATTAAGATTTTATCCTCGAGAGGAGCAGAGGACATAACATCTAAAGAAGACACAAATCGAATTTGCAAAAATGGCGTGATCAATTGATTGCCATTTACAAAAGAATGGTCAGAAAATCCAACATCCACAACAGAAACATTAGAGAGAAACGAATAATTTGCAATGACTAAATCCAGTGTATGACCTTTACAGCGAGTGGTAACATTTACAAATTGAAAGAGATTAAAACAGTCCAAGAGTGATAGAAAAATCCTAGGCCATGACAGGCTTAAAGTCACCCAGAATCAAAATTCTCTTAAATTTAGGGCTGCAACAACTAGTCGATAAAATCGATAATAAAAATGATCGATAACGATTGTCATTATCGACTATTCGGGTCTGCCCTCTGTACGCAAAGCTTCCACCAGTCGCGCCAAATAACAGCACTGAATAACGCATTTTTATGGACAAAATGTGCATCTAGAAATAGTTTAGTGGAAACAGAGTGAGCCGATGCAGGAAAGGTACATGATCCAAGTGCCCAAAACATGAAAATTGTTTATTTTAAGCTTCAAGCGAATACATTAGCGTTTAACACACCCATGCGCTTTTAACAGATGTGTGTGTGTCTACATCCTCAGTGCAAAACGTTCAGTTTACAGGTCATATCCAGTGATATAGAGAACAGTAGTTATATCCTCATCTGTAAATGCTACTAATTCACGCGAGTATTTCCATTTTGCATGAAAGCGCGTCCTTCAAGTCTGTGTAACGTCACAGGCGGGCTCACGCATGCGCGTTAAACAGACAACGCGGTAGAGCGCAAAAACATTAATTTAGCTTTAGGCGCTAAATTTAGTTTTAAAAGTAAACATGTAATTCAAGTATTTTATGAGAGTAATAACTGTAAAGGGATAACAGCGTGTAATTGAATATAAGTGCAAGACGTTTCTACAGGATAAAGACATGACAATAACAGGTACTGTGTCCATAGTGTGTGTGTGAACATTCCTCTTATGTGGCAACAAGGTTTTTTTTTATTTATTTTTTTTATAATGTAGGCCTATAGCACAAACATACCCTTAAAAAAATTATGCCGTATTGATAACCATTTGTATAGCTAACCACACAAATACCATATTAGTTAAACTATGGATTTGAAACAAAACTATGGTTAATTTGTGGTTACCATTGAATAACTAAAATAACCCTGTGATTTATTTATTTATTATTATTTGTTTTATTCATTGTAAAACCATGATTCATTTATGTAATAGTAGATATATTCACTATGTATGTTTCCACAGCACTCAGCTGACACGTTTGTTTGAAGTACAGCATTGGGCAGGATGTGGAATAGTGTGTTTTGACACACACATAAGGACCCCATCCTAAAATTTATAAGGCATCTGTCTTTTATAAACAGTCAATTTACACACACACACGCGCACGCGCACAAAAGGCCTTTTTTATCCAATTAATCGAGAAAAATAAATAAAATAAAAACTAATCGATTTTCAAAATAATTGTTAGTTGCAACCCTACTTAAATTTGACAGACAATATAGATAGTAGATCAGCAAACTCAGACAAAAAAATATATATCCTTATTCGTTTTGGAGGTCTGTGACTACAACAACATGGGGAGCAGCATGAGAAGCAGATACATTTAAAACAAGGCATTCAAATGTTTTAAATGGAGGTATGCACACAGGGTGTATCTTGTATTGCAGTTTATAGACCAATATAATACCACCACCTCTACTTGTGGTCCACGAGACAGAGAGTCCAAAACCCAATGGAGTCAGCTGATTAAAAAGACCATCGTCCTGTTTATACCAAGTTTCCATAAGAAACAACAAGTCCAGCTTGTCCATGATAAAATCCGACAGAAGCAAAGGTTTATTGTTCACAGAGCGTACATTTAATAACACAGCATTTAAAGGGCTTGCAGTCACTGCAGCACAGGAATTCCACTCACACGGCAGAGCTGGTAAGTTAGTAAAGTCAACACCAGAATAAGACCATCTTCTAATCCTTTGTCAGCAGTTTAAAACTGGGATGGAAGAAGACGAGGAAGAGATAGTTTCATCCTGAGCTCTGAATGAATGTACTGCTTGGCCGCAGAAATCCAGCCCTGTCACAGTGGTCGTAGGTGTCTTTAGACAGATAATAATTCCGCTTCAGGCTTTCACTTGGCGGAAGGTGTACTGTAAGGCCATATTCGTTGAAGCTGCATCAACGCCAGCTCCAAATAGGCCTACCTGTGAGTCCACAAAGCCGAAGGAAGGCCTCCAGGCCAACACCATTAGAAGCAAAATTCCGGCGTACATAAATAAAATACACCGTATCACAACATAAAAGAAAGATGGTACTAGAGATAAAACAGCAGAAGCTTCAACAGAAACTTAAATAAAAACTAAAATATCTGTTCGGAGAGTGGAGTGGCAGCCAAAACGCACCAGCGTACCCAGCTCAACCGGAAGTGCCAAACATAACAAAGAGGTGTTGCCTTGGCCTCCAAATTCCCTAGATCTTGAGCATCTATGGGATGTGCTGGACCAAAAAACCCGATCCATAGAAGCCCCATCTCGCAACTTGTAGGACTTAAATGATCGGCTGCTAATATTTTGGTGCCAGATCCCACAGGACAAATTAAGAGGTCTTGAGAGGATTCCATGCCTTGATGCATTACATCTATTTTGTCAGCACAACAGGGGACATACACGATATTAGGCAGGTGGTTTTAATGTTGTGGCTGATTGTTGTATCTGTATAGCCAGTGCAGTGTGCTTGTTTTTCCTTACCTGTTTCTGTAGACCCAGCAGGAATGTCGGACCCTAGGAGAGGGTATAGTTCCCACTGTATCTGTCACTTTTCTCCAGCTGTATTCCTCATCCGACAGGTCAACAAAATACATCTGTATAAAGGAGATATGACCACACACACTCACTTGCAAATACTTTATTTCACCTACATGTTAACCATAACATGTTAGAGGTGGAAAAGGGAGGAAAAAGGTTTTGTATTCAGGAAAGGGTAAAGATACTGTATGTCAGTGGCAGACACGGGAGAAAAACATTGGTGGAGTTTCTCTTCAACAGAGGCTTCAGCCATATTAACTTAAGAATAATAAATTATGAATAATATATCCGGTTTCCTACAGCATGCCATGCACAGAGCAAAAACTATTTGTAATGGATATCTACATTTGCAAAACAGAATCTCAGTCAGATGTACAGTTTGTTGTCATAGCTATGAGAAAAATATTGGTAGGCCTACATTTGGAGCACATTATCACAGCACATTCACTATCAGGTTAAATACAACATATGTATACCTGTTGAACACATCCTGAACAAACCCCGTTAATCTGCTTTTGAGTGTGTACTTGGGGATCTAGCTGTGTTATGATGTTATCACTCCTAAAGCAGCTCACCAGGTTGGTGTAGTCATTGTTATCACATCCCCCAAATATGTAAAGTATGCCCTGAAGATATGCACCACACGTCTGTGAAAGAACAGGAGGAACCTCTCCGTCCACATGCCTCAAAGACCTGCCGCACACATACACGGAATTAAAAAGGGAAAATGTTGTTGTTTGGGGTTGACAATGGCAATGGTGTAATCACAAGTGAGAAACTCTGGAATGTCTGCTTCCTCATTAATCTGAACAACTTTAGTTTGAATGCAATAAAGCACAGCAGGCAGTTTAAACATAACACTTGGCATTTGCCATGAAACTGTAGTTTGCAGAAGGGATACTTGCTAGCGATGTCAGCTATTCAGGAAATGCCATTTCTTGGTTAAAAAATAAGACCCAAGCTGAACTAAAAGACAAGCATCTCACCAAACTCCATTCTCCATATCATAAAGCCAGATCTCATTACTGGGAAGAAAAGTTTCTTGTCCATCCACACACTAAAAATAAATAAATACATACATAGGATTAGAGTTAGATTTACACTAGTTCTACTCATTTTATGCGTTTAAGTGGATGGAAACGCTATGTAATAATTGATCGTATTTAATATTCGCGACGTAATATTTGTCTATAGACCTTACCTGACACCCTCCCCAGACGTACAGATTGTGTCCCTCCAGGATGGAGATGTGGTCGCTTCTCGGTGGAACCGGTGAACGCTGCGCTGTGACAGTTGCCAGTTCTTTTGTACTTCCCATTGCTGAAACGTTTAACTGCCGCGGTCCAGAACCAGAGTGAACATAAAGCCCCCGTGCTTACACTGGCTGTAGGACTGGGAATGCAAGCAGGTAACAGCATACAAATGCTGTGTTAAAGTTGGGGGCTGGAATCTAAATCTCACCTGAGAGCGACAGAGGTGTTTAAAACATACTAGAGGAAGTGGCTATTTTGATTCATTCCAGTGACTCGAATCTTTGGAATCTATTCATCTAAAGATTCGTTCACTTACCATTCGTTTAGTGACTCTTTCAGCAGGTTACGTGGGTTGTGATGTTTATTTGTGTATGTTATTATTAGTGAGTCTATCGAACCACTCACTCGTTTAAAATACATGATTGAAACCAGTCTTATAAGCCCATTCCTTACAAAACGTACGTGCACATAACACAAATCTATCGCTTAAATCCAGTGAATTCACGAACAGGTGTCTGATTCAGTCAGTTCACACAAGAAGGAGATGCCTCGCGCTCCGAGTCTCGTTCAGACTATAGCGACTTGCTCCAGAGTCTGGTTGTGGAAAGTACAGTATTCTTATAATTACTAACGCCGCACTATAGCCTTAATGCTGTTTTAATATAAAGTTGTCATATATGTTGCTGAATTTAGATTTTTTTTTTTTACAGTAGTCAACTTTGTTGTCCCATTAACTTTTTTATTTAAAGCATAGAGGCACCAACGCATTAGAGTCGTATTGTTGCATTATTCCAAATAGATTGAGATTCACAAATAAATGTAAAGAGTTTCACAAAAATTAATAAAAATTCACAATAATAATAATAATAATAATAATAATAATAATATTTACAAATGTGTTTTATGTTACAAACACAACTCTGCCTGGCATTAATTTGTGAATCGCTTCATGTGCTGTGTTGGATCGCTTCTTGTGCATTTGTAGATCCTCACCATAGACTGTAAAAAAATATGGACGACGTGACTTCATTCTCTTCCGCTGATGTTATTGAAGCCTCCGGAGGTCCGTCCGAATATGGCGCTGACATCTTGCGCAGATTTGGGACAGAGTCTGCGCAGTAGAGATCTTGGGACGGAGTCTGCGCAGTAGAGCAGGAAGTAAAGTGAATTAAAGTAAAAAGGTCTGTTAGTGCCCCAGTGACAACTTCACTCAGAGAAGCCGTCAATCTCAGCTGTCAATCATGACGTCACATCCCGGTTTTTATAGCATCAAATAACTAACCAAAACTAAACTCATTTAAAAAAACGAACACTTGAAATTAAATCATCATGATAAAAACTGCCTACAATGACAGAAACCAACTTTGGAAAAAATTATTTGAAGTGTAATTTGATTGTTTAGTTTGTCTCACGTCCATTAGAAAACACGGAGGGACGGGGTTATGAGCTATACTGGGACCGGCCACCGGGGAGTGATCGAGGCACGGAGGTTTCAGTTTCTGAGAGGAGTGCTACAGGCTTGATCCTTGCACGCATTTGTGGATTTTGAAACACTTCTATCGTCAAGACATGGAGACAAATCCACAAATAAGTGGACTCCACCCACCGTTTACTCGAGCCAATTAGATAACAACCAGATTGCGCTGACCTGGTGTCCGTTCTTCATTTCTCGCTTAATACATTTACATTTAGTCATTTAGCAGACATTTTTATCCAAAGCGACATACAAATGAGACCAATAGAAGCAACTAAACTTTATTTTTTTAACATGATTCCCAATTATTTATAGTCACGATTTTATAGAATTTGTACACCCTTTATATTTTTATTTCAATATTTGTAATTGGTAATTCATTTAATTTAAGTCAATTTGAAGCAGATTTGTTATGTGACAGCATTAATTAAAGTTTCCTAAAGGTCAAGATCAAGTTATATCAAGATCAAGTTATATGCATCTCATGCCATCCCATAATATCTGTCACCACTCAAATTAATACACAGCTCAGAGTAACGTTACAGCATGTGTGTAAAACTCAAGTAAAATTATAAAGTAATTATTCCATCACAAATAAATCTCTCAATCAAGTGGCTGTGTCTATAGTATTATACACCTTTTACAACAACATTATAATATTATTTTCAAATACATTTTTATATTATTATTATCATTTAAAAATATTATTGCCCCTGGTTCAGTAATGAACACTTGTAATAAAGTAGCAGTGACTGGGACAGATTTTAAGTATCACCTCAAGATGCAATCTAATCCTGTTTACATGAAATAAGCCTACTCCCGAGCAGGTTTAATCTTACGGACCTGTTGCTATGACAGCAAGTCCAGGATGAGCTTCGAAGAACCAAACAATCCAAGATCATGCCAAATCGTCAACAATCAAATAGAGCTAACTGAGTTAGCGACTTACGAAGAACAGACTCCAGCATGCTTTCGTTCCTATAGACCCCTTCAATGTTTGTAAACATCGAAAACCTAGGGTGTGTCTCAATCAGCTCCCTGGTTCAGTAGTCAGGGCACTGATCAGGACATAAGTCAATGGGCTGACTCCCTGATCAGTGCCCTGACTACTGAACCAGGGAGCTGATTGCGACACACCCCTTAGGTTGGGTGCGCACGCAGCATGGGGTCATAAAAACAACGCAATCTATTGTTATCTATATCTATATCAATCTATATCTATCTATATCAAACTTCACCTAACTATTAAATCAGTCAACAGTTTACAGAAAACATTTTGTTTACTTACCATGGCTTAACTCTACAGTTGTTGTCACAACGTTGGCGCTAGCCTGCGGCTAACTACTACTACTTTTGTAACACTTTACTCCTTTTATCTTGGCTTATGCTGCCTTCATGTGCTATCGAAAATTTCTGAATTCCCACTTTAGAAGTCGTGGCTATGAGCTTGTTGCATTTAAGTGCTTTGTTGTCGGAAAGAACAGGAATCATGGAGGACACCAAGTTTATTCTTGCCTATATTTATTTATTGGGAAAATCTTATTAAAACCAACATCATATGTACTACACTGACAAACATATCCCATATCCCATGCACTGACAACCATATAAACATTCCAGACGATCCAGATAGTCCGCTTTCTGCCAATTCTGTAATTTCAGTCAAATGCAGGCTATTTTCGCTGTGTATAAAACATACAATACGCTTCAAATGATTAGCCTACTCATACATGTAATTATGCACTACATTAATGTCAAGACAAAATACTAATAAAATCACACCTGTCACAGCAGTCACTATGTTTAAAGTTTATGGCACACCCATCTGGGGAATTTGGGTATCAAAATGATTTCCAAACTTCCCAGTGGTAAACACAACATCAAATAGTTTTTTCTATTTATATTCTAATTATATGATTTATAGCTTAAATTATTCTCCTATTTTGAGCCTCTACAAACACAAGCCTTTTTGATTGTAGCATTGTCCCTGTGTGCCCGTTTAATAGCTTGCAGCCACAGATATTGTCTATTTTTTTAAACGGATGAAATCCTGCAGGAATCCTGAAAAACTTGACTCCACAACTGGTGCGATTTTCACAGTTCACGACGCAACAAGTAGGCATTTTTTTTCTTGATGAGAAATTCTCTGGTTAACACACAATTCAATGGGATGGAATTAACTTTCTGACCCCGACATGCCACAAACTGCAAAATTTCCTGTGACATACTCTGCAAGTAGTAACCTAGAATACTGTCTAACACTCGATGGCTGCTCTGTCAAGTCCTCGTCGTCAGTTAGGAACCTGGGTGTGCTCTTTGATACCAATCTTTCATTTGAAAGCCACGTTTCTAACATCTGTAAAACTGCATTCTACCATCTTAAAAATATATCTAAATTACGGCACATCCTTTCGATGCAAAATGCTGAACAGTTAATTCATGCGTTCATGACCTCAAGGCTAGATTACTGTAATGCTTTACTGGGTGGTTGCCCTGCTCACTTAATAAACAAACTCCAGCTGGTCCAAAACGCAGCAGCTCGAGCTCTTACTAGAACAAGGAAGTATGACCATATTAGCCCGGTTCTGTCAACACTTCATTGGCTCCCTATTAAACATCGAATAAATTTTAAAATCTTGCTTATTACTTACAAAGCACTAAATGGTTTAGCTCCCCAGTACTTGAGCGAACTCTTAACGCATTATACTCCATCACGTCTATTGCGGTCTCAAAACTCTGGCCAGTTGATAATACCTAGAATATCAAAATCAACTGCAGGCGGTCGATCCTTTTCCTATTTAGCGCCTAAACTTTGGAACAGTCTTCCTAGCATTGTTCGGGAAGCAGACACACTCTGTCAGTTTAAATCTAGACTAAAAACGCATCTCTTTACTATGGCTTACACATAAAACATTATCAATTTCTATTACTCAAATCAGTAAATGATTGTCAGGCTGCATTAACTAGGTCAGCCGGAACCGGGAACACTTCCCATAACACCTGATGTACTCGTTACATCATAAGAAGAATGGCATCTACGCTAATGTTAGTCTCTCTGTTTATACCGAGGTTTACTGCAGTCAGCCAGATCCAGGCCGTATCCAGATCAGATGGTGGACCAGCGCCTGGACATGACCAACGCATCCCTGAAGTATCTGCAGAGAACATGTCAAATAAACTCCCCCCGTAAATGCTGCATCGACACGACATCCTCATTAAACCCGTCTTCGGCGTGACGACTCCAATCTCTCGAATAATCTAACAAATATCAATTTGCCTAATATGAATTAAGACCTGCTATGTTGCCAGAATTATAATCATACACTGTTTGTTCGTCGGCCAGAGGAGAACTGGCACCCCGACTGAGCCTGGTTTCTCCCAAGGTTTTTTTCTCCATTCTGACCCTGAAGGAGTTTTGGTTCCTTGCCACCGTTGCCTCTGGCTTTTGGCTTGCTCAGTTGGGGACACCTAAATTTCTTCTATATTACCGATCTGCCCGCATTGACGCTATATGATACTTGAAATTAGCTGGATAACATCACCGTTTCACCAGAACGGCTGTACAAATTCTGTTGCATTATTTTACTTTTAACAATGTGAAGCTGCTTTGAAACAATTGGACTTGTTAAAAGCGCTATATAAATAAAGGTGATTTGATTTGATTTGACATGAACTGTGAAGGGGTCAATAGAGACAGAACGCATTTAGGCCACGCCCACTCCGGGGGGGATTTTGTTTCTTAAGACCATTTTTTGACTGTCACCGTCTTGTCTCGGTCTCGACCACATTTGTACTCGGTCTTCTCTTGGTCTCAGACTAAGAGGACTCTGGACTTTGTTTCAAGACCGGTCAAGACCACAACTGCTGGGATATTACTAAATTGCCAGTGCATTGCCTGATTTATTAACATCATTAATGTGATTGGATGTAAAACTTACTGCTTCAGATGCAATCAATAACTTATTTCTAATTTGATTTATTTATTGTGTCGATTCAGAAATTAATTAGGGATTGTGTCAAAAATGTCACAGAAAATTAATACGAATGCTCACAAAATTCAAGATATTGTTGCAAAAAGTTCTTGTATGAGATCTGGATTTATAGCATGTGATATAATTAACCAATATCACAAAAGCAAGAGACCTGTTTTCACAAATTTGAGCATGACTGCAAACATGATATTGCTTTAACAAACATTCAATAATAAAAAAATTAATAAAAAAACATTATCCTCAACATTATTTATGCATTTGTAATTTACCAATTCAGATCCATCTTCTGTATCACCTATGTAGCGCAAAGATTAATTTAGTTGTTAATGATTTCATTTGATTGGTAACAGCTCTATATAGTGTCTTATTCTAATTATATTTATTATACACTCACCTAAAGGATTATTAGGAACACCATACTAATACTGTGTTTACCCCCTTTCGCCTTCAGAACTGCCTTAATTCTACGTGGCATTGATTCAACAAGGTGCTGAAAGAATTCTTTAGAAATGTTGGCCCATATTGATAGGATAGCATCTTGCAGTTGATGGAGATTTGTGAGATGCACATCCAGGGCACGAAGCTCCCGTTCCACCACATCCCAAAGATGCTCTATTGGGTTGAGATCTGGTGACTGTGGGGGCCATTTTAGTACAGTGAACTCATTGTCATGTTCAAGAAACCAATTTGAAATGATTCGAGCTTTGTGACATGGTGCATTATCCTGCTGGAAGTAGCCATCAGAGAATGGGTACATGGTGGTCATAAAGGGATGGACATGGTCAGAAACAATGCTCAGGTAGCCCGTGGCATTTAAACGATGCCCAGTTGGCACTAAGGGGCCTAAAGTGTGCCAAGAAAACATCCCCCACACCATTACACCACCACCACCAGCCTGCACAGTGGTAACAAGGCATGATGGATCCATGTTCTCATTCTATTTACACCAAATTCTGACTCTACCATCTGAATGTCTCAACAGAAATCGAGACCAGGCAACATTTTTCCAGTCTTCAACTGTCCAATTTTGGTGAGCTTGTGCAAATTGTAGCCTCTTTTTCCTATTTGTAGTGGAGATGAGTGGTACCGGTGGGGTCTTCTGCTGTTGTAGCCCATCCGCCTCAAGGTTGTGCGTGTTGTGGCTTCACAAATGCTTTGCTGCATACCTCGGTTGTAATGAGTGGTTATTTCAGTCAAAGTTGCTCTTCTATCAGCTTGAATCAGTCGGCCCATTCTCCTCTGAAGTCCAGCATCAACAAGGCATTTTCGCCCACAGGACTGCCGCATACTGGATGTTTTTCCCTTTTCACACCATTCTTTGTAAACCCTAGAAATTGTTGTGCGTGAAAATCCCAGTAACTGAGCAGATTGTGAAATACTCAGACCGGCCCGTCTGGCACTGCTGCCACGCTCAAAATTGCTTAAATCACCTTTCTTTCCCATTCTGACATTCAGTTTGGAGTTCAGGAGATTGTCTTGACCAGGAGCAACTGCCATGTGATTGGTTGATTAGATAATTGCATTAATGAGAAATTTAACAGGTGTTCCTAATAATCCTTTAGGTGAGTGTAAGTAATTTATTCTAAGTTATAAGTAATTTATCAGGTGGTAATGTGGATCTCTGTGAATTTAAGGAGTGCTGGCCTGGTCTTTGTCTTGGTCTTGGCTCGATCTCGCCTTGCCTTGGTCTTGTCTTGGTCTCAACACACATTGGTCTTGGTCTCGACTTGGTCTCGGATTAGGTGGTCTTAACTACAACACTATCGGTTACTAACGTAACCTTGGTTCCCTGAGAGAAGGGAACGAGTAGTGCGTAAGTTAGCTTACGCTATGGGAAAACTCCTTTTCTCAAGAATATTGAAGCCAAAATCGACTGAAGCGATCCCCTGGCGGGTTACGCAATACTCATTCCCTTTTCTCAGGGAACCGAGGTTACGTTAGTAACCGAGATGTTCCCTTTCAAGAGTACTCTCGTATTGCATAAGTTAGCTTACGCTATGGCAACCCAATTTAAAATGCTGTGCCTGCTCATAAACTTCACCCCATACTATGGCCTGAACCGTTTGTGGGTGAAGAGACCAGTCCCCTGGGGGAATTTTGTCTCTGGATAGCATATCCAGGCCCTGGTTCAGAATGCCTGGCACATGAACTGCCAGGTGCAGGTTGTGCTGAGTCCATAAAAGGAGGCGTTTTGACCATAGTGTGCAGGTTGCTTGACCTGAATCCATCCTGGCGATTTATATCGGATACCACTGACATGTTGTCCGTTCAGACCAGGACGTGGTGATCCTTTATTATGGGAGGAAAGCTCTTAGTGACAGATTGACTGCTCTCATCTCTAGACAGTTTATGTACAGCCGGCTCTCCGAGCTTGACTAAAGGCCGGAGATGGACCTGCCCTCGTGCAGGGCACCCCAACCTAGGTTGGATGCATCTGTCGAGATCACTTTCCATTTTGAGACCGTGCCCATACTCACGCCAGACTGGTACCAGTCGGCTGCTTTCCAAGGAGCCAGGGCTTTGATACAGCCGTGGTTCACTTTGATGCATAAGTGGCCTGACTGCCGTGTGCGAGCCGGGGCACAGGGTTTTAACCAGTGCTGGAGGGGACACATATACAGTAGGCCCAGTTTGAGTACTGCTGATGCTAAGGCCATGAGGCCTAACATCCTCTGAAAACGTTTGAGAGGAGTGTAAGTGCCAGCTTTACAATGCTGCTAGGCGCTGGATGGCGAGTGTGCGCTGTGATGTAAGCCATGCTCTCATTCGCATCGCGTCCATGACTGTTCCCAGAAAAGAAATATTCTGGCTGTGTAGACTCCTGGCAGTGTTGATCCTGAGACCCAGACATTCTAGATGGCTGAGGAGCCAGGACCTGTGAGTTATTAACTGAGCCTCTGATTGGGCTATAACCAGCCAATTGTCGAGGTAGTTCAGTACTCGCACTCCCCGTAGTCTCAGAGGGGCGAGGGCCGCATCCATGCACTTCGTAAATGTATGGGGTGCTAGGGATAGACCGAATGGTAGGACTGTGTATTGATAAGCCTGCCTCTTCTCAAGAATGGCCTGTGGCAGGGTGCTATCTGAATGTGAAAGTAAGCATCTTTCAGATCCATTGAGAAAAAACTATCCCCTGGGTGAACTTTTTCTACAGCCCCTTTTGCTAACGTCGCTTCTCACTGATGTCTCGACCATGGCGCGAAAGTGAAATCCAGGAAGGAGGCTTTATCTGCGTCCTTCATGTCCTTGAGGGTCAACCAGAGATGGCGCTCTAGCACTGTCAGGTTCGCCATACTTCTGTTTTTTGTCACGCACAGGGCTAAGTCAGTGGCGCTGCACAGGTCTTTGAATGCCTCAAGATCGGGGCCAGACTCATCCAGAGAACAGAGAAGTTTGGCCTGACACATTTTAAGAAGGCGTATGCTCGACCAGCAAAAGCTGACGTTGTGCGGCAGGGCTTAGATGGGCGGCCACTTTTGTCTTCCATCACCTAGCAGAGGGCGGGCAAAGATGTGCAGTGACTGCTTTTCCCTCTCGGTAAGAATCGCGTTCCGGGGGTGGTGATGGGTGTTCCTGAGAGTGAGACATTCAGGGAGTGCTCCGGCGTGGGCTCGCTCGTCTGCTCTGGCATTTTCTGTCCGTGGCGCTTCTTTCTGCACGGCCCAAGCGAGAGAAGAGGGAGAACGGAGGGAACGGCGTCCTCATTGAAGCTGGCGAGTCGAGCCCACAGGGTCGACAGCGGCATTCGTCGCACTCCGGGCAGCCGCTCTTAGAGATTGCAGCTTCGTCGTGGTCACGGCCTAAACACGCGGTGCAAAGGATGTGACGATCCCTGCTGAAGAGAGACATTTGAAACAACGCCTGCTGTTTTTTTATATTTCCATCAGAATCAGTGAATCAGGATAAGCTGATTATACACAAATTATGATTATTCACAGCTCCACAGAAATATTGGCTCATTTTGGATTTCATGAGAGCTACACATTCCAAAAAAGTTGGGACGGGTAGCAATAAGAGGCCGGAAAAGTTAAATGTGCATATAAGGAACAGCTGGAGGACCGATTTGCAACTTATTTGGTCAATTGGCAACATGATTGGGTATAAAAAGAGCCTCTCAGAGTGGCAGTGTCTCTCAGAAGTCAAGATGGGCAGAGGATCACCAATTCCCCCAATGCTGCGGCCAAAAATAGTGGAGCAATATCAGAAAGGAGTTTCTCAGAGAAATATTGCAAAGAGTTTGAAGTTATCATCATCTGCAGTGCCTAATATCATCCAAAGATTCAGAGGATCTGGAACAATCTCTGTGCGTGAAGGTCAAGGCCGGAAAAACCATACTGGATGCCTGTGATCTTCGGGCCCTTAGACGGCACTGCATCACATACAGAAATGCTACTGTAATGGAAATCACAACATGGGCTAAGGAATACTTCCAGAAAACATTGTCGGTGAACACAATCCACCATGCCATTCGCCGTTGCCGGCTAAAAATCTATAGGTCAAAAAAGAAGCCATATCTAAACATGATCCAGAAGTTGCAGGCGTTTTCTCTGGGCCAAGGCTCATTTAAAATGGACTGTGGCAAAGTGGAAAACTGTTCTGTGGTCAGACCAATCAAAATTTGAAGTTCTTTTTGGAAAACTGGGTCGCCATGTCATCTGGATTAAAGAGGACAAGGACAACCCAAGTTGTGATCAGCACTCAGTTCAGAAGCCTGCATCTCTGATGGTATGGGGTTGCATGAGTGCGTGTGGCATGGGCAGCTTACACATCTGGAAAAGCACCATCAATGCTGAAAGGTATATCCAAGTTCTAGAACAACATATGTTCCCATCCAGACGTCGTCTCTTTCAGGGAAGACCTTGCATTTTCCAACATGACAATGCCAGACCACATACTGCATCAATTACAACATCATGGCTGCGTAGAGGAAGGATCCGGGTACTGAAATGGCCAGCCTGCAGTCCAGATCTTTCACCCATAGAAAACATTTGGCACATCATAAAGAGGAAGATGCGACAAAGAAGACCTAAGACAGTTGAGTAACTAGAAGCCTGTATTAGACAAGAATTGGACAACATTCCTATTCCTAAACTTGAGCAACTTGTCTCCTCAGTCCCCAGACGTTTGCAGACTGTTATAAAAAGAAGAGGGGATGCTACACAGTGGTAAACATGGCCTTGTCCCAACTTTTTTGAGATGTGTTGATGCCATGAAATTTTAAATCAACTTATTTTTCTCTTAAAATTATACATTTTCTCAGTTTAAACATTTGTTATGTCATCTATGTTGTATTCTGAATAAAATATTGAAATTTGAAACTTCCACATTGCACTCTGTTTTTATTCACAATTTGTATAGTGTCCCAACTTTTTTGGAATTGGGTTTGTAATTGGCACAGCGCCACACCATGATTCACAGACAGTAAACGGCAGTAAATCCTGGCAAGAATGGTCTTCACGAGAACGGAAGTCCGTTCTTTGCATTCTTGGAATTGAGAAACAGCCAAAGAGAACACACTATTAGCATTTCCTGCAGTGGAGAACTAGCTCACCTTTTCCTTCTCTTATATTGTCTCCTTAATGAAGCACAGGTGTGGCCGATCAGCACTTGCTCCTGGCTGCTGATTGAATGATAAGTTAAGTAATGGCAGCGGCATATTTTCTTAGCGATAGATGATATTTACACTAAGGCCGTGTCCACCAAAGCGTTTTTAGAGCCAGTTGAAAACGATAGGCGATCTGCAAAAAAAACGCCTTACTATGAGCGCTTGAGAGCATTTTGACAGCACAACGTTTCTTTCAGTTGAGACTCTTTGCTTGTTATGATACAGAATATCCGCGGAAGTGTTACTAGTATCTAATTTCACAGATAGTTTGTTTCTGTATTGATTCTGTATAAAAATGCAGATACAGTGTAAAGTATTTGCTCTGGCTTTTTTTTTTTATTAATTTGTTCCGTTATTATGCTCGTTGTTTTCATTTGTTGATGCTGCACAAGCAGAATGTGGTGGTTGGTCTGTGCTGTATTTGTCCCGCCCCTCCTCCACTTTGGACGGCTGGACGCACCCATTGAAAACAGTTGGATACGCCAGCCAGCCGCATGAAATTCTATTTACTAAGTGAAATATTCTATTTACACCATGTAAAAGTAGTTATTTGCAATATGTGTAAATAGTAATTAGATGCTATTTATACTTTATTTTGACAGATACATACTATTTGCACCTCAGTATTGTTGTACATTGTTGTACATGTTGTAGAGTGTAAATTATTATCTTTATTAAAATTATTAAATAATAATTTAGGCAAAAGGCGGATTAGAACTCTGGTCGATTGCGTCAAAACCTAGATCTTTATGCCTTATGCTTTACTGACTACACCACTGAAACCACTGAAATATGCCTGTTATTATTATTATTATTATTTTTTTTTTATTGTATTTTTCCCAAACAGGCATTGTTAGGCAGAGCTAGTGCGAATAGCACTTGCCAACAAGGCACGCTATTTGCACTTGGTATAAATAGACACTCCGTTAAGGGCATGACAAAAGCACATAACAAAATTATTAAAACCTAAACTAAAATTAAAATGAAAACTGTATGATTAAAAATATTTAAATATCTAAATACTTAAATTATATATAAATAATAATAAAATAACACTGTTTCCAATTCACTGGCGGAGAGGCAGAGTAGCCTAACTCAGGGGTTTTCAAACTGGGGTCCGGGGACCCCAAGGGGGCCGCAAGAGAGTGAAAGGTCCCGTCCGTGGAAAAGTATAGAAAAAACCCTGTAAAATAATAATAATAATAATAATAATAATTACATTAAAATAAATGATTAAAGCAATCAATTAGATCTAAGTAAATACAAAATGTTATTAAAAATATTTGTTAGTTATTAATCTATTAAATTAAATAAAAATAAATTAAATTAAAAATTAATAATATAAATAAATAAAAATGATATTAAAATTAAATAAGAAATAAATAATACTTATATATTACTACATACAAATATATTACTACAAATATATTACTACATTGAGTAGAAAAAAATATAATAATGTAACAAACAAATGTTAGCTATATAATATTTCATAATATTTATAATATTTAATGTGTGTGTGTGTGTGTGTGTGTGTGTGTGTGTGTGTGTGTGTGTGTGTGTGTGTGTAAATTGACTGTTTATAAAAGACAAATGCCTTATAAATTTTAGGATGGGGTCCTTAACAGAGGGATGAACATATTTGGGGGTCCGTGGCATCTAAAAGATTGAAAACCCCTGGCCTAACTCACACCCCCTCCATCTATCCAGTAGATGTCACTAAGTAATTGTGTCCAACAAGAGCTGATAAGGTTAAAAATTAGATTAACCGTCATGCAGTTGGTAGTCGCTGTTACATAAAGTAAATTAAATTGCAATTAGGTTATACATTTTATCAGTTCATGCATTCCCTGAGAACTGAACCCATGACCCTGGCGTTCCTATCACCATGCTCTACTGAGCTAGATGAACAATAATAATATATCAAAATCAACTGCAGGCGGTCAATCCTTTTCCTATTTAGCACCAAAACTTTGGAACAGTCTTCCTAGCATTGTTCGGGAAGCAGACACACACATTAAATCTAGACTAAAAACACATCTCTTTGACCTGGCATACACAAAGAACATTATCAATTTCAATTATTCAAATCAATTAAATGATTGTTAGGCTGCATAAACTAGGTCAGCCGGAACTGGGAACACTTCCTATAACACCTGATGTAGCTACTCGTTACATCATAAGAAGAATGGCATCTAGACTCCCCCCAATGCCTCAATGACACGACAGCCAGTGGCACTAATCTATAACAAACCCATCTACATATCGGCATGATGACTCTGATCTTCAACCTGATGGAACTGGATAAATATTCTGAATGTTCCAATCCAGTCTGACTTCTGACCTGTAATGCTGCCTGAATCATAATCATACACTGTTCATTCGTTGGTCAGAGAACTTGCTCCCCGACTGAGCCTGGTTTCTCCCACGTTTTTTTTTTTTCTCCATTCTGTCACCTGATGAAGTTTTGGTTCCTTGCCACTGTCACCCTTGTCACCTTTGGCTTTTGGTTTACTTAGTTGGGGACACTTAATATTCTACAATATTATTGTTGCATTGACACCATTGTATGAGAACTGAACTGAGCTGGACGATAACATCACCTTTTTCTACAAAGACCATATAGATAAATTAACTAAATTAATAACTTTTTTACAACAGAAATTAATCATCACTGAACTTAAGCTGGACTATGACACCATTTTCTTCTAGATCTGCTGTACTTCTGAAACTAACTTTGTTGCATTATTTTCCTGTTATACCTGTAAAGCTGCCTTGAAACAATCTGTATTGTAAAAAGCACTATATAAATAAAGGTGACTTGACTTAACTAATATGAGAAGTTGATGTCATTGCTTCTTTAGAAAGATCTCATTAACAAACGTTTGGTTTAAGATAAAATGTTACAATGATTGATAGGGAGATCGTGTTCTCATTCAGGTATGAGGGAGGTTATAGCTATTGTTGTTTTTTTCTAAACAGGGTATTGCATTGTCCAGAGAAAAGGGGGAAATACTATTGGAATTCGGAAAAAGTTACAGGAATCTGAGGTGTGGGAAACACCAGGGCCACACCAGGAGCGAGGTTCCTGTTCTTGAGGGTTGGGAGTTTCCCACAATACAGTTTGAAGGAAATGCTAGAGGATGTCTTGAGAGCCTGTGGCCGCTCTATATGTATATGTGAGTGTGGATTTATGCCAGTTTGTAATAATGATACATGTTTAAAAAATAAATAAAAACAAATGTGTGGACAAAAAAAATAAAAACCTAAAACACTACATTTCCCATGGTCCTTAGACAGGACAGGATTGGCTGGTGGCAGCCCAATAAGATGACGACAGGAGACATATGGCTGGATAACACTAGCAGAAACATACCGTTGGTTGTCAATGGTGACAAATCTCTCCATGGAGCAATGGGTGTGACAGCTGCTGGAAGAACCAGCACACATTACTATCTGAAGTCACATGACCTTTCTCATTACTATCCTTCTGATCCCCTGTTCACAGCCTGTAATTCACTGTGTGTTTGTGTGTGTGTGTAGAGGCAGAGGATAGGAGGAAGGCAGGGGGAGGGGTGGTTAAGGGGAAAGTGGGAAGTGGGAAGGAGGGGACACATAGGAGGGAGAGGCAGGCAGAGAGATGAGCCCAGCTTACACACAGTGAATGCAAGGGTAAATGGAGGAGTGTGCGAACGAGTGGACATTTACAGTCTTCATGAACCCAGAAGGACAGGGGAGGATTGTGCACCTCTTGTTTTTATGAAGTGAATAAGTAACAGCAGGGAGGAGGAGAAAGAGGTGAGGTGGAGGGGAGATCTGTGCTTTCCTAGACATCAGTGACTACACTGCTATAGCAAAGAAGAGTGAGAGATAGAGACGGAAAGGAGATACACAAGGGATAATGTTTTTTCTAGTGAGGCACGGCAGATTGTGTCTCATGTCCTGGAGTGTGTGTTCAAGATGTCTGAAAAGAATGACTGATGAGCAGTGCCATGTCAAGAACTAGGAGTCTGGGGAGCATTCACTGAAGACATGGCTCAGGTGAGGAGATGGCTGAGGGTGGGTTGCATATCCCACAACTCTTTTTATTCTCTGTGAGAGAGATGCATTCAAACTATCTGCTTCAAACAAATATCACAACATTATAAGCATGCTGGAAGTGTGTATCATTAATATTTATAGTCCCCCGTGCCATGCCGGCAAACCCTACAGAAGCCCAAAAGAGCTGCACTGAAGAAAATACATGTTGAATCTGTGCTTTTGACAACTTTGCAGAAGTCACTATTGCGCTTTCATGGTTGTTTGAATACCAGATTGTCTATATATGTATTTTATGGAAAATTGGTTCAGGAGTGGGGTACATAGTCACAAATACTATTCTAGATTTGTACCGCTATGCATTTATGTGTATGTGTTAAGAGTAGTCTAAACCATTTGACTAATGAATTTCCATGACTTTTCCATTTGTTCATTATTAGTGGATAAGGATTTTCAAAAACTAGCAAATTGTAGTCATAAAGAATAATTATTTCAGAGCTGAACATAATTACACTTGTAATATTTTAAATATTTGCTGTGTGTTTAAATAAGTGCTATGAATGAAGGCCAGTATCAACAAATACCAGTGCTGCTACTAATGTCTATCAAATAGATTTTTTTTTTTTTTTGGGGATGAAATTAGGAATTATAGCCATTTAACATTACAGTATAATTAAAAGCCATCATTTTTAACATTTACTAGGCTTTATAAAACATGTAACCACATTTTTAAGTGAACTTCAATTAAAAACAATCCTCACATTAACTCATTATAATAAATGTCACGTTTAGCAGTGCCTTTTAAAATAGGCCATAGCAGGGCTCAACAATAAGAATTTTTTCTACTAGCCCACAAAAAATATATATATATTTTTTTTGGGGGTTTTTACCCATATGAAATTTTAATAAGGTTATGACACTAGCATTTTACATACCAGTGAAATTTTATACCACAACAAAAACTAGTAGACTAACTACTATAAATTTCAAACATTTTATAGGCAAGTAAACTGTCAGTAATAAAAGAACAAAAACAAAAAAACCTTGGTGCATGTTGGGGGAGTGCTGTGTAAAACATGTCAGTTCCTGTTACCAGTAGGTGGCATTATTAATATAATTGAATATTGGCATGTAGATGTCATCAGGCGATGACTCTTAACAAATGTGAAGTTTAGGGCAGATTGGATATTGTATGTGTAAGTTACAACAACTTCATGTTTCATTGTGTGAATAGCATACTTTAGCACTTAGCTAAATATCGCTAGCATGGTTTAACATGTGGCCGTTTCTCAATGTGCATTCTTGTCTGTACTTGTGTTCTTGTGGACTTGTGAAACGTCATCAGTCGCTGCCCAAGTACTGTTCCAATTCAAAGTTGAAGACAGCACCAGTGGCGTCAGAGCCGGCCTCGATGCTGAGCTCATTCGCCTGCTGAACAGGGCCGTCGGAGACCTCAGGCTCGATTGGTCTCATCCCGAGGAACCCATGCAAAGTAGGCTGGACAAGTGGTTTCTGCAAGGCTGCCGTCAGGCCCCTCTGCAGAGGCCCGCCCCCTTCTTCCCTAAAGTTCATGACAAGCTGACGAAATCGTGGAAGGCGCCATTTTCAGCTCGTCTCAAATCCTCAGCTTCTTCAGCGCTCTTGACACTCGACCGCGCAAAGGAGAAAAGTTATGAGAGTCTTCCTCCTCTTGAGAAAGTGGTCGCCGCACATCTTTGCCTGCCCTCCGCCAGAGGATGGCAGCCCAAAGCGACGCATACATCTAAGCCCTGCCGCACTACGTCAGCTCTCGCTGGTCGACCATACACCTCCGCCGGACAGTCTTTGCCTCTTCACACGATAGCTGTCCTTCAAGTGTTTCAGGCCAAACTTCTCCGTTCTCTGGATGAGTCCGGCCCTGATCCTGAGGCATTCAAAGACCTGTGCTAGAGCGTCATCTCTGGCTGACCCTTACGGACATGAAGGATGCAGATAAGGCTTCCTTCCTGGATTTTCCTATCTCCACCACCAGTCTGTTTGGTCCAGCGGTGAAAGGGTTCGCTGAGTGCTTCACTGAAGCACAGAAGGCGTCACAAGCCATGCGGCATTTTCTCCCAAAGTGCTCGAGCTCTGCTTCGGGCCACCACATGAGAGCGCCACCCCCTCATCCTTCAAAGACAACACCACCGATCTTCCAGCCGCGCTCAGTGACAAAGACTCGCCATTGTTCACGTTCTGCAAGCTGCCATGGACAGCCAGAGCGAAGGGGACCTCGACCCAAGATTGTGTTGAACCCCAAGCCTCCAAAGCCTTCCTGACCACAGGAAGAAAGAGACAGTTGTTAAGTCCCGCCACGGCCGGATTACCACCACAGACTCTCTTTACACTTCTCCCAGTCCCCTCTATTCAGGCGGCTGGAGATACATTGCAGTCAACGAGCCTGTTATAAAGCATGCACACCTGCACACAAACACCATTTTAACAGTGACCCTAATAAATCACAAAAATAGTTTTTCCTCTTTTTCCTTTTTTCTTTTAGCATGTCAGTGGTATCCTGTACAAATCGCCAGGGTGGACTAGGTCAAGCAACCTGCACACCATGGCCAAAGCCTCCTTTTATGGACTCAGCACAACCTGTGCTCGCTAAGGGCAGCACATGTGCCAGGCATTCAGAACCAGGGCCCAGATATACTATCCAGAGGCAACATTTCTACTATGGTTCTCTGAGTTGACTCAGCTGCTAGAAACAGCCCCATGACCGATACCTCTGAGGAGAAACCTCCTCACACAGGTGAAGGGGACGATCTGGCATCCCCGTCCTAACTTGTGGGCCCTTCATGTATGGCCCATCAACGGATACCTGGGAACCTCACAAAAGGGGTGCTGAATAATATTTCTGAAGCAAGAGCGCGACCAGGCGGCTTTACGTTCTAAAATGGTCAGTGTTCTCAAGCTGGTGTACAGCGTGGAACCTGGACCCACACTCATGTGGAGTGACAGAAGTGCTCTCCTTTCTTCAAGAGCTTTTGGATGCGGGTCGCTCCGCTTCCACGCTCAAAGTATATGTGGCAGCCATAGCAGCATTTCACGCTCATGTGGCCGGATAGTCACTGGGGAGAAGCGACCTAATCGTGCGCTTCCTCAGAGGGGCTGGGAGGCTGAACCCGCCTTGAACCCCATCGGCTCCTATTTGGGACCTTTCCACGGTCCTAGAGGCCATGAAAGGTGCCCCATTTGAGCCGCTTCAGTCTGTAAGCCTGAAGCACCTTTCGCTCAAAACTGCTCTCTTGCTTGCACTAGCTTCAGTCAAGTGAGTTGGTGATTTACATGCACTCTCGGTGAGCACTTCTTGTTTTGAATTTGAGTCTAATGGTTCCAGAGTTGTCCTCAAACCAAGATATGGGTATGTACCCTAAGTGCTCTCCACTCTGTTCAGAGCACAGATAATTTCGCTATTAGCTCTTCCCTCGTCTGAGGACTAAAGAGATGCGAATCTACTCTGTACTGTCAGGGCTCTTCGAGTTTATTTAGGGTGTTCCGCTGCATCTAGGCAGACGGAACAGCTCTTCGTATGCTTCGGTCGCACCAGAGGGTGCGCGATCACGAAGCAAAGCTCATTCCACTAGAGGCATGGCCTCGTCGTGGGCTTGGCCCAGTGGAATACCACTGGAAGATATCTGTGTGGCGGTGGGCTGGTCCTCTCCATCCACATTTATTAAATTTTATAACTTGGAGATTCTCACTTTGCAAGCTAGGGTCCTTTCCATATAGACAAATGTACAACACATTTACAATAACTATAAGGCCCGACGCTGTCTGATCTAGTTTTATCTAAATGATATGACACAGGAATATTAATTTCCTGCTATATACCCTTACATGAGGCTCACCATGGCCTCTTTTTGGGACTTATAACTTTTACTCTTCTATGGGCCTCAGGCTCTCGCCTGGGGCAAAGTTTATAAGCACACACAGTGTTTTAAATTGGGTTCCCATAGCGTAAGCTAACTTACGCAATACCAGAGTACTCTCGAAAGGGAACATCTCGGTTGCTAAACGTAACCTCGGTTCCCTGACAGAAGGGAAACGAGTGTTGCGTAACCCGCCATGCTATTGTGCTTAGATCAGGCGATCGCTTCAGTTGATTTAACCTGAATCCTATGGCATAAGGGAGGCTTTTATAGCCAAGGCCACACCCATTTTGGCAGGTTCTGATGCACTAAGGCACGAAGCGACCTGATTGGTTTGCGCGTCTCAGCCGCCTCGCCATAGGTTCGTGCAGTTGCCGCAGCACAGCCAATCAGCGTGCTAGTAAGCTCTGCTGGGGTCTGCTGTGCAGCTTCACTGCGTTTTACGTATATAAATTTATAAGGATAATTTTGGCTTCAATATTCTCGAGAAAAGGAGAGTAAGCTAATAATATTTCCCATAGCGTAAACTAACATACGCAATACTTGTTCCCTTCTCTTAGGGAACCGAGGTTATGTTTAGTAACCGAGACGTTATAAGACTTTTTCAGGCGAGAATGTACTTGTTTAAAGCTCAAATCTGTGGTTTATTTATAAAGATAGTGTCTATTTGAAAATTTTATCTGACGTTTTCGGGAGTTGTGAGATCCAGTCGATCACCGGATGCTTAGTGCTCATTAATCCGGCCGAGAGCAGCGTTACCTTGGCTAGTCCTTCTGGCATTTGCCGCTGGCTCTGATGTCTCTGTAGTGGTTAAACATGAGATATAATTTGTCTCATGTATATCTAACTGGCGATCTTTGGTCTCATGAATCTATAATTTGTTCCCTGGCAAATCGTTTTGGCTGGGGGCAAAGTGAATTTTCATATTTTTATTTAACTTTACTGTTGTAGCCTAGCTACTAGTGCTTACTTTGTATGTTTGACTGAATGGTTTGCTTTATTTCTTTTACTTATACTTTTATAACGGCTATTATTGATCATTAATTTAACAAAAGAGACAGGTTTGTGTTGTATTTTATTACAGTGAAGATAATCATATGCATACATATTTCCTGAACATTAATATGTTTAATATTTTTTTTAAATGTAAAATGAAAAGAGGCAGTGTTGTGTTTTATATTTCGTTTAGTTATAAATACACATGCAGTGAAGATAATCTATGTAGGCTATGCATTGCCAGAACCACATTTGTGTGGCTATTAATATGTTTAAGATTTTTTTAAATGAAAAAGAAAAGAGGCTGAGTGGTGTTTTTGTATTGTAGACTAGCTGAGTCGAGCTTGGCCTGAACTACAAAGGACGCAAGTCCGAAGTTCACATACTTGGTATTGAGAAACAGCCATGTGTCTATCATGTTGCTAGCATGTTTAGCACTTGCTGGAATATTTTAATATGATGCTAGGAGTGCATCACAGTGTTAAACGTCAGTTCCTATTGCCAGTAGGTGGTGCTAAGTCTATAACTGAGCTTTGGCATTTAGGTGTCTTCAGGTCAGGACTCTTAACAAACTGTGATATTAGGGGCAGATTAGAAATTTGGTTCTTCTCATTTCTTATTTGTGCATCATTGTTTCCTTTCCTCATGTCTCAGCTCCACCCCCCTAAGGATGTGAGGGAAGGATGCAATTAAGGAAAGAAAATGAGGACGGAGGAATCAAAGAAAAACGTATTTGTATATTGGAATATTCTTGATCAGTTAAGTGTCACTTCAAAGCATCATCAGCTATGCACAAGGGATCTGCTCTTATGCTGTTAAAGTTTGGTTATTTAAAAAAAAAAAGAATCATAATAAATATTAAATAAGCAAGATGCCCTGTTGAAATATTTGAGATTGTATTGGTTTTATTTAAACAGCAAAGGTAAAACATAAATTAAAAGTATTATAACAGATGTGAAGGGGGAGGAGAATTTCTCACTCCTCGTTCCTCACCTCCTTGCTGTCCAATTAGAGAACAGAGATGTCCTTTAAGATGGCTAACTTTGATCGGTTTCTTGGTCACATGCTGGAGCGAGGAAACAAGGAAGTATCCATTTCAGTATTGAGAAGCACCCTCTGTATTTTCGGGTTACAATAACTTCCTATTTCATGGCGAAACATGAAACTTTGCCATGGACATGCTGTTCAAAGAAAACTCAAGAGCTTTACAAATTAGCATTGCAAATATCCAGGAGGAGTTTGTTAAGTCAAGTCAGTTTTATTGTCACATCACCAAAGCACATGTGCCTTGGAGAGTGAAATTCTTGGGAGCGTGCTTCAGACAATTGCAGTAACAGTTAACATAACCATACAACCTTAAG
Source organism: Paracanthobrama guichenoti (assembly GCA_018749465.1). Lineage (NCBI taxonomy): Eukaryota > Metazoa > Chordata > Actinopteri > Cypriniformes > Gobionidae > Paracanthobrama > Paracanthobrama guichenoti. The sequence goes on from CM031954.1 coordinate 12,791,290, forward strand.
CAGGTAAAAACAGAAAAAAGTGCAATGTGCACATACATATAGTTAGTACACACAGTGTACTATTGGACATACTATATAGTCAGTACTACATTACACATTATACTCTGAAAGAACATGCATACAGTTAGCACCCCGTTAAACACTATACACATTAAACACTATACACATTGAACACTATACACAGATATGTACATATTAGACCCTGTACACAAACACAATACACAGAATATACACATTAAGCACTATACACATTAAGCACTATACACAAAATGTACACATTAAACACTATACACAATAAACACTATACACAGAATGTACACGTTCTACATTATTGACATTTATACGTATAAAATGATGATGATTGTATGTGAACTGGATACAGAATGTCATGAGTGTGCATCGGATGTATCCAGTGGTAACCGGTAGATAGTGCGGTGATAAATGAAGTGTGTGTATATAGTCCAGTGTTGACTGTTATAGTTGAGTGCGGTGTGGGCATGCCATATTGTGGGAGTATGCTGTAGAGAGTATTAGTTTTGAGCGTTCAATAGTCTGATAGCCTGAGGGAAAAAGCTATCCCTAAGTCGGCTAGTGCGGGATCGGATGCTGCGGAGACGTCTTCCTGAGGGCAGCAGAGAGAGCAGTCTGTGGGACGGGTGGCTGGAGTCACTGATGATCCTCCGGGCCTTCCTTGCACACCGCCTGGTGTAGGGAGGGAAGCTCACCTCCAACAATGTGGCTGGCAGTTCGCACGACCCTCTTCAGAGCTTTACGGTTGCCAGCGGTGCTGTTTCCGAACCAGGCCGTGATGCAGCCCGTCAGGATGCTCTCTATGGTGCACGTGTAGAAGGATCTGAGGATGCTGGGGCTCATTCCAAACTTCCTCAGCTGTCTCAGGAAGAAGAGGCGTTGATGTGCCTTCTTCAGCACTGCGTCGGTGTGTGTGGACCAGGTGAGATCCTCACTGATGTTGACACCGAGGAACTTAAAGCTGTTAACCCGCTCCACTGGTGTCTTGTCGATGGTGATGGGTTTGTGTTTTCTGCTCTGTCTCCTGAAATCCACCACCAGCTCCTTGGTCTTGTCGGTGTTGAGTGAGAGGTGGTTCTCCTGACACCATTTAGTCAGAGTGCTCACCTCCTCTCTGTAGGCCGTCTCATCGTTGTTGGTGATCAGGCCTATCACCGTTGTGTCATCGGCGAATTTGACAATGACGTTGGAGCTGTGTGTGGCTGTACAGTCATGTGTGTACAGGGAGTACAGGAGTGGGCTGAGGACACAGCCCTGAGGAGCACCAGTGTTGAGGGTCAGAGGGGATGATGTGTTGTTGCCCATTCTGACCACCTGACTTCTGCCTGTCAGGAAGTCCAGGATCCAGCTGCACAGAGATCTGTTTAGTCCCAGAGTCTGGAGCTTCGCAACAAGTGTAGTGGGCACTATGGTGTTAAATGCTGAGCTGTAGTCCACAAACAGCATTCTCACATAGGTGTTCTTGTTTTCCAGGTGGGAGAGAGCAGTGTGTAGGGTGAAAGCAATAGCATCATCTGTAGAATGGTTGCTACGATATGCAAATTGTAGCGGATCCAATGATGAAGGCAGCACAGAGCAGATGTGATCTCTGATGAGTCTCTCAAAGCACTTGCTGAAGATGGGTGTGAGAGCAACGGGCCTCCAGTCATTTAAGCAGGTGGTTTTGCTTTTCTTTGGTATTGGCACAATGGTGGATTTTTTGAAGCACGAGGGAACCACAGACAGACAGAGGGAGAGATTGAAAATGTCTGTGAAAACACCGGCTAGTTGTAATGCGCATGCTCGGAGCACGCGGCCGGGGATGCCATCAGGACCCACAGCCTTCCGGATATTTACCCGTCGGAAGGATCGGGTTACATCCGCGACGGAGACGGTGAGTGCACTCACATCTCCTGCAGCAGCTGCGGGAGCGCGCTCTGTGTGGGCGGTGTTGTGAGCCTCGAAACGAGCATAAAAGTTATTCAGCTCATACGGTAGAGGCGGCAATGTTCACCGTAGCTGGTTTATTCCCTTTAAAGTCTGTGATGTTATTGATTCCCTGCCACATACTTCTTGCATCGTTGGTGTTGAATTGATCTTCAACTTTGTTTTTGTATTCGTGCCGACAAGGCTGCTCGAACATCGCTATTTATCCACGGTTTTTGGTTGGGGTAGATGCGGATTGTTTTAGTCGGCACAACGTCTTCTACACACTTCCTGATGAAACACGTTACAGTCTCTGAGTACACCTCTATGTCGTCATCAGAAGCTGCCCGGAACATGTCCCAGTCCACGTGATCAAAAAACAGTCCTGTAGTGTAGCGTCTGATTGGTCCGACCAGCATTGGATTGTCCTGAGGGTGGGTGTTTCCCGTTTCAGTTTCTGCCTGTAAGCAGGCAGGAGCAGGATGGAAGAGTGATCTGATTTGCCGAAAGGTGGGCGCGGGAGAGATTTGTATGCGTCCCGAAAAGGAGAGTAACAGTGGTCCAGTACACGATCACCACGCATATTGATGGTGATGTGCTGAAAGTATTTTGGGGCTATTGTTCTGAAGTTGGCTTTGTTAAAGTCCCCCGTAACAATAAACGCTGCTTCTGGGTACGCGGTTTCCTGCTCACTTATATTCCCATACAGTTCCTTGAGTGCTTGTTCTGTGTTGGCTTGAGGAGGAATATAAACAGCTGTGATTATGACCGCTGTAAATTCCCTCGGTAGCCAGAATGGTCGGCACGGAAGCATGTGAAATTCCAGATCAGGGGAGCAGAAGGATTTAATGGAGTGTAGGTTCCTTTCGTCACACCACGAGTGGTTGACAAATAAACAAACACCCCACCTCTGCTTTTCCCCGTGAGCTCTTTCGTTCTGTCCGAACGGTGTACGGAGAACCCCATGAGCTCGATGGCTGAGTCTGGAACCACTGCAGACATCCAGGTTTCTGTGAGGCAAATAATGCAGCAGTCCCTTGTTTCTCGTTGGTATGAGACGCGTGCCCGCAGTTCACAGAGTTTGTTGTCCAGTGACTGAACGTTAGCCAGCAGAATGGTTGGGAGAGGAGGTCGGAGGGGACGACATCTGAGTCTTACTAGGACGCCGGCTCTCTTCCCTCTTTTCCGGCGACTTTTCCTCCGTCGCGCCCGTGCGACCCAGACAAAGGGCTCTGATGCGGTGTCTGTAAACAGGGCGCCAGCCTTCAAGAACTCAAAGTCCGGTTCGCGCTTCGCGATGTAGGAACCTATGCTTAGAAGCGTGTGTCGTAGACAGTTATACAAACAACATCCAACACGTAGAACAACATAAAAACAAGTAAAACAAACGAAAAACCTCAAAGTTTGCTCGGTGCTCGCAACACGGCCGCCATACTCGGCGCCATCTTGGGATTATTAATACATTATAGTGCGACTCCTGGAAATGGCACACTATATACTGTGTATATGTCATGATTCTTGACTCTTATGTTATTTCCTGATTTACGCCATGTTTTTTAGTTCTGTGTAGTTTTTCTTGTTGATTAGTTCTTTGATTGTTACAAGGTATATCTTGTTTGCCAATTACCCCTTGTGTATTTAAACCCCAGTGTTTCTTGTGTTCCTTGTAGGGTCTTTTCCTACATGGATGTTATGTTTCGTGCACTTATTCTGTTCTCTGGTTCCTTGGTTACCTTGTTCTCTGTGTTGGATTTGTTATTATGTTTATTCCTTTATTAAACTCACTGCATTTGGATCTAGCTCTCCTTTGCTTTTGAGTTCACCCTAGTCCCCCTCAATGTCTTCACCTTGACCCCCTGCAAATCCAATTTGTATACTCACTGATTAATATTAACAATATAAATTACTATAAATTCCCTTGTTTGATGTGCACCATAAAGCTTACATGATGAAATTTTAGTAATAGCCTACGTATGCAACTCTCTGTCGTTTATTTATTTGCCAAACGACAGTAATTTTCTTCAAATCTGCCACTCACCGATAGTTCCGGGTAAGCGGATCCGCAGCAGCTTTGGCGCCGACGCTCTGTTGTTATGTATTGTCATCATTGTCCCGCATACTGGCATGGTGTGCTGGCATATGAGGATTTAACACGCAAGGTAAGCTGTCCGCGAATAGCTCACCCATCGAGGAAAAAGACCAGATCTCGATTACAAAAAAAAAAAATCACACTGTATTTGATACAGAATTAACTAGACTAAATAAAGTGAAAAACTATGAAACTATTCATAACTTAAACTATTTACATAGTATTTTATTTTCTCCAAAGGGAAATTTATTTTTAACGAAAACGTATTAACTGTTAAGTTAAAAGATATACCTACTGTAAGCAGACCTGTAACTGTCCGAGGCTGTTAAAGGAATAAGTTCACGTTTAAATAAACTTTTGCTGATATTTTACTCACCCCCATGTCATCCAAGATGTCCATGTCTTTCTTTCTTCAGTCGAAAAGAAATTAAGGATTTTGATGAAAACATTCCAGGATTTTCCAGGATAAAAAAAAAAAAAAAAAAAAAAAAAAAAAAGCCGAAATACAATAAGTATAGCCTACTGACGCTGACGCTGACACTGTCTGAGATTAATGACTTGGATAGGTATATGGCCAAAATCTTATATCACGGGTTATAGTCATAGTCATAAGGCTGCCTGCACATCAGTTTATGGGGGTAGGCTAAAGACTACCACCACTTATTTGAAAATAAGTTTGTTTCTGTTGCTATCAGTATTGTTTTTAAGTTCCTTAAAAATTTAGTTAGCTCAAAAATATGAGGGAATGCGACAGGTGCTGTTTGAAAGAGGATGCTGCATCTGTGTATGTTTAATGCATGGCCATTTGATTTATCTAATTCTGGATATTTCCAATTGATAACTTAGCCTAAGATGTGTGATTGATGATAATAAGACCACACCAAGAAAAACCCATTATACTCAGTGATGCTGTGACTGTCCACATGTGAAGTGACGCGATGCGACAAAATGTTCTACTGTAACCGACGCCTCGTTCTATTTTGGATCTTTGAAATATGCAATGTATTTTAAGTGTTTGTCACATGTTGTGCATGTACAAATAGGAAATATGAATGTGAAGTGAATTTGTGGTCTTGTTTCAAATGCATTGATCAATATGCTTGCGTCGACTTCACTGTAGCCTATATGTGCGCTGCTTCCTTTCCATATGTTCTGACCGGTAATGGAAAATATCAAGCTCTTCCATTTCAGAGTCGCTGTTATCAGATCTATTGAAGATGTTGCTGTTCATGTTTGTTAGCCCAGGACATTTTACAAATCCAGACCAGACAATGTTCTACGGCCATGTCTGGCCTATCCATGTGTAACGGAGGCCAGCCAGTAGTTGCTGTGCAAGTAAACCTCACTCCTCTGATCTCAAGAGACGCTCTAGCGTTCTAGAGGTTGCAGCCTTTAGCCTCCTTGTTAGAGCATCCGACTCTCATGCCGGCGGATCCGGGTTTGAGTGTGGCTCGAACAGGAGGGGTTACACATGTCACACAGTACAGTTAGGGTGATATGACTTAACCTGTGATATAAGATTTTGGCCATATACCTATCCAAGTCATTCATCACAGACAGTATCAATGTCAGTAGACTATACTTAATTGTATTTCGGCCACACCACAAGGTCAAGTCAAGTCAAGTCACCTTTATTTATATAGCGCTTTTAACAAGTCCAATTGTTTCAAAGCAGCTTCACATTGTTAACAGGAAAATAATGCAACAGAATTTGTACAGCCGCTCTGGTGAAACGGTGATGTTATCCAGCTAATTTCAAGTATCATATAGTGTCAATGCGGGCAGATCGGTATAGATGAAATTTAGGTGTCCCCAACTGAGCAAGCCAAAAGCCAGAGGCAACGGTGGCATGGAACCAAAACTCCTTCAGGGTCAGAATGGAGAAAAAAACCTTGGGAGAAACCAGGCTCAGTCGGGTGCCAGTTCTCCTTTGGCCGACGAACAAACAGTGTATGATTATAATTCTGGCAACATTGCAGGTCTTAAGTCATATTAGGTAAATAGATATTTGTAAGATTATTTGAAAGATTGGAGTCATCATCCCGGAGACGGGTTTAATGAGGATGTTGTGTCGATGCGGCATTTACGGGGGGAGTTTATTTGACACGGTCTCTGCAGACATTTAATTTCAGAGATGCGCTGGTCATGTCCAGGCGCAGGTCCACCATCTGATCTGGATACGGCCCGGATCGGGCTGACTGCAGTAAACCTCGGGATAAACAGAGAGACTAACATTAGCGTAGATGCCATTCTTCTTATAATGTAACAAGTACATCGGGTGTTATGGGAAGTGTTCCCGGGTCCGGCTGACCTAGTTAATGCAGCCTAACAATCATTTACTGATTTGAATAATAGAAATTGATAATGTTTTATGTGTAAGCCATAGTAAAGAGATGTGTTTTTAGTCTAGATTTAAACTGACAGAGTGTGTCTGCTTCCCGAACAATGCTAGGAAGACTGTTCCAGAGTTTAGGCGCTAAATAGGAAAAGGATCGACCGCCTGCAGTTGATTTTGATATTCTAGGTATTATCAACTGGCCAGAGTTTTGAGACCGCAATAGACGTGATGGAGTATAATGCGTTAAGAGTTCGCTCAAGTACTGGGGAGCTAAATCATTTAGTGCTTTGTAAGTAATAAGCAAGATTTTAAAATGTATATGATGTTTAATAGGGAGCCAATGCAGTGTTGACAGAACCGGGCTAATATGGTCATACTTCCTGGTTCTAGTAAGAGCTCGAGCTGCTGCGTTTTGGACCAGCTGGAGTTTGTTTATTAAGCAAGCAGGGCAACCACCCAGTAAATCATTTCAATAATCTAGCCTTGAGGTCATGAATGCATGAATTAACTGTTCAGCATTTTGCATTGAAAGAATGCACCATAATTTAGATATATTTTTAAGATAGTAGAATGCAGTTTTACAGATGTTAGAAACGTGGTTTTCAAATGAAAGATTGGTATCAAAGAGCACACCCAGGTTCCTAACTGACGACGAGGACTTGACAGAGCAGCCTACATGCAGAGTTTTTTTGTCCAATAATTAAAAATTCTGTTTTTTCTGAATTAAGTTGCAGGAAATTACTAGACATCCATTGTTTTATATCAGCTATGCATTCCATTAATCTTGTGAATTGGTAAGATAGGGCGTGAAGAAATATAGAGCTGAGTATCGTCAGCATAACAATGAAAACTAACGCCATGCTTCCTAATGATATCTCCCAGTGGTAGCATGTACAGGGTGAAGAGCAACGGTCCTAGCACTGAGCCCTGCGGTACTCCATACTGAACTTGTGATTGGTGTGACATCTCTTCATTTACTGCTACAAACTGATAACGGTCAGATAAGTATGATTTAAACCATGCCAATGCAGTTCCACTAATACCAACATAATTTTCGAGTCTATTCAAAAGAATGTTGTGGTCGATAGTATTGAATGCAACGCTAAGATCGAGTAACACTAATAGAGAGATACAACCACGATCGGATGATAAGAGTAAATCATTTGTAACTCTGATGAGAGCAAGGTGTTACTGTGGCCTCAACATGTCGCCCTCACCTACTCTGAGCTCAATTGCTATGTCTGAGGTAAACCACGCCCTCCTCATTACCCTCCGGACAAAGAAATGTAAAAAAAATACATAAATGTAAAAATAAATAAATGTACAAATGAATAAATGTGGAAATAAATTAAAATATAAATTAATAAATTAGAAATAAAAGAATAAATAAATAAATGTGGAAAAACAAACATGCATAAATAAGGAAGAAAAGAAAATTATATATATCCTGGTCAAGACAATCTCCTGAACTCCAAACTGAATGTCAGAATGGGAAAGAAAGGTGATTTAAGCAATTTTGAGCGTGGCATGGTTGTTGGTGCCAGGCGGGCCGGTCTGAGTATTTCACAATCTGCTCAGTTACTGGGATTTTCACGCACAACCATTTCTAGGGTTTACAAAGAATGGTGTGAAAAGGGAAAAACATCCAGTATGCGGCAGTCCTGTGGGCGAAAATGCCTTGTTGATGCTAGAGGTCAGAGGAGCCATGGGCCGACCGATTTAAGCTGATAGAAGAGCAACTTTGACTGAAATAACCACTCGTTACAACCGAGGTATGCAGCAAAGCATTTGTGAAGCCACAACACGCACAACCTTGAGGCGGATGGGCTACAACAGCAGAAGACCCCACCGGGTACCACTCATCTCCACTACAAATAGGAAAAAGAGGCTACAATTTGCACAAGCTCACCAAAATTGGACAGTTGAAGACTGGAAAAATGTTGCCTGGTCTGATGAGTCTCGATTTCTGTTGAGACATTCAGATGGTGGAGTCAGAATTTGGCGTAAACAGAATGAGAACATGGATCCATCATGCCTTGTTACCACTGTGCAGGCTGGTGGTGGTGGTGTAATGGTGTGGGGGATGTTTTCTTGGCACACATTAGGCCCCTTAGTGCCAATTGGGCATCGTTTAAATGCCACGGCCTACCTGAGCATTGTTTCTGACCATGTCCATCCCTTTATGACCACCATGTACCCATTCTCTGATGGCTACTTCCAGCAGGATAATGCACCATGTCACAAAGCTCGAATAATTTCAAATTGGTTTCTTGAACATGACAATGAGTTCACAGTACTAAAATGGCCCCCACAGTCACCAGATCTCAACCCAATAGAGCATCTTTGGGATGTGGTGGAACGGGAGCTTCGTGCCCTGGATGTGCATCCCACAAATCTCCATCAACTTCAAGGTGCTATCCTATTAATATGGGCCAACATTTCTAAAGAATGCTTTCAGCACCTTGTTGAATCAATGCCACGTAGAATTAAGGCAGTTCTGAAGGCGAAAGGGGGTCAAACACAGTATTAGTATGGTGTTCCTAATAATCCTTTAGGTGAGTGTATGTATGTATATATATATATATATATATATATATATATATATATATATATATATATATTTTCTATGTATATTTATGTATTTATTTATTTATTTATTTATATTTTACATTTCTTTGTATATTTATTTATGTATTTTTTTTTATTTAGGCAGACTTGGCCTTCCATATTATGTAATGTAGGCTACTTTCAATAAATGGTCAAATATATTAGGAAACTTTTAGCTGTATTGCCATGAGAGTAAGCAAATGAGCAGCTAACACTCTGTCTAGAGCGAACGCGCTTATTATAAGCCCATCAAACATTTTGTGTTTAAAGAACGAATAAATGTGAAAAAAGAGAAAAAGACTTTAAAGATATAGTTCCCCCAAAATAAAAATTCATCATTTGCTCACCTCATAAAGTATGACAGCCACATTTACTTACATTCCCTTTCAACAGCTCAGAGATATATATATATATAGGCCTACAGTTTCTCATTTTCCACAGAACAAAGAAAATCATACAGTTTTGTAATGACATGAGAGCGTGTAAATGATGACAGAAATTTTATTTTTGGGTGGAATATCCCTTTAAGTGTGAGTGTATTATCATGAGTGATGTTCATTCTAGTGTAAGTGAGGGGACTATTTCGGTGACTGAGAGATTTGAGTCACACTGAATTCATGTCAGCTGGGTGTAGGCATCTCAATAGAAACTGCATTTGCACATATCACTAACTGGCTGTGACAACACTGGAGCCATAAATGAGAAAACTCATTCATTCTCCATCATGAGAAAACGGAGAAATACAGAACTAAGAACATATCAGAATCAATATACTTCAATAAAAAGACATGCCAGTTTATATGAGCTGTGGATGTGAGTCGGCAACTGTAGCTTTAGCTCTTGTCCATGCTGCCCTCGGGGTCTCGTCCAACTCAGTCTGTGTCTCAGATCCTTCGCTATATAGTAATTAGGTTTTATTCTGTTCCTCCCTTCTCTCCCTGCATTTTCCCTCTCATTCATGTCCTTTTATCTACCTCTGTCTGTCTGTCTCATAATAAGCTTCTTCTACAATAATGTGTTACCTCCTGCAGTCTCTTGCAATGTCTGTCTCCATCAGAAGCAAAGTAGTTAATTACTTAAGCAATACATTTTATTGATCAACAGTTTTTTGGGGGTACCACTTTAGAATACTGTTCCATCATTAATGATTAACTACACAGGAATAAGTGAGTAATGCAGTATTAACACTCTAGTAACTAGTATTAACTAACAAGAAACTCTGATTAATAAATGAGTTAGTAATAGTGCTTAGTTGAATGTGGTAGTTCACTAATAGCTAATCAGTAACTACAATTTTTTCATACCTCCCAGAGGACTACTAAGAATTACAGGTTCATAATTAATGTGAATAATGTATAATTAATTCTAAAGTGAAGATCATGGTAACCCACTAGTAATGACTTAGTGTTACTAAATCCTTCAGAATGAACTACTAATTATTTGGATCAGTATTCTAAAGTGAAAAACATGATAACTCTCTATTACCGAAGTCATTGTAAACTTTTGACGTTTTTGTAAGGCTTTGGACAATAGTGACACAAGTGTTACTACATACTTCTATAGGAATTACTAGTTGTTTGGATCAGCATTCTAAAGTGAAGATCATGATAACCCACTAGTAATTACTTAAGTGTTACTATCCAAAACCTTACATAAACCTCAAAAGCTTACAATGACTTCAGTAATTTAAACTGAACAAAATTATAAATGAAACACTTGTTTTTGCCCCCATTTTTCATGTGCTGAACGCGAAAATCTAAGACTTTTTCTATGCACACAAAAGGCCTATTTCTCTCAAACATTGTTCACAAATCTGTCTAAATATGTGTTAGTGAGCACTTCTCCTTTGCCGAGATAATCCATCCACCTCACAGGTGTGGCATATCAAGATGCTGATTAGACAGCATGATTATTGCATTATTATAATGCAGTTTTTATATTGCATGATTATTGTGCCTTAGGCTGGCCACAATAAAAGGCCACTCTAAAATGTGCAGTTTTATCACACAGCACAATGCCACAGATGTTGCAAGTTTTGAGGGACCTTGCAATTAGCATGCAGGAATGTCCACCAGAGCTGTTTTTCTCTACCATAAGCCGTCTCCAAAGGCGTTTTAGAGAATTTGGCAGTACATCCAACCGGCCTCACAACCGCAGACCACGTGTAATCACACCAGCCCAGGACCTCCACATCCAGCATCTTCACCTCTGAGATCGTCTAAGACCAGCCACCTAGACAGCTGCTGCAACAATCGTTTTGCAAAACCAAAGAATGACACAAACTGTCAGAAACCATCTCAGGGAAGCTCATCTGCATGCTTGTTGTCCTCATCGGGGTCTCGACCTGACTACAGTTCGTCGTCATAACCGACTTAAGTGGGCAAATGCTCACATTCGATGGCGTCTTTGGACACTTTGGAGAGGTGTTCTCTACACGGATGAATCCTGGTTTTCACTATACAGGGCAGATGGCAGACAGCGTGTATGGAGTCGTGTGGGTGAGCGGTTTGCTGATGTCAGCGTTGTGGATCGAGTGGCCCATGGTGGCGGTGGGGTTATGGTATGGGCAGACGTATGTTATGGACAGTGAACACAAGTGCATTTTATTGATGGCATTTTGAATGCACAGAGATACTGTGATGAGATCCTGAGGCCCATTGTTGTGCCATTCATCCACGACCATCACCTCATGTTGCAGCATGATAATTCACGGCCCTATGTTGCAAGGATCTGTACACAATTCCTGGAAGCTGAAAACATCCCAGTTCTTGCATGGCCAGCATACTCACCGGACATGTCACCCATTGAGCATGTTTAGGATGCTCTGGATCAGCATATACGACAGCGTGTTCCAGTTCCTGCCAATATCCAGCAACTTCACACAGCCATTGAAGAGGAGTGGACCAACATTCCACAGGCCACAATCAACAACCTGATCAACTCTATGCAAAGGAGATGTGTTGCACTGCGTGAGGCAAACGGTGGTCACACCAGATGCTGACTGGTTTTCGGACCATTTTAGAATGGCCTTTTATTGTGACCAGCTTAAGGCACAACTTTGTAATAGTCATGCTGTCTAATCAGCATCTTGATATGCCACACCTGTGAGGTGGATGGATTATCTGTTGCATATTAAGTGTTGCATTTTTGTTCAGTGTACTACAGAGTTATGTTTTTCACTTTAGAATACTAATCCAAATAATTAGTAATTCCTTTAGAAGGATGTAGAAACACTTGAGTCATTACTAGTGGGTTACTATGACCTTCACTTTAGAATTAATTATACATTATGCATTATTCGTGTTAATTATGAACCTGTATATAGTAGTTCTTAGTAGTCCTCTGGGAGTTCTGAAAAAATAGAAGTTATTGATTAGCTATTAGTGAACTACCACATTCAACTGAGCACCAATACCAATACTTCGTTAATCAGAGTTTCTTGTTAGTTAATAGTAGTTACTAGAACGTTAATATTGCATTACTCATTTGTTCCTGTGTAGTTAATGAAGGAACAGTATTCTAAATTGTTACCTTTTTTGTTCTCTACTTATGTCCAGTTAGTGGCTGATTTTGTTTCTCTATTATAATGGATCAGGATCTCATGTCTCCAGACTGAGCACTATCCCATTAGACATCAGTGCAATTACTCCAGATCTTATCTCTACAAACTGATAAAACTATTACAAGAGGTTTAACCCATAAATATCCCATTAAACCACAGTTGGATATCTGTGGCTTTAAAGTCATCTACAGTAGGAGCAAAATGTATATGGACACTTTTTAACTCTTAAGACACACCAAATACTGTATTCTTTGCTTTCTGTGAGATAACAAAATATACTATATTGCCAAAGTTTTGGGACGCCAGTCTTTACATGCACATGAACTTTAATGACATCCCATTAAGATAATCCGTAGGGTTTAATATGGAGTTGGCCCACCATTTGTAGCTATAACAGCTTCAACTGTTCTGGAAAGGCTTTCCACAAGGTTTAAGAGTGTGTTTATGGGAATTATTGACCATTCTTTTAAAAGCGCATTTGTGAAATCAGGCACTGATGTTAGACGAGAAGGCCTGGCTTGCAGTCTCCACTCTAATTCATCCCAAAGGTGTTCTATCAGGTTGAGGTGAGGACTCTGTGCAGGCCAGTCAAGTTCCTCCACACCAAACTCGATCATATCTTTATGGACCTTCCTTGGTCATGTTTGAACAGAAAGGGGCCATCCCCAAACTGTTCCCACAAAGTTGGGAGCATGAAATTGTCCAAAATCTCTAGGTATGCTGAAGCATTAAGAGTTCCTTTCAGTGGAACTAAGGGACACTTGAACTAAGGGCCAAGCCCAACCCCTGACAAACCACCCCACACCATAATCCGCTCTTGACACAATGCAGTCAGGCAAGAACCGTTCTCCTGGCAACAGCCAAACCCAGACTCGTCCATCAAATTGCCAGTCAGAGAAGCATGATTGGTCACTCCAGAGAACACGTCTCCACTGCTCTAGAGTCTTTTACACCACTGCATCCCGTACTTTGCACTGCACTTGGTGAAGTAAGGCTTGGATGCAGCTGCTTGGCCATGGAAACCCATTCCATGAAGCTCTCTGCTGTTCTTGAGCTAATCTGAAGGCCACAAGAAGTTTGGAGGTGTGTAGCTATTTCTTTGTAGCTTTTGCGCACTGTGCACCTCAGCATGCACTAGCCCCGTTCTGTGATTTTATGTGGCCTACAACTTCATGGCTGAGTTGCTGTTGTTCTCAATTGTTTCCACTTTGTTATAATACCACCAACAGTTGACCGTGGAATATTTAGTAGTGAGGAAATTTCATGAATGGACTTAATGCACAGGTGGCAACCTATCACAGTACCACGCTTGAATTCACTGAGCTCCTGAGAGCGACTCATTCTTTCACAAATGTTTGTAGAAGCAGTCTGCATGTCTAGGTGCTTGATTTTACACCTGTGGCCATGGAAGTGATTGGAACACCTGAATTCAATGATTTGGAGGGGTGTCCCAATAATGTTGGCAATATTGGCAATATAGTGTATACAAGAGTGGTCTCTAAAGTCTCTAAATACTTTTGGGGCCACTATACTATGCTATACTAGTATGTACTGTTGACAATATTAACGTTTTTTGCAGATAAATGTATTCAACATTTAAGTTTTTTTAATTAATTAATTTTTTTTTTTTATTCTGGCAAAATAAAAATGGCCAAAAATCTCAATAACTCATCCTGCTCTCACTCATTTTGTCAAATCAAATGCACTAGAATGAGAACATTCCTCTCCAATACAAGCCGCTTCTGACAAGTAGTTGCAAATAATGATTATAATGTAAACTAAAGGCTACTAGATGTTTTTAAAAACCAGGCAAGTCTGTAATACATGGAGCAAAGGTATCATTTAGCATCAAAGGTATCATAAGCATTAATCTCAATAGCAGTTGCGTAGTAGTTTTGCATTATTTTTTCCCCAAACCATTTAGGTGCCAACCCCACCCACAGGCCAGAAACCTGTGCTTGTCAACCGATTTCATGCTGTTGTTGTTTTTAAGACTCCAGGGGGGTATTCTAGAAAGCAGGTTATGTGACATATCCGGGTATGTTTAAAGTGTCATGAAACTCCCTTGCTTCAGCAGTGTCTTTTCACATCCTTCAGTTTGAAAGGGTTCCAAAAAGGGGCATGGTAAAGTGTGGAAAGAGGGAAGGGTTTACATAAAAAGGGAGTTTTGTTAAAGTGCCCCTATTATGGATTTTTGAAAATTACCTTTCATGTAGTGTGTAATATAGTTCTAAATGAATGAAATCATCCTGCAAAGTTTTAAATCTGAAAGTGCACCGTATATAAAGCTATTGTCTCTCAAAAGTAAGAGTCGGCTCTGAGTCAATTAAACTAATAATTTTTCAAACGAATCGCAAGCCGCTTTGTTGTGACGTCAAGACGAAACATTAGCATATTGCACATCCACTTATTGCGCACGCAGACACCAGGGAAAACTTGAACCACCTCAAACACTGCAGCGGATACTGGAAAGCGTCACGTCAAGAAGACACTATGCTCTACAATGTGTTTATTGTGGTTCATATTGTGTAGGTATCTGGCTAACCAGCTAACTTGCGTTATTACTGTGTGCAATTAATTAGAAACACACACACACACACACACACACACACACACACACACACGCGCACATACATATGCAGGTTTGTTGATATGCTGATGGTGAGGAATTACAGTTGAAACATCTCATAATGCATCTCAAACTGAGTAGCATCACTGAGAAACATCCTGCTCAAGGTTTGGGTTTGAATAACTAGTTCTTCCAATTTTTTTTATCATCGATTCGGACTTGGCGCTGGGATTGGTGTAAAATTGATGTCATCATTACTGTAAGCCTCCTATCAGAGTTCAGTTATGGTAATGGATGTTTGTTTCTGAAATACGCGCTGTACGTGGTAGAATCACAACAGACTGGGCCATCTGACCAATCAGAGCAGAGTAGGCTTGTAGAAAGGAGGGATTTAGAGAGACTGATTCATCAGTCAAGTCATTTGAGAATCATTGAAAATTGTGGTGATGTGCAATGTGTATTATTAGAAAATGAAATAGTTTTTTGACCTTTGATGCATGTAAACCTGTTGTTGGAGACTTCCAAAACTAAATTAGGAAACTTTAAAATAGCATAATAATAACACTTTAAGCACATAAAGACAGCTAATTTGCACTCTGGCAATATAAACGCACACAGGTGAGATGGATAGCGATGCCTACACGAGGAAGTTGGGGTTGAGGTTGAATTCCAAGAAGAATGTGCTCTCACTTGTCTGGGCATGGTTTGGGATTTCGACGATGATGTCCCCTGCTCATAATGTTTCGATTATCTTAGCCATGAATGAACTAAAGCTAGGCCATCACTCACTGTCAAACAGTTTCAGAGAATGTTGGGTCTGATGACAGCTGCTTCCAACGTGATACCTTTTGGCCTGCTGTACATGAGACCGCTGCAGTGGTGGCTCAAAACCAAGGAATTCTCCCTGAGAGGAAATCCGCTCTGTATGATCAAGGTCATGCAGCAATGCCTTCGTGCCTTAGTCATGTGGAAAAAACCTTGGTTCCTTTCCCAAGGACCTGTGCTGGGGGCTCCTTGTCGTCGTGTCATGCTAATGATGGATGCATCCCTCACAGGTTGGGGGGCAATCATGAGTGGTCCCTTGGCTCCAGGTCTGTGGTGGGACCATCATCTCTTGTGGGACATAGATTGCCTGAAAATGCTGGCCATGTTTCAGGCCCTGAAACACTTCCTCCCAGACCTGAGAGGCCGTCATGTGCTTTTTCGAACCAACAACACATCGGTGGTCTCATAAACCATAAGGAGGGTCAGCAGTCGTGCCCTGTGTACAAGCTGGTTCACCAGATCTTCCTGTGAGCCCAAGGGAAACTGCTCTTTATCAGGGCAATTTATATCCCGGGGGATCTAAACCAGGGAGTGGACATCCTGTCGAGGCAGGGGCAGAGGTCCAGGGAAGGGAGACTCCACCCTGAGGTGGTGGAGCTCCTATGGGAGAATTTTGGTCGAGCAGAAGTAGATCTCTAAAGATTCGAGGAAACTCTATGCCTTGAAGTGGAAATTATCCACTTCATAGCACAGAAGTCACCAGTTGGACCCAATTAACTGCCCAGTGAGTGCAGTGCTGGAGTTCCTGCAGGAGCGATTCTCCGCAGGGTTATCCCCCTCTAAAATAAAGGTGTGTGTGTGTGTGGCAGTCTTAGCTGCTTACCACACTCCTTTGGGTGCTGTGTCTTTGGGGAGACACCCCGCTAGTGGCACCTTGAGGCTTAGACCTGCAGTCTGCATGAGGGTGCGGCCTGGGACCTGGCCATAGTATTGGAAATCCTTCCTTTGGCTCCTTTCAAGCCTATTGAGGAAGTTTCTGAGAAGTTTCTCACACTGAAAACAATTTTTCTCCACACTATCTCAAAAGGATTGGAGACATACAAGCCCTCTCGGTTTCTCCCTTGTGCTTGGAATTTGCACCTGGTATGGTAAAGGCTTTTCTTCACCCTAGACCGGGCTATGTTCCTAAGGTTCCTACTAATATTGTAGGACCTATCGTACTGCAGGCCTTCTGTCCTCCTCCCTTCCAGACGTCAGACCAAGAGAAACTAAATCTGCTCTGCCCAGTTAGGGCCTTAGATGCTTATGTCCACAGAGCTGCCCTGTGGAGAAAGTCTGAACAACTGTTTGTTTGCTTTGGGTCAATTAGGAAGTCGTGCCCAGCTTCTAAGCAGAGCATGAGTAAGTGGGTGGCCAAGGCCATCTCACTTTCTTATGAGTTTCTTTGTCTATACGGGCCCACTCTACTAGGAGTATGGCTGCTTCCAAAGCATTACTGTCAGGAGTTTCCCTCCAAGATGTTTGTGATGCAGCAGGCTGGTCCTCATCGCACACATTCGTGAGGTTTGACACTTGCTCCTATGGTGGTGTGGATATAGTGTTCCCACATCATTTTGACGCAGCGTGAGTTCCCTTAAAAGGGAACGTCTTATGTATGTAACCCTAGTTCCCTGACTCTCTACTCCCAGCATGCCCTTGGTCAACTTGCTTCAGGTCTATCAGAAGCTAACACTGTTTGCTTTGTCAGAATTAATTAAATAGAAACATTTTGCCTGAATAAACATTAGCCATTTCGTGGCACCAAAAACTGTAGGCTTTATTTAACTAGCCTGATTTCATTTTTAGACTGAATTCATCAAGCTTTCATTTGTTTCCAATGTGGGATACATAGCACCTGTGTCTGCTTGTGTTGCAGTAGTATTTTATGCTCTTTACGTTTATAGAGGACCACTGTGTTTATTAAATATGCCTACATATACAATATATGGGCAAAAGTATTGGGGGACTTGACCAATAACATTACATGGACTGTAATGACATCACATTCTAAATACATAGACATTAATATGGAATCGGTCCCCTCTTTGCAGCTATAACAGCTTACACTCATCTGGGAAGACTTTCCACAAGATTTTGGAGTGTTTTCATCCAGTAGAGCATTTGTGAGATCAAGCACTGTTGCTGGACTAGAAAGCCTTGCTCGCAGTTTCTGTTCCAGTTCATCCAAAAGTTGTTCGATGGGGTTGAGGTCAGGACTCTGTGTGCACCAGTCACGTTCTTACACACCAAACTCTTTATAGACTTTTAATGTCTTTATGGACATTGCTTTGTGCACTGCATGGGGCACAGTCATTTTATAGTTGGCACAATGCAGTCAGCCAGGTAACAGTAATTAAGGATTTTTACTTTGTTACTGTACTTAAGTCAATTTTTTAAGTATCTGTACTTTATTTTAATTTTGGGAAACTTTTACTTTTGCTTCACTACATTCCAAAGCATAATATCATACTTTTTTACTCCACTACATTAAATAAAATCCTGCCGTTCCATGTTATTTTAAACTGAAGAAATTGTCACCCGCTCAGAGACGTGTTAGAGGTGTCAAGCTGATTCTTTTCAATCAACCTAATCAGTTTGCAAATTACCAATGTATTTGTGAATTGGATTGCATCTGTTCTCAAGTTAACACTGATTCAAATGATCCAGTCAGAGCAAGTCTCCAGTTAGAAAGTCAATACATTTCCAAGTCTGTCTCAAAATGAGCCAAGAACGGGAGATCCTTGGAGCTTGAGTGTGTCTGATGGTTCAAAAAGTAAGTATTTAGGTCATGACTGTCAGTTGTTTGTGAACTAAATATGCTGTAAAAGGGTGAGCTGTTTAAGCCCATTGTCATGTCCACATTTGTGTATTACTGTCTAAACAGAGTAGGTTTTAGGTAAAAACTAAACATATTGTTAAAATAGAGCAAATGAATGCCCATGCATTTTAGACTATAGATATAGAAAGACAGTTCACTCCTATTTCTTATGAATGGGAGAAACTGCAATGCACAATATGGCGGAATATGTCCCACCTTCTAAGTAAAAGAGCCATTCGCTGATTGACAAAGTCATTATGTCACTGCAGCTGCTGTTAGAAGAGGTTCCCATAGAAACCTGAGACTCTGCATTAGGACTGTGCATTGGCTAGTTTAGCTTAAAAAAAACATATATCAGAAGTTTAGACTGATGTGGCTTTAAAATGCATGAAGATAATACATTTTCATGATGATGAAGAACTGCAATGTCACGTGACTTTGATAAAGATGATAATCAAAACCAAACAGATGTTTTAGTTTTTGGCAGAGTAGCCGAGGCACAAACTGTTCTGGAAAGTGGGGTGGGAAGCAGCAGCGCATTTGCATTTAAAGATATATGCACGAAAACAGCATGTCAAGTCAAGTCACCTTTATTTATATAATGCTTTTTACAATGCCGATTGTTTCAAGCAGCTTCACAGTATTAAACAGGAAAATAATGCAACAGAATTTGATTCGGCTGTACAGCCGCTCTGGAGAAAACGGGGATGTCATCCAGCTCACTTCAATTATCATATAGTATCAATGCGGGCAGATCAGTAATATAGTTGAATATTTAGTGTCCCCAATTGAGCAAGCCAAAAGCCAGAGGTGACGGTGACGGTGGCAAGGAACCAAAACTCCATCAGGTGACAGAATGGAGAAAAAAAACCTCGGGAGAAACCAGGCTCAGTCAGGGTGCCAGTTCTCCTCTGGCCAACGAACAAACAGTGTATTATTATGATTCTGGCAACATTACAGGTCAGAAGTCATATTAGATTGGAATATTCGAAAGATCGGAGTCATCACGCATGTCGTGTCGATGAGGCATTTACAGGAGGAAGTTTAATTGACACGGTCTCTGCAGACATTTCAGGGATGCGTTGGTCATGTCTAGGCGCAGGTCCACCATCTGATCTGGATACGGCCCGGATCCGGCTGACTGCAGTAAACCTCGGGATAAACAGAGAGACTAATTTTAGCATAGATGCCATTCTTTTTTTTAATGTAACGAGTACATCAGGTGTTATGGGAAGTGTTCCTGGTTCCGGCTGACTTAATTAATGCAGCATAAAACAATCATTTAAATGATTTGAATAATAGAAATTGATAATGTTCTATGTGTATGCCATAGCAAAGAGATGTGTTTTTAGTCTAGATTTAAACTGACAGAGTGTGTCTGCTTCCTGAACAATGCTAGGAAGACAATGCTAGTTCCAGAGTTTAGGTGCTAAATAGGAAAATGATCGACCACCTGCAGTTGATTTTGATATTCTAGGTATTATCAACTGGCCAGAATTTTGAGACCGCAATAGATGTGATGGAGTATAATGTGTTAAGAGCTCGCTCAAGTACTGGGGAGCTAAACCATTTAGTGCTTTGTAAGTAATTTACAAGATTTTAAATGCTTTTCCTTCCACTCAAATATGGGCATTTACAACATGGTTAAATAAATGATCTGTGGGGTATTTTGAGTTATAACTTGACAGGCACATTCTGGGGACACCTGACACTTATATTACATCTTGTAAAAAGGCGTATAATAGTTCTCCTTTAAGTTTGCATTACGTTTCTTATTGACTAGTGCTGCATGGCTACTTAAAAATTCATAATTGATAATGATTCAGACTGAGCTGTATCCTATTTAACCTATTTTAAGCTCTACCCTCCCCTATGTATTTTGAGCAGTAAGATGTGTATATAAAATTGCAAAATAAACATTCATCAGGCAGTACTTTTTACTTTAATACTTAAGTACATTAAAAATAAAATATCTTTGTACTTTTACTCAAGTAAAATTGAAAAGGAGTACTTTTACTCAAGTACTTGATTTGTGTACTTCATCCACTGATGAAATGTATGGCATTTTACTCTCAGACCTCTGTATATTCAGGGCCCCAGAAAGAACAAAGCAGGCGTTTCCAGGAAGTAAACACGGTCGGCTAAGCTAACCGTATTGTGTGTTTATTTTTACCCTTTGCCAGACAGAGTGGAGCAGAGTGCATTCATATGTGTGTGTGTGTATGAGAGGTAGTATTAGTAGTGTGGCAGTATGGGACGGTGGAAAGGGGGGGGGAAGGTGGGCAATGAGTAATGCAGGAGACTTAAGGATGCAGGATTAAGTCTGTTGTGTAACAGCTGTGGTCTTTTGGGATGAACTAAAACGGAAAGCACTCACACTGCTTTATTTCTTCCTGATATTCTAAGTAATATCAAATTCAGATCTGAGCTCACTTGAACTGTTGGAACTAAATGGACCTACAATTGAACTAAATCAACACTGAGCTGACTTCAGTTGGGCAACAGCCCAAATGCACTATTTTCCTGTTATTACAAGCTGCTTTGAAACAATATGTGTTGTATAACGTGCTATATAAATAAAGGTGACTTGAATTGACTTGACTATTAATATGAACGTGAAGAGGTACACTATCTTCATTTTAACTCAAACATTACACTTTTGACTGGCTAAAAATTGTTATAGCTTTGTGGTTTAGTGTGCAATGTAGGTTCTTTGTCACAGCAGATGATCTTCTGAATTTTGGTTAATATCAGTAACTGTGGACATAGGAAGGGATTAATGACAGCTGAATAATGGCAACAAACAGTTACATATGTGTAGAAACAGTAACCTACTGTAAGTTGGGCACAGATGAGCATGAGATGAGCATGAGATGAGTGCACAGCACGAAAACAATGTAAATTGTCAATGAAAACAGCTCAACCACTTAGATATCACACATGATGACTGTGGGGGGTTTTAGTGTGCAATCAGCTTTGTTTCTGTGACCAGTGTATTCAAGCTTGATGACTTCTGAAAATAAGCTTGACTGTTAAAAAGAAAAGCTGAACATTTGTTCCCAAATAAAATATGTGACTCGTGCTGGTAAAATGAGTCAGAATGCGCACAGGCAAATCATGAGCTACAGACAAAAATATTTTTGTCAAATTTGAGGTTTTCACAAAAATAAGTTCATTAAGCCCTCGTCTACCGATCCCAATGCTCCAAATACCAATTAAACATCAAGTATCTTTAGTGTACATTTTCTTTGAGGAGTACCTTTCCCTTGTCCATGAAAATTATGTTTTTTCTTTGCTCGCTTCTCGACAGTGCTTCCCCTCAGCACAAGTTTGGTATCGTTTTAAAGTGCAGCATTCCAACTAAGTGAATATTCATAGCAAATTCTCGATGGCATCAGTCTGTACCAATGAAATGTGTTTTTCAAACTCATTGAAAAAAAACAAAAAAAAACGATTTTACTGCTTACAGCTGACTGACATATCTGAAGAGTGCACACACCTTTTCCATTCTGTCCTTGTATCCGTGCAGACGTGTTTTTTCTCTCTCTGTTCCCTGCTGGCTCTCGCGCTGTTTTGTTTTGTCTAGTGTTTCGCTCTCTTCTCTTCTCTGACTGCTGCTCTGCTGGACTCTTGAAAATACTGAAATGGAATTGATTAACTGGTCAATCAGCGCAATCGACAAGATTTTCTCACTAAGGAAGGGTGCCCCGGGAGAACCCACCTGCCCGGACGGGACCTTTGCCGCAGGGTACGTGAGGGACGCATGGAACAACTGGCAAGTCCTGTGCCTGGAGGCTCTGTCCATGCGGGAAGATTTATACATGATTGGATTATTGATGGCGGGGTCCTATTCTTTGGCTTTGGGATTGCCCTGACCTATCGGAAGATTGGTAAGACAGCTGCAAGCAAATTCACCCAGCCGCTGTCTGTGGAAATTAAACAATGCTTCGGGTTCTGTGTGACCGCTTGAAGGAATTAGATCAGAAAGTGATAGGAATTGAGGAACTGAACCGTAATAACGCAGTCCGGATCTGCGGATACGCAGGGAAGAGTGGGCTCTATCGGGGTCAGATCGGTGAACTTTTACGGACTGTAACCGGTCTGGCCATGAGGCTGGACGTAATGTCTAGGGAAACTGCACAGACCGGACGCCAATGCTGAGGACCAGATCTGATTGATTGATTATGATCCGGACAAATTACCAAGATCATCAAATGGATTAAAAATAATAAATTGTATTTGCCTGACCTAATCAACTAGCCCAACGAACCTCACTTGGTCCCTATCTCTCGGTTGGGAGGTCAGCCGGGCAGCTGTCTGCTATCTATCTTCCCTGTGCACTGCCTTATCTCCCTTCAAGGACAAACCATAGAACTGAACTCGAAACATCTGAAGTTATGGCTAACATTCTCACACAACACAATCTCAGACTCACTCGCACCATACACAACCTACCCGATCCCACCCCCCCCTCCAACCGTCTGCCTGTTTATCTGTTTATCTATCTCCTCTCCCACTATACAAAAATCCCATCATGACCACGTGTACTGTGTCATGTTTATGTTTATGTTTATGTTTTGTTGTGTTTGCTATGTAATGCTTGCTAAATTGCATTCTTGTATTTCTGAGAGCGAATAATCGGCTGCGGCCGGAGGCTTGCTCCAAACTTCATTTCGTTATACTGTACTTGTACATGTGTAATGACGAATAAACTTCAACTTCAACAAAGACGCCCCAGACAGCGTGTAATCCCGATATACACATATACACAGAATTACAGTATTTCAAAATATCTTGATGAGTATTAACGCAACATTATCTGTTATGTCTTAACTGAACATCTGGTTAACTGATGGGGAAAAACATCTGATGTGTAGCATTATATTAGATCCGTGTGGTACAGTAGGTCTTAATGTATAGGCTGTGTGTTTCAAACAATTGTGGTATCATGGGACTTGGTGTGTGCCAAATTTGGTGTTATTACTAGGGATTATAAGGTATGGTTACTAGGTGATTTTGTTTTGGAACCTTAAACAAACTTTATTATTACAATTAACAATAGCAATTAAATATTCAATATTGATTTTTTATTTTTATTTTTGGTCTTATTCCAATAAATCATACATCATTTTAAAGGTTTTTTAATAGAGAATGAAAATAACAAATTTTTGATAATGTGCTCATTGCATCTCATTTTGCCAGCACAGGTCATATAGGCTTAAATTGTTTAAATTGGTTCAAATCAAATCATATGGTTTAAATTGTTACTGCTTTTAGTTATTATTTTGGAATAAATGTAAAAATGCGCACTAACTTGATGAAATGTATACTTTTTTGTATAAATGAATAGAACATTAGGCTACATAGTGTAAAAATAGAAAATAGAATTGCATTTGTTTATTTAACCAGGAAAATTAAGTGTAACAGGGACATCAATTTACATTTGATAGATATAAAAAATGTGAGGATTTTGCCTCATTTTAAAACACCACTGAGTTAGACATCTTTACTATGTCTATTTTGGGGCCCTCCAGTGGTTGGACTGTGAATAGTGCATGGTTTGCATGAGCATGCTGACTGGATTACTGGATTATATATGTAGGGATCTTTAGCACACTGCAGATCCATAGATATATGCTCCCTTTCCATCCTGTCCACATCAGAACACGGCAGATGTTTCTCTTGTCCTGTAACATCTTTCATGATTGCTTTTAGCTACATTTTTATTTACTAGCAAGTTTTAAAGTTATTTGATTTGGCAAAAAGGCCTGCTACAAAAACAAGTCCTGCTATACTGTACAGACAGTAAAAGGATTTGAATTTCAGATGAGTAGTTAGGAAAATATTTGCATCAAATCTTGATATAGGCCTACCTGTATTTTTTACTGTGTATTTTAAACAGTGGTGGACGTAGTACACAAATCAAGTATACTAGAGCTTAAATAGGTTACAGCTCAGTCTGACATCATTATGAATTATTATGTATTTTCATTTTTCAACTAGCCAGCACTAGGTTCACTAATCGGACACTGGTATATTGCGTCTCTGAGTGGGTGATGATTTCTGGATGTATCCATTTTGGGGGGTGGATTCATTTAAAGTAAAGCAATTGTCAGGTTTTAGCCAGGTTTCTGTCAAACAGCACATCTAGGTTATGATCTGTAATCATATCTTTAACAATAAGTGCTTTTGAGGAAAGGGATCGAATATTCACCAACCTGAGCTTTATCATTTGATCATCTTTATTATTTCTGTTTTTTATTTGTTGAACATCAATTAAATGCTCTGGCTCCTGGCAATTGTGACTATGGTGGCTGGTGTCTCTATTTTCACATTTGCCAATAACTATATTATTATAACAATAATTAGTGCATCACTGAGTGGGGAGAACCTGTTTGATGTTCTAATCAAAACGGAAGAGCTGTGTTTTGTCCCGTGACTATGCTGTCTCACAGTCATCCTGCTGAACAGGCTCTGTAGCTGGAACCGAACAATGTACAGTGATCACTATGCTAGTCGCATCCAAAGCAGAATCTAAAGTATCACAATTGTTTGATGGGCTCATAGAAGATGTGAACGCACGCAAGAAAAAAGACAGTAAGCATGGATGGCAGGTTAACAGGCTAGCAAAATGCTAGCTCGTTGTGCTAGCGATAGCGATGTCAGATCAATGTGACAGACAATATTAGATAACATTAGATATATTGTGATGATTAAATTATATTAAGCAAAATAAACAGCAGGAAAGATAGAAAATGGAGCTATACAGAGCTACAGCGAGGAGACAAAAAAAAAACGCTGTGCAACAGTGAAAAAGTCCGTCTGTACACTACAAAGTGCATCTGTCCGTCTTACTTTATAAAGTAAATTATCTAGCTTCCGGCGAATCGCCTTCTGTATTCAAGTTCAAGTTTCAAGTTTCAAGTTTATTTGTCATTACACATGTACAAGTACAGTATAACGAAATGAAGTTTGGAGCAAGCCTCCGGGCCGCAGCCTTTTCAGGCGCCGCCACACGCTCTCCAGAAATACAAGAATGCAGTTGGCAAGCATTACATAGCAAACACAACAAAACATAACATAACACAGTACACGTGGTCACGTGATGGGATTTTTTGTATGGAGTGGGAGAGGAGATAGATAAGGACAGGCAGACGGATGGAGGGGGGCTGGGATCGGGATCGGTTGTGTATGGTGCGAGTGAGTCTGAGATTGTGTTGTGTGAGAATGTTAGCCATAACTTCAGATGTTTTCGAGTTCAGTTCTATGGTTTGTCCTTGAAGGGAGATAAGGCAGTGCACAGGGAAAGATAGCAGACCAAGCTGTCAGGCTGACCTCCCAACCGAGAGATAGGGACAAGTGAGGTTCGGTGGGGTAGTTGATTAGGTCAGGCAAATACAATTTTTTAATCCATTTGATGATCTTCGGTAATTTGTCCGGATCATAATAATCAATCAATCAGTTCTGGTCCTCAGCATTCGCGTCCGGTCTGTGCAGTTTCCCTAGACATTACGTCCAGCCTCATGGCCAGACCGGTTACAGTCCGTAAAAGTTCACCGATCTGACCCCCGATGGAGCCCACTCTTCCCTGCGTATCCGCAGTCCGGACTGCGTTGTTACGGTTCAGTTCCTCAATTCGTATCACTCTCTGATCTAATTCCTTCAAACGGTCACACACAGCCCCGAAGCATTCCTTAATTTCCACAGACAGCGGCTGGGTGAATTTGCTTGCAGCTGTCTTACCAATCTTCCGATAGGTCAGGGCAATCCCAAAGCCAAAGAATAGGAACCCCGCCATCAATAATCCAATCATGTATAAATCTTCCGCATCCTCCACGGACAGAGCCTCCAGGCACAGGACTTGCCAGTTGTTCCATGCGTCCCTCACGTACCCTGCAGCAAAGGTCCCGTCCGGGCAGGTGGGTTCTCCCGGGGCACCCTTCCTTTGTGAGAAAATCCTATCGATCGTGCTGATTGACCAGTTAATCAATTCCATTTCCACTCAAAGCGCCAGAGCACAGCGGGAGCAGAGAGAAAACACGTCTGCACTGAATGAAGGACAGAGTCAAGAGGAAAAAAGACAACTTACAGAAAAAGTGTAGCACCTCTCGCAGTTCAAAATGCTTACGCTACATCTGACGAGTGTAACTGGTGTGCAAAGTCATCAGATAAGACACATCATTGCAAGTAAGCATTTTGATCTCGATTCGCGATTCACTGGAAGCTAGATCATTTACTTTATAAAGTTTTAAATATGGATATTTTTCTTACACAAACGCATCGCTTTTCTTCAGAAGGCCTTTATTAACCCTACATTTTTGGGTGAACTAACCCTATAAACATCAAGTTTCGCATGCTGCACATGTCAGAAATTCCAGCGAGTATTTCCATTTTGGATATTCTGACAAGAAGCGAGTATGGAAGCTTGTTTCCGCCACTGAATAAAAAAATAAAAAAGGTAATTGGTACTTTTTATCTCGCAATTCTGACTTTTTTTCTTGCATTTGCGAGTTTATATCACGCAATTCTGAGAAAGTCAGAATTGCGAGATCAAAAGTACCAATTACCTTTTTTATTTTTTATTTCTTATTGCTTTCAAAAAAAAAAAAAATTTATTTTTGAATTGCATGAATTATTAAAGAAAAAAAGTCAATTGCAAGTTTATATCCCTATATTCTGAGGGGAAAAAAAGACAATTTCAAGATATAACAAGCTCCATGGACTTGAATGAATGAGTGCCGGTGGGTGCATGCGCATCAATAATTCTAACTAAAATACACATTTTGCTAGTGTATTTTTAAAATATGAAAAAATATAAAAATAATTCATATTTATGAAAGCAGTAACAGTAAAGGCATTATTGTTGGAATAGCCCATTGATTAAAGGGATAGTTCACCCAAAAATGTTATGTTTATCTGCTTACCCCCAGGGCATCCAAGATATAGGTGACTTTGGTTCTTCAGTACAACACAAATTACGATTTTTAACTCCAACTGTTGCAGTCTGTCAGTTGTATAATGCATGTGAATGGTAGCAAAATCTATGAGTATAACAAAAACCAAAAAAAAAGTAACAATTTAGAATAATGATCCATCATTAATAGGTAACTATGCAGGAAGCAATGCAAGACTATATTAACACTTCAGCTACTACTATTAACTAAATGTAACATACTGCTCTGAGACACAAAGGTTGAGAATCCAAACGCAGCTTTAATGAAGGATAATACACAATCATAGTAAAAAACAGGCAAAAGATCATACACAGGCAAGCAGTCCAAACAGGCAAACAAGACAGGAGAGACAGGCAAAAGGGTAATCAACAGAAGGGGCAAGTAATCCAAAACCAAGCGATAAGAAACCAGGGAAACCACTCAGAAATGCAGTGATACAAACAAGACTTCTCAGTAAATGACAGAGTGAACATGGTTTATATAGGTGATGAGGCTAATGACACACAGGTGTAAACAATGATGGCTGATGAGACCGGGCAAAGGATTATGGGTAATGTAGTCTTTGATGGAATGACAGTCCGGGGTGGAGTGCCCTCTGGTGGAAATCAGGGGAACTCTCACTGGTGAATCGTGACACTAATATAGAAACAAGCTTAACTAATCAGTAAGTAATATCGAATTTAGGAGTTCCTTGTTAAGTAATCAGTAGTTACTGAATATTATACTGAATACATTAATAACTATTAACTAACTGACAAATTAGAAAGAACATTATTGTGTGTCTGAGACATAATCAGTCATCTGAAGTGAAAAAACATCTTTTCACTTTAAAATAATGGTCCAGATCACTAGTAGTCCTTGAAGAGTGACTAGGTAACACTTGAATAATTAGTGATGCATTTTATGACTTTATTTAGAGTAAAGAAGGACAATCTTCAAGAACTACTAGTGATTGGTTTTAGGCATAGAATGTAACATTTGTATTTTAACCCTTTTTGCTTATAATGCACAGCATAGCCTACATAAATACATTTGCCATATTTGTTTTCATAGACTATAAAATACAGATATTTGATAAATTTACTGAAGTACCGTATTAAAATAAAAATACTTAGTTACTGTCCACCACTGATTTTAAAACAGGTTTTTTTGTTGGAAAGTCTTGTGAGCAG
Organism: Paracanthobrama guichenoti; assembly: GCA_018749465.1. Classification (NCBI taxonomy): domain Eukaryota; kingdom Metazoa; phylum Chordata; class Actinopteri; order Cypriniformes; family Gobionidae; genus Paracanthobrama; species Paracanthobrama guichenoti. The sequence goes on from CM031954.1 coordinate 12,820,138, forward strand.
TATACAGGTGACCTCATAATGGAAATTATTATATTTAGTAGGGTCAAAGGGGTTAGGGCACATTACCAGGGACTGGAATCAAATTTGTGGGAACTAAAAGTATTATTACTACGAACTAAAAGTATTAAGGACACACATTTTCATTAAAGGTAGGCTAAAATGTGTAATTTTTGGGCCACTTGCAGCACCAAACAGAATTGCAATCTGAGCTGGACATAACAAAACTCAATCAATGTTTGGAGCAGGACTACTTGATCTGTTAAAAGCAACAGAAAATGGGAAATGCTGGGAGTGTTGGAATCAATGGAATGCCAAAAAACTGACCATATTACAGTTAACCCAGCTTTGATTTTGACAAACTGATTACAAATAAAGGATTCTTTATTTCAGTGCCCTCTGCTGGTGAAATATATTACTGCAAGAGTTTGCCGTAAGTTTTTTTTTTTTTTTTTTTTTTTTTTTTTTTATCAGACACAACAAAAATTGAAAGAGCCAAAGTTTTTAATAATTAATTAACAGTAATTTAATAATGGTTAGCACTTAAGTGTGGTAAGTAAAGCACTCTGTGTATTTATGTTTTCTCCTCTTTCCTTTTCCTATGTGCTGTCCTGCAGTGTTTGTTATGTAATAAATGTAGAGGGAGTGTGCTTGTGTGTTTATAAGAGAGAGCCTGTACCACCTTAGGGGGTTGTCGCTTAATATGAGCATCAAAACAAGGTCTCGCTTTGTTTCACAATAGCTCCATACACACTCATGGGATGTGATGATGCAGCTGCAAACATAATGACAAACCAAGACTGATCTACTATGATCACTTTGAAGAGAACAATTTATTAATTTTGGTGTAAAGAACCTGTATAGAATGAAATGTAATAAAAATATTAATTATTAAATTATATACTATTTTACCAGTCACATTTATTCTTTTTTTTAAACAATTCTATTTTCTTGTTTTTTTGAAAGCAATACTATTTATATTGCTATTGCAATTTATCTTAATCTGAAAATATGTCTTCCAGAAAATAGTAAAAGAGGAGCACCATTGGATGGAGAGAGCTATTGGCTCCTTCTAGCTAATCTATAGGCATACTTCTCTACTTTATAGTGCAGTGCATGAGACAAATCAGACACAATTATTTGATATATTAGTCATGAAGGAAGACGTGCAAGTATGCATGGAGTATGGCAACGAGACGCAGCGTCTTGTTCCCTACTCTGGGAACGAGAGTTATATATGTAACCGAGATGTTCCCTTTCGTACACAGTAACAACGAGAGCAGAAAGTGCAGTGCAATGTCAGTATATCGATGGTCACGTGATGTTAAGTGACTGAGTTCAGGAGTCTGATGGCCTGGGGGAAGAAGCTCCTCCTGAGTCTCTCGGTTTTGGCCATCAGGCTTCGGAAGCGCTTACCAGATGGCAGCAGCGTGAAATGAGGGTTAGCAGGGTGATTAGAGTCCTTGATGATCTTAGTAGCTCTACCTTTGCAGCGTTTGGTGTTGACGTCCTGCGGAGACGGGAGAGCTGACCCTGAGATACGCTCGGATAAGCTCACGACTCTTTGCAGGGCTTTGCAGTCATGACTGGTGCTGTTCCCATACCACGCTGTGATGCACTGAATTAATACACTTTCTATCGCCCCTAAATAGAAAGTTTTCAGGATAGCTGGTGAAACCCTGAATTTCCTCAGCTGGCGCAGGTGGTACAATCTTTGCCTGGCTTTTTTCACCTGTGTCTGAATGTGAGCTTTCTAGGTCTGGTCCTCGGACATGTTTACACCCAGGTACTTGAAGCTGCTCATTCTCTCTACTGGTGACCCGCTGATCATGAGGGGGGAGTATGTCCGTTGCTGTCTCTTCCTGAAGTCCACAATCATTTCTTTGGTCTTGCCAACATTCAGAGAGAGACAGTTGTCCTGGCACCATGATGTTAGATGCTCCACCTCGTCCAAGTATGCCATCTCATTGTTGTTGGAAATGAGGCCCAGGACAACAGTATCATCAGCAAATTTGATGATATAGGTGGAGCTGTGTGTGGACAAACAGTCATGCGTGTAGAGAGAGTAGAGCAAGGGACTCAGGACACAGCCCTGTGGAGCTCCCACACTCAGGGTGATGGAGGAGGAGGTGGACTGGCCTATTCTCACCACCTGAGGCCTGCCAGTGAGGAAGTCCTCAATCCAGTGGCAGAGAGAAGGATTCAGGCCGAGATCCAGTAGTTTGGCGGTTAGCTTAATGGGAACTATGGTGTTAAAGGCTGAGCTATAGTCAATAAATAGCAGCCTTACATAGTTCCCACTTTTGCTGTCGATGTGAGTGAGGGAGGAGTGGAGGACATGAGAGATGGCATCTTCAGTCGATCTATTGGGGCAAACTGAAGAGGGTCCAAAGTGTCAGGAATGAAGGCGCAAATGGTGTTTTTAATGAGTCTCTCAAAGACCTTCATGACTATAGATGTGAGAGCCACTGGACGATAGTCATTTAGGCAAGAGGGTTTACTGTTCTTAGGGACAGGGATGATGGTGGATTTTTTGAAGGAGGTGGGGACCACAGATGTAGCGAGGGACTCATTAAAGATAGATGTAAACAACCCGGCAAGCTGATCAGCACAGGACCGCAGAACACGGCCTGAAATACCATCCGGCCCAGCAGCTTTCCTGATGTCCACACGCTTGAGTGCCCTCCGAACTTCATCCTCCGAGACAGAGATCACGTGGTTGTTGCTGCTCTGAGTAAATCCCTCTGACGCGCCACTTGGCGGAGTTGCGTTGCCGCGATTACAGTCAAAGTGAGCGTAGAAAGAGTTTAACTCGTTCACAAGCGACGAATCAGCGTTCACCTCTGCAGAGGATTTAGATCCAAAAGAGCAGATGGACCTCAGACCCTGCCAAATGCGCCGCGAGTCGTTGAGTTGGAAATGAGACTCCACTCGATCCTTATAATGGAGCTTTGCGGCTTTAACTGCACGCCGCAGAGCATAGCAGGACGATCTGTATTCAGTCATGTTCCCCAATAGGAGACCGGCGTTGTAAGCTGCAGTACGTGTGTTCACTGCAACGCGGATTGAATTGTCCACCCACGGTTTCTGATTTGAGAAGGACGTTATTGTTATTGTTTTCGTGGCTTGCTCTGTAAGCGTGTTGATGAAGCAAAGCGCCACATCCGTGAACTCACAACTCGCTCGGAACATGTCCCAGTCAACGTCATCAAGAGCTGCCTGTAGCGCGGTCTCTGAGTGGGGTGACCAGCGCTTAACTTCCCGCCTCACCAGGGGTTCCTGAACGAGCCTTTGTTTGTATTCAGGTGTGAGGAAAATGGCGGCATGATCCGATTTGCCGAAAGCTGGAAGTGACCGCGCTTTATAGGCGTTCTTAAACGGAGAGTAGCAATGATACAGCGTATATTTGCTCCTCGTGTAGGACAGGAGACGTGCTGGTGAAAGTTTGGCAAGACTTTCTTTAGGTTTGCTTTGTTAAAATCGCCCGTGACGATGAACGCCGCGTCGGGGTGTTTGTTTATGACGCCGCTGGCAACATCATGAAGGCCAGATAAAGCCAGCCCTGTGTCTGCCTGTGGTGGAATGTAAACAGCGGTCGCGACGACCGCAGAATACTCCCTCGGCAGATAGAATGGGCGGCAGATACTGTAGTAGATGGTTGCAAAGTTATAATTTTCTTCCTAATACAAACCCGATTCCAAAAAAGTTGGGACAGTGTACAAATTGCGAATAAAAACAGAATGTAATGATGTGGAAGTTTCAAATTTCAATATTTTATTCAGAATACAACATGGATGACATATCAAATGTTTAAACTGAGAAAATGTATAATTTTATGTATCATCATGATGGGTGAAAGATCTGGACTGCAGGCTGGCCATTTCAGTACCCGGATCCTTCTTCTATGCAGCCATGATGTTGTAATTGATGCAGTATGTGGTCTGGCATTGTCATGTTGGAAAATGCAAGGTCTTCCCTGAAAGAGACAACGTTTGGATGGGAGCATATGTTGTTCTAGAACTTGGATATACCTTTCAGCATTGATGGTGCCTTTCCAGATGTGTAAGCTGCCCATGCCACATGCACTCATGCAACCCCATACCATCAGAGATGCAGGCTTCTGAACTGAGCACTGATAACAACTTGGGTTGTCCTTGTCCTCTTTAGTCCGGATGACATGGCGTCCCAGTTTTCCAAAAAGAACTTCAAATTTTGATTGCTCTGACCACAGAACAGTTTTCCACTTTGCCACAGTCCATTTTAAATAAGCCTTGGCCCAGAGAAAATGGCTGCACTTCTGGATCATGTTTAGATATCATCTTTTTTGACCTATAGAGTTTTAGTCGGCAACGGCGAATGGCACGGTGGATTGTGTTCACTGACAATGTTTTCTGGAAGTATTCCTGAGCCCATGTTGTGATTTCCATTACAGTAGAATTCCTGTATGTGATGCAGTGCCGTCTAAGGGCCCGAAGATCATGGGCATCCAGTATGGTTTTCCGGCCTTGACCCTTACGCACAGAGATTGTTCCAGATTCTCTGAATCGTTGGATGATATTATGCACTGTAGATGATGATAACTTCAAACTCTTTGCAATTTTTCTCTGAGAAACTCCTTTCTGATATTACTCCACTATTTTTGGCCGCAGCATTGGGGGAATTGGTGATCCTCTGCCCATCTTGACTTCTGAGAGACACTGCCACTCTGAGAGGCTCTTTTTATACCCAATCATGTTGCCAATTGACCTAATAAGTTGCAAAGTGGTCCTCCAGCTGTTCCTTATATGTACATTTAACTTTTCCGGCCTCTTATTGCTACCTGTCCCAATTTTTCTGGAATGTGTAGCTCTCATGAAATCCAAAATGAGCCAATATTTGGCATGACATTTCAAAATGTCTCACTTTCAACATTTGATATGTTATCTATATTCTATTGTGAATAAAATATAAGTTTATGAGATTTGTAAATTATTGCATTCCTTTTTTATTCACAATTTGCACAGTGTCCCAACTTTCCTATTTTCCTTTTTCCACTGAAAGCTTATAAAAGTCATGCAGTGCTTACTGCACAGCCATAGCCATGGAGATGCTTCTTGTGCGCTACTGGCTGGCCAGTGGGAACTGCATGAACCAATGGCAGAGCGGCATACCAATTGGTGCTGAGCCTGCGAAGCTGAGCGTAGAACCGCCAGAATGGGCGTGGCGTCTGCCTATAAAAGACGCTCGCATTGCCATATTCTCGATTTTATTCCTTCAGCGACGGTCTACTCACCTCGTTGATCCTCCACTACTGAGAAAGCTTCACCTGCGCCGAGAACAACGAGCCTGCAGCGGAATAGCGAGTTAACCAGCCCGGCCTTCCTGCGAGAGAGTCAGCAGCCTAATATCAGCGTGCTCTGTTGTCAGCGGCCCCGTGAGCTGTTGCACCATCTCCCCTGTGCTCTCCGGCACCCAAGGTGTATCCTTTTCAAAAAATATCCTCTCGAAAAAGAGCACAAACGACATTATAATGTCGAACCAGGAGGACAGCCATGGCGAGTTTGTACTCAGTCTGAGCAAGGCCCACACGGATGCAGCGCTCACCGGGTCGGGCTGCTCTCACTGCAAGAGCATGCCCATCTCCTCCCTCTGCTCGCGGATAGCGCTCTTTTTAGAGCACGACCCCACCCCACACACTCTTCCGTTACCTTTCCCGTCTGAGCCTCGGCGGAAAAAATGGCGGAGCCAGCGGGCTGAGTATGCTGATGCAAGCGAACTCACGCCACCCCAGTGTCTGCGTGACTCGCCTTCAACAAGTACATTCTATTGTAGGCCTACAATAGTAATATATATTCATATATGTCATAATTTCTTCTAGTTAAACCAAACGTTTATTTTGATGGGTTTTAGTGAAGACCTATTTCAGAGTGTATTTGACAATGGTTTTTAATCAAATAAAATTATGAAAATGCTCATTAGGGGTTCTCTCAGATCAGCTCTGGAAATGTTCATGTGTTCATGTCCAAATATGGTTTGTGAGACGTTAAAAACACCACGAGCATCACGTGTACTTGAGTAGCCTATGCAGTAGACGAAACGGCGCTGCTCATTCACACAGAGACAGAACAAGCAGATCATATATTTATATAGCAGTGTTTTGCGCTTTAATATTCACAGACCATGTCGCGATTTGATTTATTGTACAGCTCTACTTTCGATTTATTCATTCATCCATCAGTTTGCAAGTTTTACGTGACATCTGCGTTATACAGTAGCTAAATTCAATTTTCATGACAGAAATCATTCAGCCTTAAGTTATAAACATACCTTTATCTGGACAGAGGGATGTGTTCCCATTTCAGACAATCGGAGCAGCTGTTTGTAAGTTTTGGTGGCCGCACAAAAGGTTGTCCAGTCACCAAGCAAAGCTTATCCAGATGGCTGGTTGACTCTATAGCGTTAGCTTATGACTCTGTGGGCCTTCAATGCCCCATAGGTCTCAAAGCACACTCCACCAGAGGCATGGCCTCTTCCTGGGCACCGTCTACATTTACCAGATTTTATAACCTGGAGGTTCTTTGGTGTATAAATAATATCTATCTATCTATCTATCTATCTATCTATCTATCTATCTATCTATCTATCTATCTATCTATCTATCTATCTATCTATCTATCTATCTATCTATCTATCTATCTATCTATCTATATATATATATATATAGATAGCTTGCAAAGGAATGTATCTAGATATGTAATAACTCTGGTCTGGGGCCCTTTCAGCGCTCTAGCATGAGGAAGTACATATTGTTGCGTATCGTACGTATCTTTTCACGGTGCTTACATCCTGATTGAAGTGTTAACAATTATCCAATGAGGTGTTTGGCCAGGTGGCACATGTATTGGCCAATTAGCTCATGTAGTGTCATTTTGAATGGCAGTGTTCAGTGCATTTAAGAAGTGCCATTTTGAATTGCAAAATGTGTGTAAAGCAGAAAATTAGTTTAGACTTTAGGAGACTTGAGTAGAGGTTTTTTTTTTTCTCTCTGTGTGTCAGTTTAAATAATTGTGCTGTGTATGTCATTTTAGTGCGTTAGCAATTGGAAAAAACTGTAAAAAGGTTTAAAAAACTCTAAATGAAAAGCATGTTATAGTACATTCAAAAGAGCTGTGCACTTCTCGTCCTCATCCTCTTCCTCCTTGTTCATCATCTCTTACACATACTCTTCCTCTTCTCCCTCTTATATTGTTTCCATCCATTGTTTGTATCAAGATTCAGTGCAACATTTTGAGTTAATTTTGGCACTCTGAACAGATTCGCATTAGCCTATGTACATTTGGTTTGGTCACATCATTAGAAATAAGTATGAACATTTTTGAGTTGTTGTGTGTTAACGATGACAACTGTGTTGTAGTTGTATTTAACTTTTGCCTGCCTGTGTTTAGCAACACAAGTTGCTAAGTTTTGAAACACAAGTGCATCACAGTGCAAAATGTGTTTTAGTGAGTGAGAATGTGTTTAGAGTTTTGCAAAAAGAGTGCATGAGATTTGGAAATGGTGTCTTAACTACCTGAACTTGTTTAATGTTTTACAGAAAGAGTGATTTAGTCGACAAATTGGTTTAGGCTATTGAATTTGGTTCAGAGAATGGGATTTAGTACACAATTTGAAAGCTGAGACTTTGTTTCATATCAAAATCAGGGTTGCCAGTTTGGCCTGAGATTTACTTGGGCAGAGTGAGAGCATAAAACAGAGCCTGAAAGTCTTGGCAACCCAGCACTACACTAGAGAAAAATATATGGATTGTCATATTTAATTAAATTTTTTTCATAATTTTACCCAAAATAGGGTGGTGTGTACAACTGCCTGCATTAACATTATATGATAATTGAAATTAGCTGGATGACATCACCATTTTCTCCGGAGCAGGTGTACAGCCGAATCAAATTCTGTTGCATTATTTTCCTGTTAACAGTGTGAAGCTCTATATGAAGCTCCTGATGAAGCACTATATAAATAAAGGTGACTTGACTTGACGTGTGAGCATTGTTGAGCACTAAAAACATGTTATGTGTGTTATTCCTTCATTGAAGCCAGAGGGCTCCCTTGCGCAGAAAGTCCAAATATGCATCACAAAAGTAAAATAACGTATGACGTTCCAGAAAATCCCCAATACCACTATAGCTGTAGCTGATATTTCAATATTTCCGTCGATTTCACACATTTTAGTCTGGCAATAGTTCAACTAGTAAAATGTGTATGCATAATAAAAATAACTTAACTCAACTGGATCAATCACGTTCTTCTTCTTTTGAGGTAAATCGAAGACTTATTCCTCACAGCACGTCTTCCAAACTTGATGAAAGCAGAAGAATTATAAAGCTTGATGTTTATCTTTATGTTGCGAAAAGCACGTTTTGTTTTTATTGTGAGTGTACACAGTAGAAACGTAACAGTCTTGAATGATGTATCGACGGAGTGTTTTGAGTCTCTTTTGCAATGATAGTAAAAAAAACGAGGTGGTGGCACTGGCGCCTGACCCCAGGGGGTTAAATAAAATAAAATTTTTATTTCATTATTTCATTTAGCTCAATTATATTTATTGCACTTTACAACCAAATCAATATTAAAAACCAAACCAAAGTCACTGTATTTAAATTTCTGAAGAAAATTTTAAATACTGGTAAAAATAAAAGTGGGCCTCCTGGTGTGTGTGCAGGTTTGATCAGTCCCCCAACAATAATCGGTCCCACATGTCTCATTGTTCCTCTCATCTCAGCATGGTCAAAGAGACTATGTTTGTGTTGTGACAATGCATCCTCTGTCACTGTATATCTTTACCCCCATCTGTCTTCCTATTACTGTTGGTATTCTCTACCATTCAGTTCTCTTTCTGTTATATTTCTGGTTCGCTCACAGGGAAACATAAGTTAAACCATGAAGATTCCTGGACATGTTGCAAAAGTTTAGAACTGATTTTTCTTCTTAATTGTGATTGTGTTCTTGCTAGTATAGAGAAAGCAACAGTGATGACAAGGATTCTGATTCTAAAATGAGATGACACAGATACAGGGTGAGTCAAATGGAGAGAGAGAGAGAGAGAGAGAGAGAGAGAGAGAGAGAGAGAGAGAGACGTGTCCATGTATGAAAAGAGCTGCTCATCACATCAGTAGCAGGATTGACCAGGTTGGGAATAGAGTGGATCCGGAAAGAGGTGGAGAGATGGATAGAGGGATAGAATGAAAGAAAGTCATCTGATTGGTAGTATTCACTTCGTGACTAAAACATTGAACTAGAACTAGAACTCTAGATTAAGTCAATAAAAAAGCAAGCGGGCACTGGACGGTCTTAACTGCTGATTGTGAAGAATGAATTTAACACTTTATAGCGAACCTTATGTTTTATTGGAAACTGCAACTGGTTATGACAACAATGTGGAATAGCAGACTTTTTCGACCTGATCTTTGTTTGACCTACCAGTAAGCTACAGACCACCCTGAGAAGAGGGGACAGTTGACTCTGGTTCAGTCCTTTCTGGCACTGGAGATTTTCCCAAAAGAGAGACCACCCAGAAGCTCTGAATCATATTGCGGACTATGTCAAGAGAGTTCATTGCCATGCCAAGATGGTTTTGTTGGTAGCAGAAAAAGGGGGCATCTACGGAAGAAAGGGAAAGGACCTGACTCGACATCAACTCTGAGCCTGTAGAGAATGGAACGTAGAGAAAGTCCCACAAAGCGTGGCTGGACTCATAAATTCAAATTAGTAGGTTACCCGCTATGAAAAACATTTGTCATTGATGTGTCATTGATCAGAAGGGATGGGAAAGATCTGAATCTTCTCTGGATTTCTACAGCTAGTTCCTGGACGAACCAGTACAATGATGTGGAAAGCCAAGATTAGGATTATTTTAGCAATATGACCATTTTATATAATATTCAGAATAATTAGAAATGGCTATGAAAATGTTGATAAATTGTTGGCTTGTTGATCACCCAGAAGGACAAGTTCTTATTTCCAAGAGGAGGTGAGCACATTGAGTATGTTCATGTCTGTGGGTGTGATCTCTGTAGCAGTGGTCCCCTACATTTTGTCGGGCCAATGATGTGTTCACTGAAGCGGCACATATCCAGGGTCCCAGCTCCGGTTGGTAAGGAGTGGTGTTTTGAGTTTTCAGTGGGAGTGGATTGCAGTAATCCGGAGCCTCGATGCATATGGTTGGTGATTCTTAGAAATGCTGGTGTCTGGCCCAGCCATGCCCCAACGGTCTTTGAAACTGCCACGATGCACTGGGATCTGAAAATGGTAAGAAATCGAATATAATATAATGTATGTATTTGAAGCTAAAGCAATGTGAAATTCATTGTTACTCATTTCTTGCTGTCAAGTAAATTCCTGAAATAAAAACATAGCGTATCCTTATCAGGTCATTTGTGAAATGCTGTTTGTTTATGCGTGTGTCTTGTAAGTCTTTAATCAACGTGTCACACAAAACTCAGCTGTGTGTTTGCCCACAGTGGTTATATGTTGCGTCAGTCTCTTGGTATGTGGCACTGATTGATGTTTTCAGACTTGTATCGCATTCACATTTGCTTTTTAGACTTTAAAACTGGGGGTTTGGATATGTCTGCACCTACTGTGGCTTATGTAAGGAGAGCTTGGAGAGGAGCTAAAGACAAGTGGAGGGGAAATTATTCAAATTGGCTCCCCTGCCTGCAGTAAGCATTTGTGTTCGTTGCCAGCCTGGTCTCATTGTTAATACATAGGTACTGTATTAATATGTAATTTGCAACATTTAAATGCAGTAATATTATGTTTTAACAGCTTTTTTTAATTTTTTATTTTTTTTATTGTATTTTTTATCTTTTATATCATAAAGATACACTATATTGCCAAAAGTATTGTGACACCCCTCCAAATAATTTAATTCAGGTGTTCCAGTCACTTCCATGGCCAAAGGTGTATAAAATCAAGCACCTAGGCATGTAGACTGCTTCTCTGCTCACTGAATTCAAGCGTGGTACCGTGATAGGTTGCCACCTGTGCAATAAGTCCATTCGGGAAATTTCCTCACTACTAAATATTCCACGGTCAACTGTTAGTGGTATTATAATGTTAGTAGAAGCAATTGGGAACAACAACAACTCCGCCACAAGTTGTAGGCCACGTAAAATCACAGAGTGGGGTCAGTCAAGTCACCTTTATTTATATAGCACTTTTTACAATGCAGATTGTTTCAAAGCAGCTTTACAGTGGTAACGAAAATAATGCGACAGAATTTGATCGGCTGTACAGCTGCTCTACATCCAGCTCAGTTCAATTCTCATATAGTGTCAATGCAGGCAGATCAGTAATATAGTTGAATATTTAGTGTCCCCAACTAAGCAAGCCAAAAGCCAAAGGCGACAGAGGCGACAGTGGCAAAGAACCAAAACTCCATCAGGTGGTAGGATGGAGAAAAAAACCTTGGGAGAAACCAGGCTCAGTCAGGGGTCAGTTCTCCTCTGGCCAACGAACAAACAGTGTATGATTATGATTCAGGCAACATTAAAAGTCAGAAGTCATATTAGATTGGAATATTCAGAATATTTGTCCAGTTCCATCTGGTTGAAGATCAGAGTCAACACGCAGGAGACGGGCTTGTTGAGGATCAGTGCCTCTGGCTGTCGTGTCAGCACATGATGAGTTTTTTTTTTTAGTCAATAGCTACAGACCTCCAAACTTTGTGTGGCCTTCATATTAGCTCAAGAACAGTGCGTAGAGATCTTCATGGAATGGGTTTCCATGGCCGAGCAGCAGTATCCAAGCCTTACATCACCAAGTGCCATGCAAAGCGTTGGATGTAGTGGTGTAAAGCATGCCGCCACTTCTCTGTCTGGCAATCCAATGGACGAGTCTGGGTTTGGCAGTTGCCAGGAGAACAATACTTGCCTGATTGCATTGTGCCAAATGTAAAGTTTGGTGGAGGGGGGATTATAGTGTGGGGTTGTTTTTCAGAGGTTTGGCTTGGCCCCTTAGTTCCAGTGAAAGGAATCTTAATGCTTCAGTATACCAAGACATTTTGGACAATTTCATGCTCCCAACTTTGTGGGAACAGTTTGGGGATGGCCCCTTCCTTTTCCAACATGACTGCGCATCAGTGCACAAAGCAAGCTCATAAAGATAAATGTCATAAAGACATGGATGAGTGAGTTTGGTGTGGAGGAACTTTACTGGCCTACACAGAGTCCTGACCTCAACCCGATAAAACACCTTTGCGATGAATTAGAGCGAAGACTGCGAGCCAGACCTTCAGTGCCTGACCTCACAAATGCGCTTTTAGAAGAATGGTCAAAAATTCCCATAAACACACTCCTAAACCTTGTGGAAAGCCTTCCCAGAAGAGTTGAAGCTGTTATAGCTGCAAAGGGTGGACCAACTCCATATTAAACCCTACGGATGAAGAATGGGATGGCATTAAAGTTCATGTGCATGTAAAGGCAGGCGTCCCCAAACTTTTGCCAATATATTGTATCTGTATAATTTCCCTTTTAACATTTTATAGACGGTTTCATTGGACGCACACACCTTGCCACGGTTACGCACCTGGCCCGAAGTTAACTTCCGGTCTGTGTTTGTTTATTAGTCTGGCTAGTGGATAGTATGAACTACTCAGTAGAAACACATTTTTGACGTACTATTCTTGGATAATGTGATATAAATATTAATGATCAAGCAGAGAGAATATGACACCAGTGCAAAAAGTGTGTGCGACTCACAAAAAAGCCTTGAATGCTTCATAAATATCCAGTCTGACTGCATACAAGAGCAGCGTCTAATGTAATTTAGACTGTATGTCTAATGTAATTTACTTGTTATTTATTTTGCTTGTTATCAGGAATAATCTACTCTAGAGGTAACTTATTCTGGCTGCGTTTACACTTGGCATTAACATGCGATCACCGTGATCCGATCAAGCAGATTGGCTCATCAGTCAATCAGAGCGTTTGTTTGCATCAAGTGGTCGCCATTTGGATAACTGATCAGATTTATGTTTCCTGCAAAATATAAAATTAGGTATGTAATAGGCCTTTGTCTGCAAAGCCGCAGAGCCACCGTTTTACTCCAGCAGCAGTTTCACCCCAGCAATTTTGCCTGTGCATGCGCAGTTTCACTACAGTACTTTTGCCCGTGCTGTCACATTTCATTTTTAAATCTTGGTGACTGTTCTGTCCTAAAACTATCTAACGGTTATTGTTGCTCTTTGTTATTTTTAGCATCTGTTTAATGGTAGGTTTAGTGTAGGGGTGGGTATGGATGTAAAAAAACAACAACCCTCAAACCACATGAATATGATGCTGGTAGCACAATCTAATAGGTAGTATTGTTCGCTGTTGAATTGTGCTACCTACTGTTTTAATGGGAGGTAGCAAAATCTGACAAAGTAGGACAAATTAACAGAACACCGTAACATGCATCTCGACGGCATAAAACTCTCACAACGAAATGGGCATTCGTTTTTTTCGCTTTGTCCTCTATTAATGCAAGCATTTATATAGGATACTGTACAGAAAACGGCATTACACGGTCCTTAAAGGGTAAGTTCACCCACAAATTTTAATTCTGTCATTATTACTCTCCCTCATATCGTTCCAAACCCATAAGATATTTTTCTTCTCTACGGTCTTACAGGTTGGGATCGACATGAGGGTGAGTAATTAATAACAGGATTTTTAGTTTTGGGTGAACTAACCCTTTAAGGGGGGCATTTCCCCCACTCTATATTGCAGCAGAAATGGGAGATTATTTATAATAAACATGCAGAAACAGTAAAAACATAAATTAAGATAATGTTGCACAATTAAAATGAAAGATGATAGCGCATATGAAAGATAACGCAGCCTCTGTTATTATTGATTCTTTGGGGACGTCTACCGGAAGTTAAGTTTGGGCCAACTTTTATTGTTGCCTTCACTCTCAGAAAAAAAGGTACAGTGCTGTCACTGGGGCGGTACCCTAAGGTACAAAAGTGAAAAGGTACATCTTTGTACCTTACTCACCCCTAAATGGTACATATTAGTGCCTTAAAAGGTACATATCAGTACTTTAAGAGTGCAGATTAGTACCTTAAAGGTACATATTAGTACCTTTTCGGTTTTGTACCTTTGGGTACCGCCCCAGTGACAGCAATGTACCTTTTTCTGACAGTGTTTAAAACCATCTATAGATTAATGTAAGATCCTAAACCCTACATCAAACCTAAACATAACCATTTAATTGAGAATATAAAAATAATACAATGTAATGGACAGAAATGTGTAGGAAAATGACAATTTTAGTAACAGTATAGCATTAAAAAAATTTTGAGCCACTAATCCTAGTCCTACCTCTAAACCTACCCATAACCATTTCTTATAAATATGTACAGTTATAAAGAAAAACATAACAGACAGACAAGTGTAATCACAATAATTTATTTATTGTGAAAATATCAAAAGCGATACCAATAGAAGTTCAAAAGACGATGTGTTGAAGTCGCAGTCCTCTCTGGTGGTATATAATATCTTTGTATGAAGTGCAGAGCAGCATTTAAGTTATTAATCGCTGAAAATCTTTTTCTGATTCACTCTGTGAAGGTATGCTTATCTTATTCAAGTGCACATCGACTGAAATACGGCATGTGACATCTTCTGTGACAAAGCAGGCGAGAGCCAATGAGCGTTTGATATCACTGCCGTAAAACGTGAATTTTTTTATTTCAAACGAGTGTGGGATTTGACATTTACAGTCACTGTTGAGAATGGAGATGAAGATCGCTGGATAATAGCCTGGATCACACTTTAGATTAGGGTCCAATTCTCACTATTAAAGGGTTAGTTCACCCAAAAATGAAAATTCTGTCATTAATTACTCATCCTCATGTCTTTCCAAACCCATAAGACCTTTGTTTATCTTTGGAACACAAATCAAGATATTTTTGATGAAATCCGAGAGCTCTCAGGCCCCTCCATAGACAGCAATTTAATTAACACTATCAAGGTCCAGAAAGGCAGTAAAAACATTGTTAAAATAGTCCATGTGATTCCAGTGGGTAAACCTTAATTTTATGAAGCGACAAGAATACTTTTTGTGTGCAAACAAAAATAACGACTTTATTCAACAATTTTTGCTCTAGCCTGTGTCAGTCTCCTACGCAGTTTACGTTGTAAATAGAGCAGCACTTTTCGAGTTCTATGGCAGCCGATGCTGTTCACGTAAGCACCACAACGCATGCGTGTGATGATGACGCGTGAGTTGCACTGTTTCAATGTAAACTGCATAGAAGACTGACACAGGCCAGTATGAAATTGTTGAATAAAGTCATTATTTTTGTTTGTTTTTGCGCACAAAAAGTATTCTCATCACTTATTGTTAATTAAATTGCTGTCTATGGAGGGGCCAAAGATGAAGGGCCTTTTTTTTGAAGAGTGCATTGTTAAAAAAGCCTATGTGATAATTAATTCCCCTTCCCATCCTTTACATAGAGAATTTGTGGTACTTCCATCAGGTCGCAGATATAGAGCAATGGGGGGTAGAACAAAGAGGTTTAAACACTCGACTGCTATTTCTATGTTAAATTAATTGTAATCATGGATAATATACTGTCAATTTTAATTGAATGTCTATGTGTGTGACTGCATAAATGTTATGTGTGTGGTCCCTGTGCAAACTAAATTTCCTAAACAGATTAAATAAACTGAACTGAAACTGGAGTTTAGACAGTGCGCTTGAATGGACAAAAACACACAAAAGTATGCCAAAATGTCAGCTTTGGTGAGTATCCTAGTAAGCACAGTGTTAAATGAAAAAAATTAAAATTAAAAAGTGTTAAATGAACGCAAAGAGTTTTGAGGACATTGGATGCATGTCAGATCCGGACCCCATCATGTGCTTCAGATCTTAAAGTGACAACAGTACAAATAAACCCTCTGCTGTAATGTCTGTCATTAATGTAAATCAAAAAAACAAAAGACAATGAGAAAATCAGTCACTGCTTGTGACTGAAGTTTTGTAGCTTTAATAGGGATTCATCTATATTTAATTCATAATTTATGCAGTGAAGACTTTGTGTTTAATAACTTTATTAAATTTCTGTATATTTCTACCTGTTAGGTCAAATATTTAAAATATACTGTCTTTATGTTGTTTCTACATTAATTTGGAGATTAAATGTGAAATTATTACAATATACAAATATATTAAATGCTTTAATGTTAGAGCTTTCCTGCAGCTCAAACAATAAGAGCGTGGCACTAGCAACACCAAGGTCATGGGTTCGATTCCCAGGGAAAGCAAGAACTGACAAAATGTAAAAATGTGTACCTTGAATGCAATGTAAGTCACTTTGGATAAAAGCATCTTACACCACTTTTTCCTATTTGTAGCGGAGATGAGTGGTACCCAGTGGGGTCTTCTGCTGTTGTAGCCCATCCGCCTCAAGGTTGTAGTAGCCATCAGATAATGGGTACATGGTGGTCATAAAGGGATGGACATGGTCAGAAACAATGCTCGGGTAGGCTGTGGCATTTAAACGATGCCCAATTGGCACTAAGGGGCCTAAATTGTGCCAAGAAAACATCCCCCACACCATTACACCACCACCACCAGCCTGCACAGTGGTAACAAGGCATGATGGATCCATGTTCTCATTCTGTTTACGCCAAATTCTGATTCTACCATCTGAATGTCTCAACAGAAATCGAGACTCATCAGACCAGGCAACATTTGTTCAGTCTTCAACTGTCCAATTTTGGTGAGCTCGTGCAAATTGTAGCCTCTTTTTCCTATTTGTAGTGGAGATGAGTGGTACCCTGGGGTCTTCTGCTGTTGTAGCCCATCCGCCTCAAGGTTGTGCGTGTTGTGGCTTCACAAATGCTTTGCTGCATACCTCGGTTGTAACGAGTGGTTATTTCAGTCAAAGTTGCTCTTCTATCACCTTGAATCAGTCGGCCCATTCTTCTTATAGTGGTGGGCTACTATATATCTGGCCTTCTCTGCTGGCCCTTTCAAAATCAAACCAATTTTTTTCATAATTAAAGGTGCTCTAAGTGATGTCATGCGTTTTTAGGCCCAACATTTTTTTGTCACATACAGCAAACATCTCCTCGCTATCCGCTAGCTGCCTGTCCCCTGAACACACTACTGCAACCAAAACAAACGTGGGCAGTCTGGACAACGAAGCACAACAAACAGTGTTCCAGCCAATAGCCGACAAGAATGATTTGATTCAAGATTCAAGAGTTTTATTTGTCACATACACAGTTATATACAGAATATACAACTGGCAGTGAAATGTAAAGGGGGTGGAAATCATTCTTGTCGGCTATTGGCTGGAGCACTGTTTGTTATGTTTCGTGGTCCAGACTGCACCAGTTTGTTTTTGTTGTTTTGGGTTAATAATAAACAACCGGTTGACATGACATGGTTAGATTCAGATTGTAAATAGATATCATATATTAAGTTGGGTGTCCACTTTAGAGAAAATCACCATATTTATAATGAAACCATCATATTTAAAAAATATGATATAAATCATATTGTATAATAAAATATAATTTACTATTACTACTGCAAATCTATATTAAATTATGGGATCTCATTCAATGCATTCAGAATATTTACTTTTAAATTATTTTGTTTCTATATCTTTAAAATATTTTTCTAGATTAACATTTTAATGACAGCATATTTATTGAACAAAAATTAATTCTTTTATTTATCAAAATAAACAGAAAATAGTTCAAACTTTGCTAAAGTGATTGTTTTGAACAAGTATTAACTTAACATATTATTTTAGCTAAAGTATTTGTATCAATACTGTGTGCCTTTTGCCCCATGCTGGTGGGCCTTTTACCCCTCGCCACCCCATACATTTATTCGATTTTTAAACAAACCACTTTTATGATTTATTTTCACACAAAATCTGTTGCTCCATAAATGTTCAATACAAACATATATATATTTTCTGCAATAACACACTATGTATTAGTAATGACAAACACATTTTTCTTAAGGTGTGCCTTTAGAAGCCTATTTGGAAATGTATAATTTTGCACATCTCTAAACTGTTATCGTCAACAGAGTGACATGTCTGGTCTTGAAATGCAATGAGGAATCCTGTCACATTGAAGCAACACTTTTTGTCACCCTTTTTTTGCTTTTATAGTCTCCGCCTTTCTTTGTTTCTCACTTTTTGCTATGGTCGACTGTGTTTTTTCTGATTTTTGCTTGTTCGTCTCTCCCTATGTCATCCATTATCAATATCATTGTTACATGTCTCACGTACCAACGTTACCGACAAATTCCTTTTTTCTGTACTAATTTATTTCCAATTTTGTAATTTTCTTTCTTTCTGTTCCCCATCACTGCATCAATCCTGTCCCTTTTTCATTTGGATAGTATTTAGATCTAATTTGTCATAATCAAGGTCAGTGCTGTGTCCATATGTAGGGACAGAGAGAAAGAGGACAGATGAACAGTCAAAAGTTTTGACATCAGAGAAACTGGAGCATGAAGTGTCACTCACAAATTCAAATCATATTTTTTGGCTTTCGTTTTAAATAATTAATATTTCTTTTTAATAATGGTTGCGTGATCGAAGTCGGTCTTCATGTAAACACTCTTGGTTCGCTGTTTATTGGGCCATGCTGATAAATCATCCACGCTGTGCGTTCAAAGTTGTAGCGCAGTTTCGTTCACCTTTTGGAGTGTTTCCCATTTGATGTTTCTCATATGCAACACAAATGACAGAGCATAATTGAGAGAGTTGGGCAACTTTGAAGTGGCACCAGTGCGACCTTCAATAAATATTAGTTGGCCTGGCATGAAAAAAGGTAAAAAAAGTTTTTTTATATGTGACAGTATTGCATTGTTACAGATCGTTTGATATCTACTGATTAGAAATAAACATAATTAACGATAACTTATCATGCTGTCACAGGCTGGAGTATCCTTTGTATTTGAGGTGTTGTTGGTTCATTGTCCTGCAATTCAGGATCAGACTCTGGGTCGAACATGTATGGGCGAATCATTACTTTTGCCATTTTTCCATATTGGAAGTTTTCAAAACAATTCCCCACGTGTACTGACAGGGGAAAACTCATTATAATATGCAAAACTGTTATCCAATCCCAATCCCAATTCCAGAAAGCAAGGTTAACTTACCGTCACATATACCTTGAACTCTCGGTTGATTAACCCAAACTTTGCTTACTCGATGTATGCTGGTTCCAAAAATGCATCTGTGAGTAAGTTCAGACAACCCAGAATATGTTCAAGGTTAACACGCAAGACATTTTCAACAGAGCAACAAATCGATAACCCCCCTTAGGGTAAACGGAACAGAACCAAACATAATGTATTGAGATATCATTAATGTCGTAGTAATATTAAATGTACAAAATAATTTAGGAATTTAGTCTGATTCCAGGGGAATCAGAATACCAAATCCTGACTGGACGAGGGGAGAAGCTGGGGATGGAGGAGAGTAAATGAGCTCTGGAGAACGCGATAGCTGCTGATAGTACTGAAGGAGCTTATATATGTATGCTGTGATAGATATCGTATTCCTATAGGTAGACGTGATCAGCTGACAATCAGCTGATGCAAGCTTGACTAACGTGACCTGCCAGAACTGACGCTACGCTTGATTTATAATAGTGCTTTAGAATTAATATATAATATTGTGTATTATATAACTGTAACTATATAACAAATTTAGTTATAAGCACATTCTATCTTCATAAAAAATAAAAAAAAAAAAAAAAACATTCACTTAAATCTCACAGAAAAGTTTCTTCCTGCTGCTACTGCTGCTGTTATTGACTCAAAATGCATGTTCTCATGGTAGCTTTGTTTATATAGGCTACTTAATTATTCACATCATACACAAACGTTAAACATGATTTTGATCATGTATGTTTGTTTCATTTATAAATTGATAAATGCAAATCATTCATCATTGTTTAGTGTTTTGGAATAATAAAAGACTGTTCACTTATTGAACGCTTATTACATTTCTGTCTGAGGACTAGCCTATAGCAAACACTGAACCGACTATTTGAATATTGAGCAAGCAGTTTCATTGGCTGCAGTTTTTATGTGTGCTGAATAAAAGAGGACGCGGTAAAGGTAAACAATTAAAAATTGTAGCTTTTTTATTGGCTGGTCAGTAGACGTAGGTCGTAGCAGCAAACGCACTGTGCAGTGAATCATGCAGTGTGTCCTGGGCTTAAAAGACCTAACAGCCTGTGCTGTATAGAGTTTCATGACTGAACTAGATATTTAAGGTACTGCACTTCTTGCTTCAGAGTTTCCACTTCCTGTTGTTGTTTTCCGGCACTGCCTGGGGTGTTTGATGATAGGGTGAGGTGCCATGGAATGGAGCCAGAGGAAGAGGAAGTGGGTGGATAGAGAAGGGAAAAGGGGAAAGCGCCAGGCAAAATATACAATCCCTTACGAAAAGAAAATATATTTCCCTATATATGAATGATCAATATATTAAATGATTTAATAGTATATTTGAAAATATACAGAATAATAAATTGTTAATATATTACAATATATTGAATAATACATAAGGAATTGCCACTTTTCATATATTAAAAATATGTGACAATATATTTACTAATATATCATAATGTATGTAATTTTATATTCAGTAATACACTTCATAATATATAGATATACACTCACCTAAAGGATTAGTAGGAACACCTGTTCAATTTCTCATTAATGCAATTATCTAATCAACCAATCACATGGCAGTTGCTTCAATGCATTTAGGGGTGTGGTCCTGGTCAAGACAATCTCCTGAACTCCAAACTGAATGTCAGAATGGGAAAGAAAGGTGATTTAAGCAATTTTGAGCGTGGCATGGTTGTTGGTGCCAGATGGACCGGTCTGAGTATTTCACAATCTGCTCAGTTACTGGGATTTTCATGCACAACCATTTCTAGGGTTTACAAAGAATGGTGTGAAAAGGGAAAAACATCCAGTAGCATTGTTGATGCTAGAGGTCAGAGGAGAATGAGCCGACTGATTCAAGCTGATAGAAGAGCAACTTTGACTGAAATAACCACTCGTTACAACCGAGGTATGCAGCAAAGCATTTGTGAAGCCACAACACGCACAACCTTGAGGCGGATGGGCTACAACAGCAGAAGACCCCAGGGTACCACTCATCTCCACTACAAATAGGAAAAAGAGGCTACAATTTGCACGAGCTCACCAAAATTGGACAGTTGAAGACTGAACAAATGTTGCCTGGTCTGATGAGTCTCGATTTCTGTTGAGACATTCAGATGGTAGAATCAGAATTTGGCGTAAACAGAATGAGAACATGGATCCGTCATGCCTTGTTACCACTGTGCAGGCTGGTGGTGGTGGTGTAATGGTGTGGGGGATGTTTTCTTGGCACAATTTAGGCCCCTTAGTGCCAATTGGGCATCGTTTAAATGCCACAGCCTACCCGAGCATTGTTTCTGACCATGTCCATCCCTTTATGACCACCATGTACCCATTCTCAGATGGCTACTTCCAGCAGGATAATGCAGCATGTCACAAAGCTCGAATCATTTCAAATTGGTTTCTTGAACATGACAATGAGTTCACTGTACTAAAATGGCCCCCACAGTCACCAGATCTCAACCCAATAGAGCATCTTTGGGATGTGGTGGAACGGGAGCTTTGTGCCCTGGATGTGCATCCCACAAATCTCCATCAACTGCAAGATGCTATCCTATCAGTATGGGCCAACATTTCTAAAGAATGCTTTCAGCACCTTGTTGAATCAATGCTACGTAGAATTAAGGCAGTTCTGAAGGCGAAAGGGGGTCAAACACAGTATTAGTATGGTGTTCCTAATAATCCTTTAGGTGAGTGTATTATGTGATCAGATATGGTACTGCATGTGTAATATATTGCAGATATATTTACTCGTGCAGCATAAGCACACATATATAGAGAAAATAATGTCATATATTTCTTATATTTTATAATTAGTTATATTTGTTTCATATTCTCAAGATAGTTAACAAAAGCACACCTGCATGTACTAATGTATTTAGCAGAGAGCCTATCGCTGTGCTGAAGAGGGCACAGCCATTACTTTGTAAATAAAGTAAGTATAGTCTTAATGGTGTTCGACCAATCATCAACCGATACACAGGCTCTTCTCTTCAGCACAATGGTAACCCCAAAAACTCACACAAACCAGAACCCTTTAAATTACAATATAATACAACATTAAACACTACCAGATCTCCCCCTATACTAATATTGAGCAAAACATATGAAACAACACTTAATTTTAACATTTGCTCTCATTTAACTGTCAGAAGCAAAGCTTGCTGGGAACTAGAAGTCTGTTTGTAACCACTGATTATAACTCATTCTGTGAACGTGTGTATATATTTTTGTACAATATGTTCATATTTATATGGGAATATGCAATATATAAAACAAAGGATAAAACTTAGTGCATTTTTTGTCTTCATTTGTAATTGTATTTTATGTATTTTATATAACCATACATGGTCAATGCATATATTGCAGTATATTGAAAAATATAAGCACTAATTTCCCATATATGGAAATGTATTATGTAATATATTGCATTATATTTTGCATTATATTCCAATATATTTTTGTTCTGTAAGGGATTTCTCTTAGCAGGACTCCTTTTACTGGTCACTGTTTGGTATAGGAACCTTAAACTAAGTCCATAATCCTGACTGAACATATTTAAACCTACACATAAGTTTAACAGTATACACAAGCCTTGTTCTACGGTTTAAGTTTTTATAAAGGGCACTTGAATTTTCTGTATAATGTCACTGTCCACTTGACTTGGAATCAGTGTTGACCTTTATTCTCATGTTTTATAGAGGCTTCTGTTTCGGTGTTTCTACATCAGGATTGTCTGTATTTATTTTCGCTCCTTGCATTTTGCTAAGCCCCATAAACTGGTTTTGTTTTCACATCTGCATTCAAAATAGACATTCCTCACTGTTTAAAGGGGTCATGCCTGGTTGGGTGGAGTTTAAAAAAAAGTACCTTTGTCTGTAATCGAGAACACCCCTGCACCCCTCTTATTCCTTTGTAAATAAGTGCTTATGAAGAGCACAAACATGCTAGATTTAATCTTGCTGGCATCTGAAAATAAAGAAACATAACTTTCTAGGAAGTTGCTTTGTGGATGTTTATATTACTTGTCTCATCGTGTTATTTTGGTTTGTGACAGGCTAAAGGCCTCAAAGATGAAGGATTGTCATCAAGTCAGAGCACTCGACCTGTGTCAAAGGAGTACGCGGTCTGGAAGGGTCCCCGCACAATGGCGCTGCAGAAGAATTCTCAGGGCTTCGGTTTTACTCTGCGGCACTTCATAGTCTATCCACCAGAGTCTGCCCTCCACACTAACCTGAAGGTAACAAAATTAACAACCTTAAAGATGAAAAGTAAAAAACAATGACAGTTCATTGTGACCATGTCTATTTAACTACATAAATTAACAAAAGCAGGGACAAAAATGTAGGTCATAGGACTTTATCCCATGTCTTCTGAAGCCACATGATACATCTATTTAAGGGACAGACTGGAATTTAAGTCTTAATCTGAAATTAAAGTACACATTTTGCTGATTAAATCTCATTGGTTAAAAATCCTGCAGCAAAAACATTCTGATAACGCTTTAGATTGCAGCCTGCAAAGTACTGCATAAGTAAAATGATTTACAGCATAACTCATACGCTGAGTACATACTGTACATGTGCATTTATACAGTATTTTTTTGTTAACAAAAGTGCACTGATTTTGTTCTTTTTGTTTGTTTGTTTGTTTTTAAATACTGGGTAAATATACTCTAGTTCCATGTAGTTACAGGTTAAGTGGTGCTTGTTACCCTCTTGTTACATGAAGTTACAAGGTAAGTGTGACATTTGCGGGCTCTAAATTAAAGTGGTGCTTGTTATCCTCTTTTCCATGTAAGTACAGGGTAAGTACAATAAAAATACATACACAATCTGATATCATTACTGCCTCAGAAACCTTTATTTGAAAATCTATTGAATTCAAAACAGATTTACAACACTTCTTATTCATTTAAAACTAGCAAAAAAAAAAAAAAAAAAAAAAAAGTTTAATCAAAACAAACTGCTGCATTCTTTTATTGACGGAAACATGGCTTAATGGCAATGTACTGGACTCTGCTCCAGATGAAGAGGACTTGAGAGGTGGACTCTGTGTGTATATCAACAAATGTTGGTGCACTAACTGTTCCATTATTAGCAGTCACTGCTCTAAAGCTCGAATATATGATCATCAAATGCTGGCCATTCTATCTACCATGAGAGCTCACAGCGATGTTCATCATAGTTGTTTACATCCCCGCCGAAGTTACATGACAACGTATGCTCTCTCCAAAACAAGCACCCAGATGCATTATATGTGATTGCTGGAGATTTTAACCATGTCAATCTGACAGAGACATTACACCAAGATTTTACCAAACCAGGGAAATACCCTCGCTCGTGTGTACACAAATAGATGCGGAGCCTACAGAGCAGTCCCCTTTCCCATCCTTGGACTCTCTGATCACATCTCCATTATGCTTGTTCCCTCCTACAGCCCTGGGGGGTGGTAACTTTGTGTAATGTTATTTTCTCCTCTACACTGTTCATTACGGTACAAGGTGCTTCCACACTGTTGAATACGGCACGGTATGGCTGAGGGTTGGCGCATGAGCAGTGTTTCACTCTGTGTGTGTGCAGGTGACGGTGATGGTAGTTGTGTAAAAACTTTGCCATGCACTGAATAAAGTTGTATGTACTATAAACGTTGTGTTTATTTTGACTAACATGGTAGCAGAGGATGGTTGAAAGATGGCTGCTAGTTATAAAGTTCCGCCGAAGTTTGATGAAGCCAGGCCATACGAGTGTTGGAAGAATGAAGTTAATACCTGGGCGCAGGTTACTGATCTCGATAAAAAGAAGCAAGCCCTTGCTGTCGCCCCTTTCACGGGGGAGAGCCTGTGAAACGGCGATGGAAATACCTGCTGAAGATTTGGACAGTGATGACGGCATGGCAACATACCACTTGATAAGTTTGGTAAGAGATCCAGATGTGCTATTTGCCAGTGTACATTTCATTGGGCTAAAGACTGTCCCCACAAAAAAAAACTGAGTAAGTAAGAGTAACTGAAGATGCAAATGTAGCAAATGTTCCTCTTTATGATGCACCAAATGTTTTCTATGGGTGAAAGATCTGGACTGCAGGCTGGCCATTTCAGTATCCGGATCCTTCTTCTACGCAGCCATGATGCTGTAATTGATGCAGTATGTGGTCTGGCATTGTCATGTTGGAAAATGCAAGGTCTTCCCTGAAAGAGACGACGTCTGGATGGGAGCATATGTTGTTCTAGAACTTGGATATACTTTTCAGCATTGATGGTGCCTTTCCAGATGTGTAAGCTGCCCATGCCACACACACTCATGCAACCCCATACCATCAGAGATGCAGGCTTCTGAACTGAGTGCTGATAACAACTTGGGTTGTCCTTGTCCTCTTTAGTCCGGATGACATGGCATCCCAGTTTTCCAAAAAGAACTTCAAATTTTGATTCGTCTGACCACAGAACAGTTTTCCACTTTGCCACAGTCCATTTTAAATGAGCCTTGGCCCAGAGAAAACGCCTGCGCTTCTGGATCATGTTTAGATATATGGCTTCTTTTTTGACTTATAGAGTTTTAGCCGGCAACGGCGAATGGCACGGTGGATTGTGTTCACCGACAATGTTTTCTGGAAGTATTCCTGAGCCCATGTTGTGATTTCCATTACTGTAGCATTCCTGTATGTGATACAGTGCCGTCTAAGGGCCCGAAGATCACGGCATCCAGTATGGTTTTCCAGCCTTGACCTTTACACACAGAGATTGTTCCAGATTCTCTGAATCTTTGGATGATATTATGCACTGTAGATGATGATAACTTAAAAACTCTTTGCAATTTTTCTCTGAGAAACTCCTTTTTGATATTGCTCCACTATGTTTCGCCGCAGCATTGGGGGCATTGGTGATCCTCTGCCCATCTTGACTTCTGACTCAAGATTCAAGAGTTTTATTTGTCACATACACAGTTATATACAGAATATACAACCGGCAGTGAGAGACACTGAGAGGCACTGCCACTCTGAGAGGCTCTTTTTATACCCAGTCATGTTGCCAATTGACCTAATAAGTTGTAAAATTGGTCCTCCAGCTGTTCCTTATATGTACATTTAACTTTTCCGGCCTCTTATTGCTACCTGTCCCAACTTTTTTGGAATGTGTAGCTCTCATAAAATCCAAAATGAGCCAATATTTGGCATGATATTTCAAAATGTCTCACTTTCAACATTTGATGTTATCTATATTCTATTGTGAATAAAATATAAGTTTATGAGATTTGTAAATTATTGCATTCCTTTTTTATTCACAAATTTGTACAGTGTCCCAACTTTTTTGGGATTGGGTTTGTACAAAGGCAGCCATCTCAGATGCAGAGATATTTATGACTGAATCATTGGGATCAGCTATTATTGACACTGCTTGTGGCTGGAAATGCTGGAAAGCTATATTGATGACCTCACCCAAGATCAAGTGAACCAGTTGATGGAAACAGAAACTCCCAGTTGCAGACCATTTCGATTCAGAGATAGGAATTTGGTATATTCCACAAAAAATGTGAAACTGCCAGCTAAAATAGGACTTACGAAATGCCAAATTGAAGTTGTCAAGGTTGACATTCCACTTCTACTGAGTAAAACATCCCTGAAGAAGGCAGGGACCATTTTGGATATGGAAAAGGACAGTGCACTGATGTTCAAGCAATCCATTCCACTTGAATTTGCTACTTCTGGACATTACTGTGTCGATATCAGAGACAAAGAAACTAAAAAAGGTCAAACTGAAGAGGATGATCGTCAAGATGGAGCTGTTGTATTTGTAAGACATGGGGGGAGTCTAGTTAGAGTACATCAATCCAGGCTCTGCAAAATAAACACACATAATCAGGAGTCACCAGATAAGCAAACTGTGCAAGACAACAGCGAGACAGCAAGTGAAAAATGCAGCTTAAACAATGGATCAGAAAGCTCAGATGGTGAAGAAAACACAGACAGTAAACAGGAAAACATCAGCGGCAATGAGGTGAATACAGAAGTGGTTCATCCAAGTATGACACAAACTGAAAGAGATCACAATGCTTGTGGTAACACCGTCTCTTCTGCTGGTGTAAAGTTAAAAACAGGACAGAGTGTAACATTTATGAAACAGGATGGTAGTGGTCTAGCCAAGGTTTTAGGCAAAGCAGGCAAATCCTCGGGAAAATACAAAACCTGGTTTAATTTGCAACATATTGAACCTGATGGCAGTGATGGACAAAAGGAGCCAGTGGATATGTCATGTTGATAATCTTAACATTGAATCAAGTGATAGGGAGACTGATGTACTCATAACAAAAGACATTTCATTTGATGCAGCCAAACAGGATGAAATTATGAATTGGAACAAAAACAATGTTTTTGAGGAAGTTGATGATGCAGGTCAAAAGTGTCTCTACCAGATAGGTCTGTAGTCTCAAAGAAACTCCCAGTGGTATTGTGTCCAAAGCATGACTCGTAGCCAGAGGCTTTGAAGAGCTTAAAATTCAAGAGCTGCAGAAAGACTCCCCAACCTGTGCTTCTGACTCTCTGAGGCTATTATTAGCAGTAATCTGTCAAAATAAGTGGCATGTCCATTCTATGGACATCAAATCTGCTTTCTTGCAAGCTATGCAGTTGTCCAGAGAAATCTATGTCCGACCCCCTCCTGAAGCTGGAAAGGAAGATATTCTGTGGAAACTAAACAAGTGTGTTTATGGCCTTGCAGACACATCACTATATTAGTACAACAAAGTAAAAGAAATCATGCTGAGTACAGGTGGTAGAATGTCTCAAGTAGATCCAGCAGTATTTTATTGGTTGGATGAACAGTGTAAGGTTACTGGAGTACTCGCATGTGATGTTGATGATTTTCTTGGGGCAGGCTCAGAAAACTTTTCAACAGATGTAATCCCTATACTAAAGTCTGTGTTCCATGTTGGATGTGAAGAACATGAAAATTTCTGCTACGTGGAAATGGACTTTGTCACCATTAATGGTGTCGTTCATGTAAATCAGCATACTTACATTGAAAACCTACAGCCTATTCGCCTGCAAGCAGCACGTGCAGTGCTGAGAGATGCATCTCTTAATGAGACTGAAAAAGAACAGCTTAGGTCAAAAATAGGACAGATACTGTGGGTTGCAAAACAAACCAGACCAGACATTATGTTTGATGCAAGCAGCTTAGCGTCAAATATAAAAGATGCCACAGTCCAGTCTATTCACGAGACAAATAAGGTCATTAGAAAGATTAAATCAGAAAAGGTGACTCTCAAGTTTCAGCATTTGGGAAACAATGATGCACTGAACCTGATTGTTTTCAGTGATGCTTCCCTTGGAAATCTCCCTGATGGGGGCACACAAGGGGGAACATTGATTGGTCTCATGGGAAAAGGAGGGAAGTTTTCTCCTCTCTGTTGGCAATCTAGGCGAATTCAACGTGTGGTGAGGAGTACTCTGGCAGGGGAGACTCTGGCCCTATCAGATGGAATAGATAATGCTGTTTTTCTGGCAAATGGAAATGCTGAGCTTAATACTCCTCCCTTGATCTGTGTTACAGACAGTCACTCTCTGTTTGATGCCCTTAAGTCAACAAAACAAGTCACTGAGAAACTGGAAATAAGCAGTATAAAAGAGTTCATACAGAGTAAAAGGATAAAGAAAAAGACACTCTGGTCAGACACAAAAACTGAACTCGCTGACTGTCTATATATATATATATTTATTATACACAGTGGTGGGCTGTCAGGGCCATCAGGGCTCTGCTAAAATATATATATTTTTTTCATAATTAAATTAATGTGTCTAAACGTATCTAAATTCAAATACTGTTTATTTCAGTACTTTACAATTATATTTCCAGAAAGAATGTGGTTATTTTTGTGAGGCTGAGCTGTATTTTACATATGTCATCATCTAAACGCATCACAGCTCTGTGGACCAGTACTAATAGTATAGCTAGCCTTTCGTTGAAGTTGCCATTTTCCGTTTGTTCATAACTTTGATTGATGTGTGTCATCAGCCAATCAAACTGTGATAGAATGGTCCAGAGGCCCAGCGATGTGTCGGCGCTACCCCCTGCTGATGTCATCAGCCGTTTTAACTTTTGCCGGGTTGTGAGCGATCTAAGTGAAATAAGCTATGGACGCTGCTTTCATATCTCTTATCGATCTTGTTTATTTCTTCGCGTGCCTTTTTCAAGGCAATCGTTTGGAGAGAACAAAGATAATATCAAAGGGAAGACCTACACCTAAGCTGGATGGGCTGACCAAAGCCGGAAAATGATTTGTGCGGCACTTCACTGAGGGTAACTATGACCGCTATGACTGGCTTACAGCTAGCACTGAGCTTTGGATGTCTCTTGCTGCCCAGCCAACGCGGATGACGGGCTATGTTCTAATAAGCTTTGTGTGCATCCTGATGTAAAGCCGGTAGCTGATAAGATGTGTTTTTTTCTGTGTTTCTTTTGATGTTCTTGTTGGTCTGTGTTTTTGTTTGTTTGTTTAAGAGTATTTGTGCCAGTGAGTTGATTTTGATTAATTTCACCAGTTGCCTAAACAGTGACACGTGAGTGCAGTGGTATCAATAAATAGACTGCTCAAAAAACACTTTTTAATCAGAGAATAGCATCAAGTCAGTTAAACTCCTGGGGTATTGATCTGGTCAGTTAAGTAGCAGAGGGGTTGTTAATCAGTTTCAGCTACTGAAATGTTAATGAAATTATCAACAGGTGCACTAGATCGGGAACAATGAGACAACCCCCAAAACAGGAATGGTTTTACAGGTGGAGGCCACTGACATTTTTTTTCCCTACTCATCTTTTCTGACTGTTTTTCACTAGTTTTGCATTTGGCTAGGGTCAGTGTCACTACTGGTAGCATGAGGCAATGCCTGGACCCTACAGAGGTTGCACAGGCAGTTCAACTCCTCCAGGATGGCACATCAATATGTGGCATTGCCAAAAGGTTTGATGTGTCTCCGAGCACAGTCTCAAGAGCATGGAGGAGATTCCAGGAGACAGGCAGTTACTCTAGGAGAGCTGGACAGGGCCGTAGAAGGTCCTTAACCCATCAGCAGGACCGTAGCTGCTCCTGTGTACCAAGAGGAACAGGATGAGCACTCCCAGAGCACTATAAAATGACCTCCAGCAGGCCACTGGTGTGAATTTCTCTGACCAAACAATCAGAAACAGACTTAATGAGGGTGGCCTGAGGGCCTGACGTCCTCTAGTGAGCCCTTGAACACCAGAATTGGCAGGTCCACCACTGGCAGCCTGTGCTTTTCACAGATGAGAGCAGGTTCACCCTGAGCACATGTGACAGACGTGAAAGGGTCTGGTGAAGCCATGGGGAACGTTATGCTGCTTGTAATATCGTTCAGCATGACCGGTTTGGTGGTGGGTCAGTGATGGTCTGGGGAGGCATATCCATGGAGGGACCCACAGACCTCTACAGGCTAGACAATAGCACCCTGACTGCCATTAGGTATCGGTATGAAATCCTAGGACCCATTATCAGACCCTATACTGGTGCAGTGGGTGCTGGGTTCCTCCTGGTGCACATCAATGCCCGGCCTCATGTGGTGAGAGTATGCAGGCAGTCCCTGGAGGATGAAGGAATGAATACCATTGAATGGCCACCACGCTCACCTGACCTAAATCCAATAAAACACCTCTGGAACATTATGTTTCGGTCCATCCTACATTGTCAGGTTGCACCTCAGACTGGCCAGGAGCTGCCCTGGTCCAGATCTGGGAGGTAATACCCCAGGACGCCATCCGTTGTCTCATTAGGAACATGCCCCGACGTTGTCAGGCATGCATACAAGCATGTGGGGGCCATACAAACTATTGAGTACCATTTTGAGTTGCTACATGAAATTTCAGCAAAATGGACTAGCCTGCTGCATAATTTTTTCACTTTGATTTTTGGGGTGTCTTTGAATTCAGTCCTCTGTAGGATGATAATTTTAATTTCCATCAAACAATGTGGCATCCTTTCATTCATAACACATTACCCAGTCCATATTAGTATAGATATCCAGCACAATATTTTTCCCCATTCAGATCTGATGTGTTTTCAAAGTGTTCCTTTAATTTTTTTGAGCAGTGTATGTATGTGTGTGTATATATATATATATATATATATATATATATATATATATATATCACACATAGTTGATCAGCATTAAGACTTTTTTTGTTTTGTTTTTTGCAACAGGACTTTTTCTACCCTATAATGTATGTCTATAATAAAAACATGATATATCTTTGTCACATGTACAGTTTGTTAGGTATTTCAGTTGTGTTTTGATTTTGCCACGTTCTTTTGTCTTAGTTTCCCACCACTTGTCTCTTTCCTAGGTTACCCTCATTAGTTAAGTCCTGTTCAGCTGTGTTTAGTTAATTATCTTGTTTCTGTCTGCTATTTAAGTTCCTCTTGTTCACTCAGTCTTTGTCTGGTCACCGTTAGGATTAGTTGTGTGTTGCATTTACCTGTCTGCCTGTTAGCTGCGAATAAACTACGTCTTGAACCTTATTCTTCTGCCTTCGTCTGTCTTCCTGCAAGCACACCGTGACAGATGACCGGCCATAAAATGTATTAAGCTGCAAGATTTGTGGCCGTGGCTCAGAAGAGCCACAAGCTTTTAGCCTTTGTGGAAGAATGCCCTTATGATGACGAGACACTGAAGTCCCTGTTCTGGATCGGGGCAAATTACCATCACCCCGTGGACCTCCCAGACACCACTGGACTGAGCTGGAGAGAAACTCTCATCTGGTGTCTGGAGAGCATCACTTCCTGGTCCAGAACACAGCCAGTCCCTGTTTTAGGCAGTGACGTCTCCAGAACCAGCGAGGGAACAATGGCTTATCGACTTTTGGATGGAGATGTCTCCAGTCCCTGTCCTTAGTCCTGGGACGTCTCCAGTCCCCGTCCAGAGTCCTGGGACGTCTCCAGTCCCCGTCCAGAGTCCTGGGACATCTCCAGTCCCTTTCAGTTTGTGATGTATGAGTGGTATAGTTATTTATTTGTGAGTGGTTTTAACCGGACCTCAGTACTGAATTTCGTTCCAGCTCATGTACCATGTTTTGGAATGACAATTAAAATCCTTGATACAGCAATACCGACGGTAATCCATGGGACCCCAATGGATGCATCTATGTCTTCTGAAGCAAAACGATAAGAAAAAAAACTTTAAACATTTTAAACTGTAGACTATCGCTTCTGACCAACTGTCACCAGCGTGTGTATGAGAGGGTTGAGTTCACGCTTGACGTTAATGTAACGTGTAAGCGTGACGTGAGCACGCAGAGAAACTCATGCGAAAAGTCATGCGAAACTCGGATGCTGTCAGTTTTTATTTAAAAAAAAAGAATGCTCACAATAAAATACAAACAATAGCATATAATAAAAAAACAAACAAGACAGGAGGACAGAGATGCCAGTTCTCATGCGAGTTTCACAGCGCACTTATGTCAAGCTTCACATTGCGCTTCACAACGTCCTTACATTTACGTCAAACATGAACTCGACTCTCATGCACGCACTGGTGACAATTTGTCAGAAGCGAAAATTAGTACATTTGGAGAAGATTTCTGGGTGTACTGTATTTTCTTTTAGTATATAGGCTAATACAGAATAGCAAGAGACATGAGATTCCTTCTTAAGATTCATCAGTGGAAATAATAAAATAGGAGAAGAGGAAGACACCAAGCAAAAAGGGAAAAAAACGTGCTACTCTCTGTCAGGACTTTTATATTTGAAATAATGCGTTTATTTAAAAAAAAAACATTTTAAATGAATAAGAGGAGTCGTAAATCTGTTTTGAAATAAGTTGGTTTTCAAATAAATGTATTTATTTTTATTGTACTTACTTTTATTGTAACTACATGCAACGAGGGTAACAAGCACCACTTACCCTGTGGAACAAGAGTATATGTCCCCAGTATTTATGAAAAATAAATAAAAAGTTTCAATAGTTTTAGTTTGACTTGCCTTGAAACATGAAAGGCCAAACAAAAACAGCTGCACTTTTGCGATCGAAAAATTAAAAAAATAACAATAATTACTGAGATAAATGTACTGATATGTACCCCGTAATTTTAAAAAGCCTCTGGCCACATCCACACGAAGCCAGAGCTTTCCCTATCCAATCTTTTTTCCCCCCTCGTCTCAAGAAATATCTACATACAGACGAAACCACTGAAACCGACTCAAATTATGTAGTATACATGCCAGACCAGTATGTGGCACTGTAATTCTGCCACAGAAATACACTAAAAATGGAGAAGAAGACTTGAAGCATGCACAAGATGTGGTGTGATGACATAACCACTTCACAAAATATACGGATTGGCTGTACAGACGAAAACGCAAGGGTGTCGGTTTCAGATTTATCCACTCTGGGAGAGGCTACAATTTGCACAAGCTCACCAAAATTGGACAGTTGAAGACTGGAAAAATGTTGCCTGGTCTGATGAGTCTCGATTTCTGTTGAGACATTCAGATGGTAGAGTCGGAATTTGGTGTAAACAGAATGAGAACATGGATCCATCATGCCTTGGTACCACTGTGCAGGCTGGTGGTGGTGGTGTAATGGTGTGGGAGATGTTTTCTTGGCACACTTTAGGCCCCTTAGTGTCCATCCCTTTATGACCACCATGTACCCATTCTCTGATGGCTACTTCCAGCAGGATAATGCACCATGTCACAAAGCTTGAATCATTTCAAATTGGTTTCTTGAACATGACAATGAGTTCACTGTACTAAAATGGCCCCCACAGTCACCAAATCTCAACCCAATAGAGCATCTTTGGGATGTGGTGGAACGGGAGCTTTGTGCCCTGGATGTGCATCCCACACGTAGAATTAAGGCAGTTCTGAAGGCGAAAGGGGGTCAAACACAGTATTAGTATGGTGTTTCTAATAATCCTTTAGGTGAGTGTAATAGCATATTTCTAATAGGGGCACACTGTAATGCAGTGTAAATCCCATCTGCACAACCGAGATTTAACCCCAGCTCGTGTCTTCTGCTGGTTAGATCAGCATTAAAGAGTGATCTCAACTGTTAAATAACAGATATAAGATTAAAATATCAGATTTGTCTTATTTTAAATAAACACAAAAAACAGAGATGAAAAATAAACTTAAGAAAATGTACTTTTGCTATGGTTAAATAAATGTTCAGTGATATCTTCCAAAGATTTTTTTTAATTTTGGCACAATTTTTTCTCTAAATAATGTTGATATGGCAACACTAAATAAATACACTAAGTTTCGTAATCCTGGCACATGTGGAAAGTTTTAAACCATGCATGTTACAACTAACCTCGCATTAGGTTGTGCCCCACGCTCCCCTATTGTAGCATTATTGTTGTAACAATAGAATGTCAATACTAATTAACCACAATTTAAACAAGATAACCAAAAATATATACAGTATTAAAATATGCAGGTTACTAATCTAACATCAAATATTCCATATTACAAAGGTGATTTCTAAAGTCCACAGTCATTTAGAAGTCTGTACATATAAGGAATGGGCGATGGTCGATATCTCTCAGCTCGACATCTTGGGATTGTCAGTTTATTTGAATTCCTTGTCTTGCGACCCCTGCCCCAAGTGTTACTGACAGGGTCAAAACAGAAAAGGCAATTGGGCTGTAAAGCCCATTACTTTTGTCTGCATGTGTTAGGAATGAGTTGTGTCAGCAAAGCCCTATGGCTAGCTACAAGCATACTCAGCACTCTGTACTTGCAGTGGGGGTGCATCTGAGTTATTGAAAAGCATGTCTCCACCTTGGCATGTTTGCGTGCAAGCATAAGTTCCATAAAATGTATTGAATTGTATAATATTCACTAAATAACATAACTTATGGAGCTTGCTAATACCAGCTATTGCTAGTGTATCGTGCATACATTTGTTCAGATAACTAACCTTAAGTGTTTACTTCAGCAAGTAACTCCTGCACCATTTCTGCTACAAGTGGCTTGAGGTTAAATGTGCTGTTGCTTTTTTGATCCATCTGTTACTAACACACAGCACTGAGCACAGAGAGTGAGGATCCACATGCAGTTTATTGAAAACACAATCCAAAGTCATAGGGTCAGAGCACAAGTTATCAGTCCAAACAATCATAAAACTCCATAGGGGCAAGACAGGAGTGAGAAGTCCAAGACACAGGGAGAGATAAACACCAGGAACACCGAGACTGCTTAAAAATTCTGTCAGTAACACGAACTAGACTTCCTACAGATACAAAGCATTTAAATAGACAGAGGTAATGATTAAACAATACACAGCTGTAACCATTTATCTAATAATGAGCAGAGAGTTCTGGGAAATGGAGTCATAATGGCATCCTCAGCTAACAGATGTAATATAGCCCCTCCTTGAAGGAGTGGCTTCCAGACGCTCCAACACAGGTGGGAGGTGGAGCAGATCTGGGAGCAGGAAGGTGGGCCAGGACCATGGAGCAGAAACAGATGCAGGAGAGAGCCAGAGACCAGCAAGCCGGATGTAGGGAGATCATAAAGCCGGAGATGGCCAAGGCGATGCCCACTGGATAAAAGGTCTCCAGGGCGGAGCACGCTGGACAGAGGGTCTTCAGGGCAGAGCACACTGGACAGGAAGTCTCCAGGGCGGAGTACGCTGGACAGGTCTCCAGGGTGGAGCACGATGGACAGAAGGTCATAAACTTGACATCCACATTAGTGACTGGAGTGGCTAACCATTGTTGACACAGGGAAATATTCAAAAGGAAATACATGATCTGAACTGACCTCAGAAGTAGGCTTGGTGTCATGTTCATGGACAGGAGCAGGTTCAAAGAGCACAGATTAATTGACTAGAACAGACTCAGGAACCGATCCGGAGACTAGAACTGGCTCAGGAACAGATTTATATACTGGAGCAGGCTCAGAAACAGGAACAGACTTATATACTAGAGCAGTCTCAGAGATGAGAGCATACTCAGAAGCAGGAACAGACTGGAACGAACCCTGGAGCAAACTCACAGACTGTGACAGGCTCATAAACTAAAGCAGGCTCTGGAGTAAATTCATGGACTAGAGCAGTGATTTTCAAACCTGTCCTGGAGGCACCCAAGCCCTGCACATTTTGTTTGTCTCCCTTATCAGACACACAATTTAGTTATTTTAGTCTCTACTAACGAGCTGATGAGTTGAATTTGGTGTGATAAAGGAGGGAGACACAAAATGCGCAGGGCTGGGGTGCCTCCAGGACAGGTTTGAAAACCACTGGACTAGAGCAAGGGTGGCGAAAGTCGGGCCTGGAGAGCCACAGTTCTACAGAGTTTTGCTTCAACCCTAATCAAACACACCTGAACAGGCTAATCAAGGTCTGAAGGGTTACTAGGAAGCTACAGGAAGGTGAGTTTTATCAGGGTTGGAGCTGAACTCTGCAGGACTGAGTTCACCACCTCTGGACTAGAGCATGCTCAGGAGCTGGTGCAACTGTCTTGTTCAAAGCCATTTCAACGAGCGTTGCCCAAACACACCAAAGCTGCGCTGCCATCCCTGGAAGCACAGAGGAAGGCGGATTATCTTAAGGACCAGAGAAGCAGCAGCATAAATATTCAACGACACCCGGGAACACAGGGATGATGTCTGTGATGGCTGAAGACTGTAAGATCTCATCCTTAATAACTGGAGGCTTTAGGTTGGCGATCCTGACTGCTGGAGGCTCAGGCATAGCAGCACTGGCAGCTCTGACAAAACCACGCTGGCGGCTGGTGGCGCTGATGTAACTGCACTGGATGGCGTTGTGAGCACTGCAGTTGCTACCATTACAGCCGTTTCACACTGCAAGCGCGAGCAGTGTGTGAGCTTCACGTCAGCGTAACTACACCGTCACTGCAGCTGCGCGAGAGTATTCACACTGGAAACGTTTGTACAGCGTCACAGCAGCGGCTCCAACGCTACATATAATGCTCACTTATATCATATAAGTGAGTATTTCTTTATAAAGACAACGAGCCTATATTTGTTTTTAGAAGTTGGTCATTTATAAACTTGATAGTCTTGAAAGTTTGTTAGCATGGGGAGGTGTATGCTACAACATTCGCATGTAAATGATAAATGACAAACACAACCAAGAAAACAGCTCCGATCATTTGGTTTCATTCATACTTTGATATGTTTACAAGACAAACTGTGGACAAAAAGGAAAAAGAAAAACACGCACTCGGGTTTGATTCGGGTAGTGCTAGAGCCATATACCTCTCAGTATCAGTATTACATAATAAACTAAAAGAAAGTTTATCATATTTGCTGGCTAGTTTACTTTATACATTACTTTTTTTTTATAATCATAACCGTACTTATACTTTCACCCAAACTGAATAATAAAGTTTAAATGGGTAAATCTTCTACAAATTTTTTCTTCTTTTCTGACATACTCCAGTTCTTGACACACTACACGTGCTTCTTGTGTGCATTTTGAGCACTTTTTGTGTGAAATCATATTTATTTTGTCCATCAAAAGTGTGCTTTCACTTTAATTGAGCGTCAGCAGCGCAGCAAAAATAGGCTCAGCGCCGAAACCCCCGCTTCACTGCTGCTGATGCAACGCTCCTGCTACCGGTGTGAATGCACTCATTGATTAACATGGGCGGTGAAAAAAATACACGCTGCTCACGCTTGCAGTGTGAAACGGCCGTTAAAGTGGGCAAAAATCACATCTACTGTCCTGCAACAGATCAATAGCCAGGTGAGGATCCACCTGCAGTTTAATGAAAATGCAATCCAAAGTCATAGTCCAAAACCAAGCAGAGGGTCAGAGCACAAGTTATCAGTCCAAACAAACATAAAACTCCATATGGGTGAGATGGGAGCTAGACACAGGCAGAGATAAACACCAGGAACAACGACTGCTCAGAAATGCCGGCAACTACCAAAAGGTGTATAAATAGACAGAGGTAATGACATGATTAAACAATATGCAGCTGTAACCGGTTAAATTATATTGAGCAGAGTTCTGGGAAATGGAGTCTGGGAATAACAGAGTCTATGGTGACATTAAAGTCCAATTTATACTTCTGTGTCAACTGTACGCCGTAGCTACTTCATAGGCTGTGTGTTACACGCTGTAGCCTACAACGTACCCTGACATGCACCTCTCCAAAGGCTGATATATACTTCTGTGTCGGACCTGCGCGGTAGCTTCTATGCCCTGAGCTTTGTGGGCTATGCGTCGATTTTCATTTATACTTCTGCGTCCTTGTCCGCGGCGATGTGCAGTTAAGCCCAATTTATACTTCTGCGTCGAGTGTAGGCCATAGCGACATCATAGGCTGTGTGTTGCATGCGTACCCTGACGTGCACCTCTCCAAAAATGTAACAACGCGTCGATTTGCTATGGCGCAGGTCTGACGCAGAAGTATAAATCAGCCTTTACACATGCAAAATTTGAAGTGGAATATATGCACGTTCAAGGAGCTGCACCTGGAGCTGCGCCTGTATGATGGCCTTTTTATCGGTACTTCCACCTGTCCCGCGGCCAAGTTCAGACTTGCCAAGTTCGATGGGAGGACACAAGTTGAACAGCAGCGTTCCTGATAGCGTCACTCAGCTCGCTCTCACTCCTGTATGTATATTTTAGGCTACAGTAAAACGAAATATGTCATAAAACACCACTCTGCCTCTTCATTTTCATAAAAAAAAAAAAAAAAATTCAGCATTAATAGCCACACAAATGTGGTTCAGGCAACGCATATTGATTATCTTCACTGCATGTACACTCACCTAAATATGAATACAAATGTAACTAATTATAAAACATAAGAAATATATAACATTATTTTCTCTATATATGTGTGCTTATGCTGCACGAGTAAATATATCTGCAATATATTACACATGCAGTACCATATCTGATCACATAATACACTCACCTAAAGGATTATTAGGAACACCATACTGTGTTTGACCCCCTTTCGCCTTCAGAACTGCCTTAATTCTACATAGCACTGATTCAACAAGGTGCTGAAAGCATTCTTTAGAAATGTTGGCCCATATTGATAGGATAGCATCTTGCAGTTGATGGAGATTTGTGGGATGGACATCCAGGGCACAAAGCTCCCGTTCCACCACATCCCAAAGATGCTCTATTGGGTTGAGATCTGGTGACTGTGGGGGCCATTTTAGTACAGTGAACTCATTGTCATGTTCAAGAAACCAATTTGAAATGATTCGAGCTTTGTGACATGGTGCATTATCCTGCTGAAAGTAGCCAGCAGAGAATGGGTACATGGTGGTCATAAAGGGATGGACATGGTCAGAAACAATGCTCAGGTAGGCCGTGGCATTTAAACAATGCCCAATTGACACTAAGGGGCCTAAAGTGTGCCAAGAAAACATCCCCCACACCATTACACCACCACCACCAGCCTGCACAGTGGTAACAAGGCATGATGGATCCATGTTCTCATTCTGTTTACGCCAAATTCTGACTCTACCATCTGAATGTCTCAACATTTTTCCAGTCTTCAACTGTCCAATTTTGGTGAGCTTGTGCAAATTGTAGCCACTTTTTCCTATTTGTAGTGGAGATGAGTGGTACCCGGTGGGGTCTTCTGCTGTTGTAGCCCATTGTAGTATGCTTTGCTGCATACCTTGGTTGTAACGAGTGGTTATTTCAGTCAAAGTTGCTCTTCTATCAGCTTGAATCAGTCGGCCCATTCTCCTCTGACCTCTAGCATCAACAAGGCATTTTCGCCCACAGGACTGCCGCATACTGGATGTTTTTCCCTTTTCACACCATTCTTTGTAAACCCTAGAAGTGGTTGTGCGTGAAAATCCCAGTAACTGAGCAGATTGTGAAATACTCAGACCGGCCCGTCTGGCACCAACAACCATGCCACACTCAAAATTGCTTAAATCACCTTTCTTTCCCATTCTGACATTCAGTTTGGAGTTCAGGAGATTGTCTTGACCAGGACCACACCCCTAAATGCATTGAAGCAACTGCCATGTGATTGGTTGATTAGATAATTGCATTAATGAGAAATTGAACAGGTGTTCCTAATAATCCTTTAGGTGAGTGTATATTTATAATAAAATAAATATAAAACACAACCATGCCTCTTTTCATTTACATTTAAAGCAAAATATTAAATACATTAATGTGTTTCAGACAATACGTGTGCATATATGATTATCCCTGTAATAAAATTAAATATGACATAAAACACAACCCAGTCTCTTTTTGTTAAGTCAGTTTATGTGTGATCAATAATAGCCATTATAAACGTATAAGTAAAACATTCTCAAGGACAGTTAAAGCATATGTGCGCATATGTGCCTGATCAGTTTTAACAGCAACACAATTGTCATTTCAAAATGTTTCAAATGTTTAATTTCAATAATAATAAAAAAACAAACAAACAAACAAAAAATTCATAGGTTGAAATGGGGCATGACCAAAAAAGTGCATTAAGGGATGAGGCTGCCATCTGCTGGTACATAATGGCATTCGCAGCTGACAGGTTTAACGCCATCATACTTATGGTTTTATTATAAAACTGCCAAAAATCCCATTGACATTTTTGTACCGTACTATGTGCTCTTTAAGTTACTTTGAATAAGAAACCATCTGCTAAACTGCTACCAACCAGCTGCACTGAACTTCTGGTGTCTGTGAAGGACATGTTATAATACAAGATTCAACAGTTCAACTGACCTTAGACATTTCCTTCTTTTTTTTTCCAGAACGAGGAAAATGGCAATGGCAAAGGTAAGTGAATACCTTAAAATATTGCTCTGCTCTTTTTTAATAATATTTAGTGTTGTGATCCCGAAGGATTAAAGTTAGGAAGCGGCTCACTCCACACCACTTAACCGTCCCTCAAAGTTTTCACCTTACCTTCTTTCATAAGGTCAAGATGCTTTTGCTGATGGTCTAATTTTCTGTTTTCTAAAGCTTGTTGCACAAATAACGTCACTTGTTCTATTTTTTGTTTTTCCATCTCCATCTGGAACTACATTTTATGGTGTTGTAGATTAAACTTCCAACCCTCCCTAATACATTAATCTAAGTAGACCCTACTCTTAAAGCATATAGTGGTGGGTTTCTATGCACCTTATACCACAAGTCAAGAAAAAACAAACAACCATTTATATTGGCAATTCTCAGCTCTAAACACTGATCTGCTGAAAATAACAAACTAAAACAAAAATGCTTACTAAAACAAAAACATGGCAATAAAAAACATGCCACATAATCCTTTCAACAAAATTAATCCCCAGGGCTCAAAATCTAAAAACCCCTCTACTACAGCTGTGACGATACAGGAATAATATCCATCAATCTGCTAATTCAATGTATACTTGTCTCTCCTAATGATCTTATTCAATCAAATTTTCAAACCTGTTGCCATGTCTATCTTTTAGTAGTTCAAACTAATTCAAATGGCACTAATTGGCACCTCCCCCAAAAAGCTGATAAAAAAGAAAACATGTATCACAGATGATACATATTCAGAAAAAAAAAGTCAAAACAAAAGCTGCAAAAGTTTACAGTGAGCCCCCATTTGTTGTGATCCCGAAGGATTGACATGGAATCCCAAACAATGATAGAACCCACTCTGAGGGAAGAGCGGCACTTAATAGTGAGGGGAACCTGCGTGCCTGTGTTCCAAATCACCCATCAGTCAGCCAATCACCTATGAGCAACACAGACACTCACAAAAAACAAAACAAAAAACACACACACACACACACACACACAAATGACGGCTGACAGGGACATCACATTTAGTATTTCAGCTGAGAATGCATTTATAGTGGTTATTTGATCTTGCTCAGGAGGTCAAAGGTCTCGTTTGGAGCCAATGGACACCATCTTTGTGAAGAATGTGAAAGAGAAAGGCCCAGCCCATCAGGCAGGCCTGTGCACAGGTAGGGGAACATGGTAT
Organism: Paracanthobrama guichenoti; assembly: GCA_018749465.1. NCBI lineage: Eukaryota > Metazoa > Chordata > Actinopteri > Cypriniformes > Gobionidae > Paracanthobrama > Paracanthobrama guichenoti. Next base: position 12,862,241 of record CM031954.1, read on the forward strand.
GCCCATGTGTGAAAGCTGTAATGCCTTTTGTCTGTTCACTTTAGCAGCAACCAATATGATAAGTGTTTGTGTTTAGGTGACAGGCTGGTGAAGGTGAATGGAGAAAGTGTGCTGGGGAAAACTTATTCTCAGGTCATAGCGCTGATTCAAAATAGGTGAGACTACTTTAAATAGATATTAAGTAATGAGCCTATACTTGTACTTTATATTTACAAGTGGATTCATATCTACAGTGAATTTGTACTTTATAACTGCATTCATTTGTATTTAGTGAGAATGTGCTGGAGTTGTCCATCATGCCTAAAGATGAGGATGTGCTACAATTGGTAAGTGTGAGTATGTCCTTTCTTCTTTCTTCCTCTGTTTCTACAGGTAAATGTTGCCACAGGTACATTTTTAAAAATAGAAAAGAAGTCAGCACACAAAGCTCCAAAATATGCAAAAAGTTTTAATAGTAGACTCACACATGAGCCTGTGTTGCTTGAAATGTAACCCGTGTGTGTGTCCACTATTAAAACTTTTTGCGTATTTTGGAGCTTTGGTGTGCCGACTTTTTTTCTGTTTTTATTATTTCTTTTGTCGAGCACGCAACTTTAAGCATTTCGGTGATGTGCGTGCTTTGTTCCTGTTTTTACAGATAAACATTTTAATGAGCCTGGTGTGTAAATAATCCAGCGCCAGTACCTGGTTGACATCCCAAAGTATAATAGGTGGCATTATTGCACCTTAACGCTGCCATCTGTCATAAACCTGAAGATGCGTGTTGTCATGCAAAATAAGTAGGGGCAAAAGAGTAGAGTCTACTTAGAATGCTTTTCACTACTGTACGGGAAATATGTTATACTTTAAAGCTCATTAGCATTTGAACAGAATGACTTACAGTATCCAAACCAACTGTAATGCCATTGAGCTTTAAAGTATGGCATAATTTGTATATGATCCCATACAGTAGTGAAAAGTATCAATATTTAGACATGATTTGACAGTTTATTTGAAAAACTACCATCAAAATAAAAGGTGTGCATCGTAGCTGACACTTAGATGACCACTTTACAGTTGGTTTTGATACTTTAAGTCATTCTGTTCAAATGCTCAAATTAGATTTGCTGCCGCTAGGGTGCGTCTAGATTTCTAGGCTAAGGGGTTTCCCTTTCAGACATAAAATTTATGGGAAGAGAGTATTTAAATTAATCATGCAAGGTCATTTACAAAGATTTGCGTAATTTACTAGTATTTGCACCATCATTTACTGCCCAAAAAAAGCATGCCTTAAACAAGACGCTAATTTGCGCTGCACTTGGTAGATTGCTTTGGTCATTATGGAAATGATCCGGCTCCGTCTGTGTTCAATTTGCTTTTCATCAGTAGATAACACACAGAACTTTCCACTACCATCTGCTCTTTTTTAAGCCAAGTCGCCTTTATTTATATAGCGCCAACAGCTCTCAAAGTCATTGTCCAGCTTATGCAAGTTTTTGATTGATTCATTTCTGTGCGCTTACAAAACACCGTAAACAGAAAACTTTTAACGTTTTGGTGGCCTGAGAAAGCAAACTTTGAAATAGGTTTCAAAGTGCAAGTTTTTGAAAATGATAACGCTATCATCTCTGTGTAAACTTCAGAAACATGAATCTGTGAAAACGGTGATGGCATGCGCTTGCATATTACGTGTTTAGTCTATATACATGCATGTTTGAATGCATATGTATGCGGGCGCATAGTCTTTCTTTACAAGATGACATTAGGCTACTTATCTGGTTTGCATAAAACAGCATTTTAGTAGTTTCCATGGATCCGTGTGAACAGGAACCATTTTGATAACTTTTTCATCGTACAGTTGTGAAAAAATAGTTTGTCGTGTTGATGAGGCCTTCGCAGGGGATAGTCTAGTTGACACGGTCTCTGCTGACACTTCAGGGCTGTATTGTGGTCATGTCTAGGCACAGGTCCTTCATCTGATCCGGCTGAGTACGATAAACCTCTGGATAAACAGTGAGACTAATATTAGCATAGATGCCAGTCTTATGATGTAACGCGTACAGGTTATGGGAACTGTTCCCGCTGACACAATTTATACAGCCTAACAATCATTTTACATGATTTGAATTATAGAAATTGATACTGTGATATGTGCATGCCAAGGTAAAGAAATGTGATTTTAGTCTGCAGTAGATTTAAACTGCCAAAAACAGACACACTGTCTGTTTCCCAAACAATGCTAGGAAGACTGTTCCAGAGTTTAGGTACTAAATAGGAAAAGGATCTACAGCCAGAATTTTGAGATCGCAATAGACGTGAAGGACTATAATGTGTCTTACTCACTCAAGTACTGGGGAGCTAAACCATTTAGTGCTTTGTAAGTAATTACCAAGATTTTAAAAGGTATGCAATGTTTAATAGGGAGCCAATGCAGTGTTGACAACAGGGCTAATTTGGTCATACTTTCTGGTTCTAGTAAAAACTCTAACTGCTGCATTTGGGACCAGCTGGATTTTGTTTATTAAGCATGCAGGGCAACAACCCAGTAGAGCAATACAACAATCTAGACTTGAGGTCATAAAGGCATGAACTAACTTTTCCGTATTCGTCATTGAGAGCATATGTCGTAATTTAGATATATTTTTAAGATGGAAGAATGCAGTTTTACAGATGATAAAAATGTGGCTTTCAAATAAAAAAATTGGTATCAAAGAGCACACAGAGGTTCCTAACTGACGATGAACACTTGACAGAACATCCATCAAGTGTTAGACAGTATTCTAGCTAGGTTATTCTTTGCAGAGGTTTTTTTTGTCCAATAATTAGAATCTCTGGGGTTTTTTTTCAATTTCAGAATTAAGTAGTTGGAAATTACTAGTCATCCAGTTTTTAATCTCAGCTATGCATTCTGTTAATTTTGTGAATTGGTAAGTTTTGTTTCTGAGAAAATGTGTTGCCTCTAAATGGAAGGGTTTCCATGTTGTCTTTTCCTTGCCACACAATGCATGGTCAAATACATAATCTTGAAGAAATTCACGAATCTGAGGACCAACAAAGACACCTTCCTTTATCTTAGCTTCACCTAACTGGACATTTTCCACAGAGGTACTTGAAAGCTGATTTTGTCTTGTGCATGACCTTAACAAAGTTCTTTATCAGACCCAGCTTGATGTGTAACGGTGGTAACACAATCTTCCTTGATTCAACAAGTTGGATGGTGGAACACTTTTCCTCCCAGGCCCCAATGACTGTTGGAGTGGCCAATCTTTCTTGATGTAATGGGAATATCTTGAACGACTATCCCATTCACAGAGAAAACAGCTTTAATACTGTTTATACTGTCATATTTACTGACCCAATAGCATATTGTCATAGATTCACCAGGCTCCACCCTCACTCCAGCACAGCGCCCACCATCTCCTGAACACGAATTACATGCACCTGTCCCTCACCAGCACTGCCATCAACCTATATAATGGACGCCTTACCTGAAAGACCTTACATGATCTACTTCGTTGCACTGTTGAAAATGTCTTGTATCTTACCCGGGAACATACTCTGAGTTGTCTGAACTTACTCACGGACACATTTTTGGAACCAGCATACCTAGAGTAAGCAAGGTTTGGGATAATCAACCGAGAGTTCAAGGTATATGTGATGGTAAGTTAACCTTGCTTTCTGGAATACCCCCCAGGTCTCACCTGCGCTTACATGCTATCAACATCCGGTGATTACAGCATATATGACTGAGTGAGTCACGTTCGAGCATAAGGCACTCGCATACAAGAGTGACTGTTTTGTCCAAGCTTCATCGCTGTTGTTGTAATGTATTGGGAAGCCAGAATGTGTATCCATCGACAAAAACATACATTAGCCTAACTCTGTCTGTCTGTTTTACACATTGTTATTTTTCAACAAACCATATTATAGATGCGTCGTCGGATTTCAGATGAACCACGGTGCAAGTGCATGCCGAACCGTGGGTGGAAAACCGTACGGTTTGTATTAACGGAACAGATTGCTAATGATAGTGCCTCCGAAGCAGTTCCACCAGGGTGTCCACCAGATCACACATATGTCCCCAGAATCCAATGCATTCCGCTCATCAGTTCCATTTACTCCTCAGTGGGCATCAAACTCTCGCTGCTAAAAGATCGCTTCTGGTGACCAGGCATGGCACAAGATGTAAAAAGGTTTGTTCAAGGATGTCAAGAATTGGCCATCTCCAGTTCAAAATGCTTGCACTACGTCTGACAAGCGTAACTGGTGTGCAATGTCAGACGTAGCGTAAGCATTTTGAACTGCGCTTTCCCTATGACAACAGTAGATCGAGTTGTTTTTCTGACCCCATGCTGCGTGCGCACCCAACCTAGGTTTTCGATGTTTACAAACATTGAAGGGGTCTATAAGGTCAGCCGCAAAAATAACGGTGTCCATGCCTTTTTTAAAGTAAGTAAATTCTGACAGTAGTTTTTTAATGGCAAAAGACTTTTTCTGTAAGTTGAATAAAGAAGACGGTCTGCCAGAAGTTTTGACTTTATAAAGTTTTAAATATGGATATCTTCCTTACACAAATGCATCGCTTCGCTTCAGAAGGCCTTTATTAACCTCTTGGAGCCATGTGGAGCAGTTATGATGGATATAGATGCACTTTTATGGACTTTAAAAACATTAACTGCCATTATAAAGCTTGGAAGCTGATTGTGATCGTCTGAAAGAAGAATGTCATATACATCTAGGATGGCTTGAGGGTGAGTAAATTATGGGCTAATTTAAATTTTAGGGTGAACTAACCCTTAAACCACGTGTTTAGTGTTTGGCATTCCTGAAGATATCATTACAATCCGAGAACCACAATTCATCTCCCGGGTCTGGCGGACTTTCTTAAACCTCCTAGGTATGACCGCAAGCCTCTCCTCTGGATACCACCCTCAGACAGAGAGGAAGATACAAGAGATTGGATGCTTCCTATGAACCTTTTGCCATGGCCACCAGGACTCCTGGAATCAGTTCCTCACCTGGGCCATGTACGCCCCAAAACTGCCTCGACTACCAGCCCCCTTTGTTCTTGTGATCCAGGGAACCTTTTGTCAAACCACGACATCCTTATGTTGTGGTCATGTGATGTAAAGTTGTGGCCTTAAGATCCTATGTTGAGAGAACAATATATTTTTCTCGAGTTAAATATGTAAACAACCTGAAATTATCAGAAATGGATCAGGCATAACATTATGACCACTGACAGGTGAAGCGAATAACACTGATTATCTCTTCATCATGGCACCTGTTAGTGGGTGGGATATATTAGGCAGCAAGTGAACATTTTTTCCTCAAAGTTGATGTGTTTAGAAGCAGGAAAAAATGGACAAAAGCAGATTTGAGCAAGTCTGACAAGGGCAAAATTGTGATGGCTAATCAATTGGGTCAGAGCACCTCCAAAACTGTAGCTCTTGTGGGGTGTTCCCGGTCTGCAGTGGTCAGTATCTATCAAAAGTGGTCCAAGGAAGGAACAGTGGTGAACCGGCGACAGGGTCATTGATGGCCAAGGCTCATTGATGCACGTGGGGAGCAAAGGCTGGCCCGTGTGATCTGATCAAACAGACGAGCTACTGTAGTTCAAATTTCTCAAGAAGTTAATGCTGGTTCTGATAGAAAGTTGTCAGAATACACAGTGCATCGCAGTTTGTTGTGTATGGGGCTGCATAGCTGCAGACCAGTCAGGGTACCCATGCTGACCCCTGTATACCACTGAAACCGCCAACCCTGGGCATGTGAGCATCAGAACTGGACCACGGAGCAATGCAAGAAGGTGGCCTGATCTGATGAATCACATTTTCTTTTACATCACGTGGATGGCCGGGTGCATATGCATCGTGTCCTACTTGGCTGTATGTTGGTGCGACTCAATTCTGTTCCTGAGTATTTATCTGTTTGTTTCCTAGTGATTTTATTCTGTTCTGTTCCTGGTTCTTAACTGTGTGTTTTTATTATAAAACCCGACTGCATTTTTATCCAGCTCTCCCTCTTTTCTGAGTTCTCCACCATTACACACATACTATAACATTGCGACTACATGAAAAGAGGTTTTACTGTTATAAAAAAAAAAATATTTGTGAGCATTAGTGGAACTTAAGGTTTTAGAATAAACACGAAACACACGTGATCGCTGTCATGCGGTGAATCCGGCCAATTGTGGAACAGCTGTGTCGTCATCAGAGCTCGTACAGCCGTTCTGTAGAAACTGCACCGGCTGTATTAGCCGGCTGCTCTCGAATCGCTCTCGTGGCACTTTGTTGACATACGTCACAGTAACGTACCGTCGGCGCTGCCTCAAGTCGGACAAAATTTCTAACCGGCATACACTGCTTCAAGTCAACCGCTGATCGGTCTGCGCAAGTCGAACAAGCCTGTTATGTCCATTGTCTGGACCCTGCCCTTTTGTTATCTGATTATTGATTAATTTGCCCCACCTGTTCTCCCTTATCACCTGCCTTGTTTGTTCCCTATTTAGTCTCCTTGTGTTTGCTGTACTGTGCTGGATCATTGACATTGTTCCCTGTCTTTGTTTCTGTCCATGATTCATGTTCCTGGTTCCCTACGTGTGGTATACTCTGTTTTCCCCCTCGTGGGTGTTTTGTTTGTTTTATTTTATTAATAATAAAAACCCTAATTCCTCCTGCTTTTGAGTCCTCGCTCCTTTTCACCTATACCAACCGTGACACAGTGAGACTAACATTAGCGTAGATGCCATTCTTCTTATAATGTAACGAATACATCAGGTGTTATGGGAAGTGTTCCCGGTTCCGGCTGACCTAGTTAATGCAGCCTAACAATCATTTACTGATTTGAATAATATAAATTGATAATGTTCTATGTGTATGCCGTAGTAAAGAGATGTGTTTTTAGCCTAGATTTAAATTGACAGAGTGTGTCTGCTTCCCGAACAATGCTAGGAAGACCGTTCCAGAGTTTAGGTGCTAAATAGGAAAAGAATCAACCTCCTACAGTTGATTTTGATATTCTAGGTATTATCAACTGGCCAGAATTTTGAGACCGCAATAGACGTGATGGAGTATAATGTGTTAAGAGCTCGCTCAAGTACTGGGGAGCTAAACCATTTAGTGCTTTGTAAGTAATTAGCAAGATTTTTTTTATTTATACGATGTTTAATAGGGAGCCAGTGCAGTGTTGACAGAACCAGGCTAATATGGTCATACTTCCTGGTTCTAGTAGACTCGAACTCGAGCTGCTGAATTTTGGACCAGCTGCAATTTATTTAAGCGAGCAGGGCAACCACCCAGTAGAGCATTACAATAATCTAGCCTTGACGTCATGAACACGAACTAACTGTTCAGCATTTTGCATTGAATAGGCTAATGAGCCCACCATTCAAGCAACCTGCAGCCGAATTGGCACCAATTCAACACCGAAAGTAAAATGTGTACGGCTGCACAGTGCACAAGCACTGTAATGTGATGGTCAGGGAAAGTTCTCACCATCACATCCCTAACGGGTAAAAAGGCTAATACATTGATTCTATTATTCTATTTTCCACAATGTCAAACCAACACAACTTAACCCAAAATGCAAGCTCAGGCATGCGCTTCTTCCATATAAGCTCATGCGGTTGTGCGCTCTAGACAGAGCCTTGCAGGGAACACTTTTGGGTTATAAGATAGGCTATAAGATAATTGAAAAAAAAAAAAAAAACGCATTTCGCCAGATTATATAGTGTAAACATTTCAAGGGGGATGCTGTCACGGGTGTGTGCAGGCAGGAAGGCGAAGACAGATAAATACAATTCTCAAACAAAGTTTAATGAAAAAGGACACTCAGGTGAGTCATACAGGAAGTTAGCAACACTCTATACATCAACGAGACCGGACACAGACTGAAGGAAACAGGAGAACTAAATAGCAAACAGAAACAAGTTAATTGACAAGACACAGCTGAACAGAATTAAACTAACGAGGGTAACCATGGGAACAGATGAGTGGTGGGAAACGCATCACGGTGACACCGAAAATCTGGCAGCGCCTTGTGATGACCTTGACGATGGCGGGAATACAGCAGGCCACTGTGGAGCTGGAGCGACCGAGACCCAAGATGGAGCTGGAGGGAGTGAGGAGCCTAGCAGAGCCAAAGGGACGGAGGGAGGAGGTGAAGCCGGACAAGTGGAGTCCATAAGCGAGGGCGGGTCAACGAGCAACCAAGGCAATGTCGGAGGGGCAAGGGAGACCAGTGGAACTGGTAGTCCATGGCAGAGCAGAGGGAGGTAAGAGGGAGGCTGGGTGGGAGTACAGGAAGTCCTGGCAGTGCTGGAGTCTTCCCTGGACTCTGGACGGGAGGCGGAGTCCACTCTGGACTGGAGACGGGAGCTGGTTCAGTCCAGAAGTCAATTAGCCAGATGTCCAACACTGGCTCAAGCTTGGGCACTGAAATGGTGACGGTAGCCATCTTGGCCGGAGACGAGTGCTCTGGCGTGACAGCAGCCATCTGGGCGGGAGACGAGGGCTCGGGCAGGACAGGCATGACTACAGAATTTAGAAGGGAGGTCTCGACGGGGCGAGACTCTGGAACGTGGACAGGAGACATTACAGGACTCTGAACAGGAGATTGAGTCCTCTCTGGACTCTGGACGGCGGAAGAAATCCTCTCTGGACTCTGGAAGTCCTTTCTGGATTTTAGCCAGGTTTCTGTCAAACACAGCATATCAAGGTTATGATCTGTAATCATATCGTTAACAATACGTTTTTTTGAGGAAAGGGATCGAAAATTCAGCAACCCAAGCTTTATCATCTGTATTATATCAGTTTTTTAATTGTTGAACATTGATAACATTTTTACCCTTAAATGGGTTTGAGAGTTTTTTGTATTTACTAATTCGGGGAACAGACACAGTCTCTATGTGATAATATCTAAGTGAAAGAGTCTCTATGTGTTGGGACTTATCTGACGTCTGTGACGAGAGACAGCTAGCAAATGGTCAGTTAAGCCAGTCTGTCTGCTTCCTGACCTGGGCCCCAGTTAGTCAAGGTTCAACTATAAGACTATGTGCCAAATTACTAGAGAGAAGTGTGGCACCACTCCAGGAGAGATGAATACCATCTCTTTTTAACAGGTCAGGTTTGCCCCAAAAGCTTTTCCAATTGCCTATGAACCCTATGTTATTCTGTGGACACCACTTAGACAGCCAGCCATTGAGTGATGATAGTCTGCTAAGTATCTCATCCCACCACCTTTAGCTGACATCGTATTTGCGAATTCACACACCTCTTTAATGTTAATTTTAGTGATCTCCGACTGGCGAAGTCGAACATCATTAGTGCTGACTCTAGTTTACTAAGCTAGTCGCATCCAAAGCAGTGTCACCATTCTTACTATCCTCAAATAAAGTTTGGATGCGTGTCTCTAATTCTGTAATCTTCTCTGTCAGCCTGACTATCTCCCTGCATTTATCACATGTGTGTAAAGCCATTAGTAGTTAGTACACATGTCTCAAACACCGGGTTTCACGCTCCAAGTGCATCATCCTGCACACAGGATGTGCATACGCATTGTGCTGCTTTGTGCCGCTCTGTATTGGAGCCTTTCGTATTATAATACTTTTGCGCTATGAAACATTATTATTATTATTAGCCTTTCTTGTTCTGCCCTATCTACACTCACTTAAAGGATTATTAGGAACACCTGTTCAATTTCTCATTAATGCAATTATCTAATCAACCAATCACATGGCAGTTGCTTCAATGCATTTAGGGGTGTGGTCCTGGTCAAGACAATCTCCTGAACTCCAAACTGAATGTCAGAATGGGAAAGAAAGGTGATTTAAGCAATTTTGAGCGTGGCATGGTTGTTGGTGCCAGACGGGCCGGTCTGAGTATTTCACAATCTGCTCAGTTACTGGGATTTTCACGCACAACCATTTCTAGGGTTTATAAAGAATGGTGTGAAAAGGGAAAAACATCCAGCGCTCCACTCTGAGCGCATGAAGTTGAAAAAAAAAATCAACTCTGAGCGGAAAAGCTCTCAATGTCATGCCTGTCTCAATGTCATGCCTGCCTGATAGCACAAAGAGCTAAATCTGTGGCCAAACGCAGTTCAGAGACCACCGTGGGGGACAAACCGTCTCCTTGATCCAGGTTTTGAGCAGATCTGCCTGGTAAGCTTCTAATATTGCCATAGTATGCAAAGCTCCACCAGTCTGACCCACCAACCTCGATGTCATCTGACATGGTTTAGAGGGCAAAACAGAGCCTTTATCGATGTGAATGTCACCAGGGAGAGGTAATTTGAGGCATCCTCCCATAACCCCCATAACCCCACTTGCTCAGCCCCTCTACATTCGAATAATTCAAAGCTGAATGGGCCACATGAGTGGAATATGGATGTTTCCACAAACCTGACACCTCAGTGTGCAGGTCTAGAGAACATGGAAGGCTCATCGGAGCTTTTCACTCATGACTTTGAATTTCAAGCAAGACCATTTCAAGCTCAGTGAGTCATAATCTCCACTAGCTCATCGTATTCAGCATTTTGCTGCATGGAGCAGGAAATAAATATTTTATAAACATTAGTTTCTACTGACACCATGCTTTCTATATCGCCAAAATCTTAAGCAAGCAACGAGTCCTCATTTACCACGGAAGAAGCCGCAGAGCCAGACAGCAGAGCTAGCAGTGATGGGAACTTCCTCAGCAAGCGGGGGGCTCAAGTCACAAGTCTCAGTGGCTTGTCTCTCTTCACTCATGATTTTAATTTGATCACATCACTATTTAAATTATTTGTTATTATTTTATTACTGGCTGTTTACTTGTCTTTAATAATGTTTTAAATTTATATTAGTTGGTCTATTAGTGCTGTAGTATTGAAATTGGGATAGGGAATTGTAATATTTCACTGGTATCGCTAACCAATATTTTTTTAAACACAAATGCAATGAAAATACAGTTATCGGTATCGGAAAGTACCAAAAATTGGTATTGGTTTGTCCCTACTTAAAAGTATTAAAATTCAAATCTAGACTAAATATTAAAGAACGCATAAAATCAAGACATAAACAGACATCATATTGCTTTTTCCTCCATTAAATATTGTACAGTAGTATTGTATTAAATATTTAGTTCTTGAAACTCCTGAAATAAAATTAATTGTGGTTAATTTAATACATCAGTACTCCGGGTTACAGTGGGTCAGGCAAGGCAGAGGAGAGGTGGATCGCAGTGCAGCTTAAACACTTTTTATTAAAAAAGAAAACAAAAAAGCAATCCAGCATAGAGCGAGAATGTAACAGCCTTGTCAAACACAAAGGTAATGCTGAAAAATTACTGATAAAACTTAGGGCTTAAATACAAAAGAAATTGAGGGACTAAACAAGACACAGATGAAAACAATAAGTAACCATAGAAATAATCTAAAAACAGAATACAGGTAACGCCAGGAAAAACAAACAAACTTAAAGTCCTAGGAAACAGACTTTCATTCTTAGGTACACCCTCATTCACATTTAACTTGTTTTCTTTCTTCATCTCTTACAGGCATATTCTCAAGATGCATACTTGAGAGGGAATGAGCCATATCCTGGAGAAGCCCAAAAACTTCCTGAACCTCCTTCGGTCTGTTACTCAAGCAGCAAACCCACCTCCACCACCCAGAGCCATGGTCTTCCTGACAACCTGAACTCGGGGATCGTCGTAGGGTCTCAGCGTGCCCATCACCACCTGACTCACCAACGTGCACGCTCCTCATCCTCAGCGGGGATAACAATGAGCCCGCTGGACTTCCACTTTGCCAACCACAATGCAGCTATCGTCTCTGCCTCACTCTCCCACCCTAGGAAAGGCAGTCTTCCCCAAGCCCGCAGTGAACTGTGCCACCAGGCTCTGTCGGATTGGTATTACAGCCAAGCGGATCGGCCAGGCAGTGGTATGTCCCATCACCACCGGAGCATCTCTCAAGACCAGGTGTGTGAGCTAGGACTGGCACTAGGAAGGTCTTACGGTCCTTACGGTGGCACCTCTCAGAACACCCTCCTTCTCCACTACAGCGCAGCGTTGGGTGCCAACCACTCACTTTGTACGGATTCCTATGGACTGGGGAGGTGGGGTCAAACCTCCAGCCATTCCTTTCCAGAGAACCTGCTGGCTGCATATGCTTCCTATGAGCAGAGTTACAGCCGTTCTCTAGAAACTCTAGAAAAGGCATCTGTTCTGATCTCTCCCCAAAGACCAGCATGTCCTCATCAAAGCAGTCAGCCAATCAGTGTTGAGGAGCATCCAAGTCTGCCCAATCAGCACATCATTGTTTCTGCAATGGTGCCATCCTCTGTTCGGGGCATAAGCCATGACCAGCAGCCAGCTGCTCAGATCAAACATTCACATGCACAAACTGCAGATGATCAGACAGTGGGCTACCGCAGCTACAGCCCCTCCTTCTACCGAAAGTCCAGCCATCTTATGCAACATTCTCACTCCTTCAGGGACCCTTTCTATACCGGACCTCACCATAGCTGGACCCCCACCCCAAAAACCAGCCCACTGCAGAGTGCGTCCTTTGTCACTCCCTCCACAGCAGAGCCCCAGGAACCAACTAGAGCAGGCTCAGTGGTCAGTGTGCTTACTGAGGAGCCCATTCAGTTTCAGGATGTGGTGCTTAGACAAAAGCCCCCCTCAGGCAGAAGGACTCCTCATGGTGTGCGAAATCCCCACTATGTTTTACCTGTGGATTCACCTGAACCCCTTTCAGCCACAGTCGTTCCTTCACGGTCAGAATACTCTGTGTGCCAGACAAATGGTGGCATACCACCCTCACCTGTGGAGCCAGACTCCCTGGCTGCCATCCCTTTCATAGGTCAGTGTGGACAGATTTAAATTACACTTCATTTTAACAGATCACTTTAGATAAAACAAATTAAAGGTTTTATTTCAGTGTTTTTTTTTTTTTTTTCAAGTTTTGTACAGTTCATTAGGTTATGTATAGGCCCATATCAAATCTGCAGCCACAGATGCAGATTTTCACAGAATTTAAACACAAAATCACAAAAACCTACACATCCCCCACCATTTTCAAGTAGTGTTAAAAAATAAAAATGGCTTTTTTGCTGTTCCAGTGTTTTTTTGGTTTTGTTTTGTTTTTTTCAGTGGGAAAATACTACCCCAGAGCTTAAAATTAACCAAGAACTGTTACTGTGTTATGTTTACCTGAGGTTTTCAGTCTAATTAATGACTAGATACAACAAGTCAGCTCTGGACCCACACACATTTTTATTTTTTAACGGGTCCCAAACAAGCAGCTCAACAAACAGGCGTTTATAAACTATAAACAAGAAATCAGGAAAATACCATACCAAACACATTGCTTCACAAAGGAAATTTATATATCATTATTTTCATTTGAAGCCTGATAAATACATAATCCCTGTAAGTAATAGGCCATACAGATCGAACACAAGAGTAGTATTAGTAATAGTCAAAAAATGTCTATTGAGTAATAATACATTTTATAAAACAATGAGCGCTGCAAAAACAAACTTTTAGTGTCATATCTCTACCCAAACACTTTTCACAGCCAAAACGGATCTAACATGAGGACATATTTGTTCTAATGCTGAGGAGAGATTCAAGGTGAGAATGAATACAAAATATTTTGGCAAAAAAACACAAAAACAAACAAACTTGTGCAATGCTGAGCTGAAAGAATACATGCGATCAAGACAAATACAATGCAAAGCAATTAGCATGCTAACCTAATATGACTCAAACCCTGTTGAATTCAGAAAGGTGTTTCTCTTTAATGGTAATGAATATCAAAAATCTGTGATCATTTCTGTGCATCTTATTCCAAAAATCACTCCTACACTCAGATTAAGATGCACCACATATCTGTTCATAGCAATTGCTCCATGTACAATCCTCTATTGGAGGTCCCCTGTCACCCTCAACCTGCCACCCTTTTTCTCCATTATGCCACCTAATGGAGTTTTGGTTCCTTGCCACTGTCACCTTTGGCTTGGCTTGCTCAGTTGGGGACACTCAATTTGCAACTAAATATTCAAATAAATTTTCAAATAAATTACTGATCTGCCCGCATTGTCACGATATTATAATTGAAATAAGCTGGATAAAATCACTGTTTTCTCCAGAGCGGCTGTACAGCATTATTTTCCTGTTTAACACTGTGAAGCTGCTTTGAAACAATCGGTATTGTAAAAAGCGCTATATAAATAAAGGTGACTTGACTTGACTCACCGGAAGGGAACAACTGAACACATTAATTTGTGGACTCACTGAGAGGGGAATTCCCAACACTGTCTAGGGGGCTGACTGCCTTAACAACCTTCATGTCCCAATATCCTCTTAAGAGGGTGGGTGAGTGCTAATCTCCAGCAGCATCACTGAGTAGTGATTGGGAGGAAAAGAGTATGCTTCTGGATCTAACATGGGGATATCTGCACTGTGACATAAAATCTTTTAAACTGCTTACTTGCCAATCTGGTCTAATAACAAAATCAGACAAACAATATGACAAACAATCACATGAAAATACAGATATGCGGCTTCCTGAACACAAAGAAGCTGATGACGTTTATCAAGTTGGTCTTGATGATGCGTCACACTACATCACCAGACCCTCGGTCGGCAAATAGAATCACTCAATGGCACACGCTGTAAGCTTTCCCATAGCATCAACACCATGATGCAGTGTTAAGTTTCCTTCAAAATGAAACTGGGTTTCTAACACTATCTAACCACACCCCTTTGTAGAACACAAGTTAATAGATTTAATAAATGCTTAAAAAAAAAAAAAAACAGCTACACATAATATAAGATGCAAAATATTGAAATGAGTAGTCAATACAATATATAATATAGGGTATAATTTTACTCTAAAATTCAACATGCATGCCACATAATGGCAAATACAAATCCATGTTTGTTTGCCAGGATTCCACTTGATTCTGTGAATTGCAGTGATCCATTTGCTTCCATTTTTCTGTAGCTTTCGGTAATCTATAAAAAAGATGGCTCCTACAGTATTTCTTGTTGCATCTATTTGTACTGTGTCAATCACACATCTATTTTCCCATTTTAAATGTTTCTGTTTTCAAGCTGAACAGCTAACTCTGCCACTCAGTCTTTCTGCCACTCAGTGGGTATAATCGCAGTGACTTCCGCCTGCTGTGACATCATGAGCACATCTTCTATTCCAATCTATATTTGTAGATTTCCCACCACAATCAGCACAAAAAAGTGTATTCTTTTTACAAAAAGTTTTCATGTAGTTTGGGTCAAGTTTTAGAATTGCTGCAATTCATCCATACTAGAACCCTTAATTCATGGTTAACTCAAGAATACTAAAATATTTTTGTCAGTGGAGCAGCCTACCCTTTCCAGCATACCCCCTAAAACCTCTCTCACCCCTCTAACTTTCACCTCCTCTGATAGATGAGCCCACCAGTCCCAGTGTAGACCTGTGTGCTCGCCATGTACCAGCGTCCTCTGTGGTGTCCAGCATCTTGTGCCAGGCATCTGCCCACACCACCAGTCCTGTCTGTTCAATCCTCACCTCCCCCCTTACCAGCCTCCTCTACACAGACTGCAGTGAGTTGTCCCTCCCTCCCCACCACCCCAAATCCAGCTCCATTCACAGTGGCCTCTATTGTTCCTCTATCTGAGCACTTCGTCTTAGTAGGTTTTCTAACACTTGTGCATGTTTATGGTCTCTTGGTTTCACCATCTTGATCTGTTTCTTCTATCTGCCAGGTGCCTGTCCAGTTTATCTCAATGTCACACACTTAATTATTCCTGCCTATATGTAATTTATAACTGTCATGTAAACATCTCTATCTTTCATCATGTTTCTTTGTATTTTTCTTTCCTCCGCATCGTACTGCTTGTAACCCTATTGCCTCTGTGTCAATTTCTTGCATATTTAATCTCCTTTAAATGCGTCTCTTTATCTGTCTACTGTCATTGCCACTCAGTATCTCTAACATGCATAATTGTTTCCTCTATTTTACATATGTCATCAACACAGGCCCCTATTTTAACAGCTATTAAGAACATTTATTTTTTTGCAAATATTACAAATGGTTGGTAGGTTTTCCACAAGTTCACAGCCTCTTATTAGGTAATTATTTTTAATTTATATAATAAATTAATTTATTAATTAGGGATGTAACAATTAATTAATAATTGGTCAAATCAATAATATGTTTATAATTATTATGATATATAATGAATTTCATTATATTAATTATAATATCATATTAAGCATTTCCATTAACAAAATGAACACCCTAATAACAAGTGGGTTATTAAATGTTGCTGTCATTGGTAAACTTCAAATATAACCTTTTAGTGTGTACATGAAAGGGAGTGCAGTCATTTGGATTACAAAATATTCATGAAATATTATAATATATACAGTCTCTGATGCTTTTTGTTAAACTTTTATAAAATATAATTTTTATTTGAAACCATTTTTGCACATAATGCCTAGAATATATTACATTACATACAAAGAAAGCATTGGGCACGTTGTAGAATTATGATAATTCAATTATCTAATTAATTAACTAATTCAGCCCTAATATTCATCCTTTCACTCATCTATCACTTTTAATTCTCTCTTTTTTTGTGCATTATCTTCTCTTTTGTTATTTATTACGCTGTCTTTTCTAACAGGCAATCTCAAAAACAGCCGTCGCTCCTCCTACTTGCTGGCCATTACCACGGAACGCTCTAAGTCATGTGATGAGGGTCTGAACACCTTCAAGGAGGAGAGCCGTGTGTTCTCGTGAGTGCAACGAGTATTAGGACAGCTATAAGAATCATAACACTGTTCTCTGGAACAACCACTACACAATGCACATAATATGCTGTTTGATGTCTCATCTCTTTACAAGCAAACTCAGACACTCAACAATATGGCTTTCGTTCTCAGTGCTCAGTGTTTATTTTAGTGCAGTATCTGTTTGTGGCACATTCCCAATTTCTTCTGGAACTGAAGTTCCCTTTCAGTCAGTACACTACGAGTTACGTCAGTACTGACGGAATAGGGGTTTCACTTAGAAGCCAATCGCCTTTGAGATCTACAAAACGAGCCATTGGCATGAAAATGCCGTGGGTCTGCGGAATTTGTATAACGCAACTCCGCCCCACCACATGGGTATAAAGGGAGTTGCGTGGCAGACTCGCATTATGTTTCTGCTTCAGAGCCGAGTGTTACTTGCCTTCTGAGCTTCCTCCCTTCAAGATGAGCGTCTCTCCAGAGTATCGGTGTTATGGCGCGTTCCAGAGAGCTCCGCATTCCTGTCTGATCTGTGCAGTGATCTAGCACAGCGTGTGTGTTCTCCATGGGCACTTCTGTGTCTTTTTCAAGATGGCTCACCCGTGTAAAGTTTCTGGGTGCATTCAGCTGATTAGTCCGTTTGACGATGATCGCTGTTTGGTGTGCTTGGGCCTCGTGCACACCGAGCGTGCGTTCATGGATGAGTCATGTTCCCACTGCGGGAACATGACCATCGCAGTGTTTTGCGATCGAGACTTGATGAACTTCATCAAGGAGGGAGAGTCCCCTCTACCACACCCCAATCTATCTCCTCCGCGAGAGGGGATACTTTGGCTGGTGGTCAGGGTGATCTGAGGGTGACGGTGTAGGCCAACCTGACAAACGTTCCTCGGGCCACACCCCTCTCTAGCACACTGCAACTCGTGGTGTTGCCAGATGAAGGCGCTGGTGTTTCCCGTCCTGGTCCCAGCCTCTCATTTGGAGCACCAGACAGATGATGTTATGTCGATCGCCACATCACAGGGTGGGCTGGATTCCTCCGGAGATAAGGAGTTGTCTGTGCTGCCTCCTTCAGGTGTGCAACTAACACATTCACCTCCGAGCCTCAAGAGGGTGCAGCTGGCAGTGAGCGATGCACATACCTCGCCACTCTCAGTCCCCTCTGTCGCCAGCCCCTGTTAGACGAGACCCCTGTGGAACGCTAGTCCTTCCCTGGTCTCCTCTTTCAGGGCGCGGAATTCGACCCCGCCCACACCTCGGGACGCTCCCATGCCTCCCCATGTCTGGGCCGGTCATTCCGCCTCGCTGCCCCATTGTGGGTACACCTGTGGTTCACACGACCGCTGCTTCAGTTCTGGGAGCCTAAATAGAGCTTCCAAACAGTTCAGCTGGTTCGCCCACAGGTTCGGCTATGTGATTTAGTTTGCACGATCTCCTCCCTGGTTTAATGGGGAGTCCGCTATACCGTGGCAAGAGGCAATGCCCCTGTTATGCGTGCGGAGATTGACACCCTACTGCCAAGGGGTGCGGTTGAGATGGAGTCCGGTTTCCACAGCCCTGACTTCATGGTACCTAGTAGAAGCGATGGATCATGACCATTCCTGGACCTGTGTATCTTGAGCTGAACCCTTCCTAGGTTTCCATTTTCAAGATGTTCACAGCATAATGCATTTTTTAATGTGTTCGTCCACCGGATTGGTCTGCAGTGCTAACCTGAAGGACGCGTACTCTCATGTCTCCATTCTTCCCCGACCCAGATCGTCTCTTTGGTCTGCCTTCAGGGGGCAGGCATACCAGTACACACTTCTCCCATTCGGGTAGCCCTGTCACCTTGCGGCTTCACTGAGGTCATCGAGGAAGCCCTTGTGCCACTCAGGCACATGGAGTTCGTGTCCTGAGTTTTATCGATGACTTGCTAACTAGCTCACTCTCGAGACCGGGTTTTGCAAACACAGGGACCTCGTGCTCTGGCACCTCACCCGTTTGGGCCTTCTGGTCTTTTGAGGAAAGAGAAAACTCTTCCCTGAAGCCGTCATACCTTCACCCTGTGTGAACCTCATTTTTCTACGGGCTAAAGTTCCCTTAGAACTTATCAGTTTACCCTTAGAGTTTCTGGCATACTAATGCCATGCGCAATTGACAAGCTGCCGTGGGCCTACAGCGTGTTAATTGCCTCAAGTTCCTGGCTGTACGTATTGCCCCGCACCGAGCCCTGCTTTAGGTCAGAAGCGTACAGAAGCGTACTCCATTCCCACATCACAGTGACAGTAGTGTACACCAACCGATAAGGTGGTCTACACTCCCACCGGATGTTGCAACTCGGCCGCCATCTCCTCCTTTTAGTCTAAAGCATCTGAGGTCGCTTCATAATGTTCGTCCTGGTGAAACTGAGTTGTGCAGCCTACAAGCTTTCATGGGTTCAGCCACTTAACCGGGGGAATGGAGACTCCATCCCCAGATGGCCAGCTGATTTGGGAACAGCTCAGTGACGCACAGGTAATCCTGTTGCCTCCCTCTAGCTCTTCCCATTGTCTACTAGGCTCAGCAGGCCGCAGGGCCCACGCAAGCATGCATTTTCTCCAGTGAGCCGTCTTGCACAGATTTTGTGCAGATGACGGAGGGCAAGGAGCAGCTCCTTTGGTTGCCCCGTATTAGCCTGGCAGGACCTGGTTCTATGAACTCTTACTCCTTGCGACAGCTCTTCCCTGGTCGATCCCTCTGAGGAGGGACCTCCTTACTCAGAGACAGGGCGCCCTTGGCACCCTTATGTGGACCCTGATGGGACGCGGCAGGTTTTGTACCCTACCACCACGGTGGTGGCTACCTTCACTTCTGCCAGGGCCTTGTCTATGACAGGCCTATGTGCTCTCCTTCCTCTAAGTAGGGTGGAATGATGGCTGTCTCCTCTACCCTGAAGGTTTGGGTGCCTGCTATATTGGCTCACCACAACCTGGTGGACTCTAAAATGGTAGGACAGCACAACCTGATCCGCAGGTCTTTATGCTCTCTGGTGACCTCACAGTGATGTTATCTACCCTGTGCTCCCTTTGAGCCCTCGCAGTCCTTTTGAGTTGCAAGTTCCTTTCGTGAAAGTGACGCTCTTGATTGCCTGGCTCCTATAAAGGGGGTATGACACCTGCAGGCATTGTCAGTGACGAAGCATGCCTGGAATTCGAGCTGGCTAACTCTCACATGTTAACCTGAGACCCCAGTTTGGATACATGCCCAAGGTTCCCACCTCTCCAGGTGCTGAACCAGCAAGCGCTGCCTTGGCACTGCGCTGTCCAGTACGCGCCCTTGCGCTTACGTAGACTGATCGCAGTGTTCGGGACCTCAGATCAGTTCTTGTCTGTTACGGAGAGCTGCAGAAAGGGAAGGCTCTCTCCAAGCAGAGGTTGTCACGCCATTGAACTTATGCTTCAGGGCATGCCATACCCCCCATATGTGTGTTCTTAAGTCCTCTCTGCGGGTAGGCATTGTTCTGCATTTCTCCACGTGGGATATGCTCCCAGTATTCCTTGTATTGCATTGCGCCTAGCCACTTGTTCGTGCTCAGAATCAGGGCTGGGAGCTCTGGCCAGCGCAGGATGCAGGAAGACAGCCACTGTGGCATGATTGGATTGGACCCCCATTCCGTCAGTACTGACATAACTCATAGTGTACTGACTGAAAGGGAATGTCTCGGTTACGTATGTAACCCTCATTCCCTGAATGAAGGGAATGGAGACGTTACGTCCCCCTGCCACAACAGCTGTATCACTGGTACGGCCAGGGCGCTCAGCCTCAGCTCTTCAGCAGGTAAACATAATGCGAGTCTGCCATGCAACTCCTTTTATACCCACGCGGTGGGGCGGAGTTGCGTTATGCAAATTCCGCAGACGACCCATGGCATTTTCATGCCATTGGCTCGTTTTGTAGATCTCAAAGGCGATTGGCTTCTAAGCGAAACCCCCATTCCATCAGCACTGTACCTTCCTTCAAGGAACAAGGGTTACATACGTAACCGAGACGTTACATTATTTGAAATGCAGTATAAATGTAGTATATTTTTACCAATCCCTACATGAAGTATTCTCTGTTCTTTGTCATTCCCCCACCCCCCTTTTTTTTTTTTTTTTTTTTTTTTTACAGAAGACTACCAAAACGAGTCAAAAGCTTTTTCACAGAAGGCGTGAGTTTTTCTATCCAACCTCAATTACAGTAATTCTTCATCCATTAAGAGACTTTTCAATAATGTGTTGTTTTTTTCCAGTCTTTAGAGAGCCTTCGAGTGGCAGAGGAAGCTCACTCTAAACGTCACTCCACCTCTGAACTTGGGAACATCACTGTCACTGACATCAGGAAAGAAGGCTGGCTGCATTATAAACAGATTCTCACTGAGAAGGGAAAGGTCTGATACTAGTTCATGTATCTGTCTAATTACTCATGTAATTACATTTTAGACATTGCCAAGTACTTCTGTGGGCTATCCTGAGACCTATTTTTGTATCTAGAAAGTGGGCAGTGGCATGAGACCATGGAAACGAGTCTTCTGTGTGTTGCGCTCCCGCTCACTTTTCCTCTACAAGGATAAGCGGGAGGCGGTGCTTCATGCAGCTGGGGCAGGAGGTCACAGCAATGGGCAAGGGGAAGATGAGCATCCAATCAGCATTCGAGGCTGCTTAATTGACATTGCATACAGTGAGACAAAGCGTAAACACACCTTGCGACTGACGACTCAGGACTTCTGCGAGTACCTGCTGCAGGCGGAGGACAGAGATGACATGCTAAGCTGGATCAGAGTCATCAGAGAGAACAGCAAGACTGATAATGGGGTTTGTTGCGTAGAAAAAAAGAGAAATTCTTAAACAGAGATGTCTAAACCAGAGTCATGGTCCAGAGTGATAACCTTTGATTTGGCTTGCCATTCCATATCACAAGAGGAGGGGAGACAACATGCCATTGAAGCTTATCTTTGTTTCTAATTTATATGTTTGATTTTACATTGTTTTATTTTATTTTTGCATTAAAACTAGTGCTGGGGCAAAATTAATCGTGATTAATCGCATATACTATTAAATTATATAAACAGTATATACATGCAAATATTTCTTAAATATATACATGCATGTGTATTTATAATCACGATTAATTTTCCCCTACCACTAATTAAAACATAAAAAACTATATAAATTAACTTAAAAATGTTTAGTACAGTAAATACGTTTTTGAATTTAAAAACGTCAAAGTAACATACACATGGATAGCAGGACCCAAGGTTTCCCAGCAGAACATTGCCCAAAGCATCACACTGCCTCCGCCGGCTTGCCTTCTTCTCATAGTGCATCCTGGTGCCATGTATTCCCTAGGTAAGTGACCTGGCCATCCACGTGATGTAAAAGATAACTTGATTCATCAGACCAGGCCACCTTCTTCAATTGCTCCGTGGTCCAGTTCTGATGTTCACGTACAGGGGTCAGCATGGGCACCTTGACTGGTCTGCGGCTATACAGCCACAACAGGATGGCCCCTTCCTGTTCCAACATGACTGCATACCAGTGCACAAAGCAAGGTCCATAAAGACATGGATGAGTGAGTTTGGTGTAGAGGAACTTGACTGGCCTGCACAGAGTCCTGACCTTAACCTGAAACAACACCTTAGGGATGAATTAGAGTGGAAACTACGAGCCAGGCCTTCTCATCCAACATCTGTACCTGACCTCACAAATGCGTTTCTAGAAGAATGGTAAAAAATTCCCATAAACACACTCTTAAACCTTGTTGAATGACTTCCCAGAAGAGTTGAATATTAACATATTAGCGTGTATGGCGTTGTGTGGGTGAGCGGTTTGCTGATGTCAACGTTGTGGTTCGAGTGGCCCATGGTCGTGGTGGGGTTATGTTTTGGGCAGGCGTATGTTATAGACAATGAACACAAGTGCATTTAATTGATGGCATTTTGAATGCACAGAGAGACCGTGACGAGATCCTGAGGCCCGTTGTTGTGCCATTCATCCACAACCATCCCCTCAGCATGATAATGCACGGCCCCATGTTGCAAGAATCTGTACACAATTCTGAAAACATCCTAGTTCTTACATAGCCAGCATACTCACCGGACATGTCACCCATTGAGCATGTTTGGGATGCTCTGGATCGTCGTATACGACAGCGTGTTCCAGTTCCTGCAAATATCCAGCAACTTCACACAGCCATTGAATAGGAGTGGACCAACATTCCACAGGCCACAATCAACAACCTGATTAACTCTATGTGAAGGAGATGTGTTGCACTGCGTGAGGCAAATGGTGGTAACACCAGATATTGACTGGTTTTCGGACCCCCTGGACCCCCCAATACAGTAAAACTACACATTTTAGAGTGGCCTTTAATTGTGGCCAGCCTAAGGCACACCTGTGCAATAATCATGCTGTCTAAGCATTTTGATATGCCACACCTGTGAGGTGGATGGATTATCTTGGCAAAGGAGAAGTGCTCACTAACACAGATTTAGACAGATTTGTGAACAATATTTGAGATAAATAGGCCTTTTGTGTACATAGAAAAGGTCTTAGATCTTTGAGTTCAGCTCATGAAAAATGGGGGCAAAAACAAAAGTGTTGCATTTATAATTTTGTTCAGTGTGTGTGTGTATACACTCACCTAAAGGATTATTAGGAACACCTGTTCAATTTCTCATTAATGCAATTATCTAATCAACCAATCACATGGCAGTTGCTTCAATGTATTTAGGGGTGTGGTCCTGGTCAAGACAATCTCCTGAACTCCAAACTGAATGTCAGAATGGGAAAGAAAGGTGATTTAAGCAATTTTGAGCATGGCATGGTTGTTGGTGCCAGACGGGCAGGTCTGAGTATTTCACAATCTGCTCAGTTACTGGGATTTTCATGGACAACCATTTCTAGGGTTTACAAAGAATGGTGTGAAAAGGGAAAAACATCCAGTATGCGGCAGTCCTGTGGGCGAAAATGCCTTGTTGATGCTAGAGGTTAGAGGAGAATGGGCCGACTGATTCAAGCTGATAGAAGAGCAACTTTGACTGAAATAGCCACTCGTTACAACCGAGGTATGCAGCAAAGCATTTGTGAAGCCACAATACACAAAACCTTGAGGCGGATGGGCTACAACAGCAGAAGACCCCACCAGGTACCACTCATCTCCACTACAAATAGGAAAAAGAGGCTACAATTTGCACAAGCTCACCAAAATTGGACAGTTGAAAACTGGAAAATTGTTGCCTGGTGATGAGTCTCGATTTCTGTTGAGACATTCAGATGGTAGAGTCAGAATTTGGCGTAAACAGAATGAGAACATGGATCCATCATGCCTTCACGCCTGTGCAGGCTGGTGGTGGTGTAATGGTGTGGGGGATGTTTTCTTGGCACACTTTAGGCCCCTTAGTGCCAATTGGGCATCGTTGAAATGCCACGGCCTACCTGAGCATTGTTTCTGACCATGTCCATCCCTTTATGACCACCATGTACCCATTCTCTGATGGCTACTTCCAGCAGGATAATGCACCATGTCACAAAGCTCGAATCATTTCAAATTGGTTTCTTGAACATGACTATGAGTTCACTGTACTAAAATGGTTCCTTTGATTATTAGGAACACCATACTAATATTGTCTTTGACCCCCTTTCGCCTTCAGAACTGCCTTAATTCTACGTGGCATTGATTCAACAAGGTGCTGAAAGCATTCTTTAGAAATGTTGGCCCATATTGATAGGATAGCATCTTGCAGTTGATGGAGATTTGTGGGATGCACATCCAGGGCACGAAGCTCCCGTTCCACCACATCCCAAAGATGCTCTATTGGGTTGAGATCTGGTGACTGTGGGGGCCATTTTAGTGGCAAGGAACCAAAACTCCTTCAGGGTCAGAATGGAGAAAAAAACCTTGGGAGAAACCAGGCTCAGTCGGGGTGCCAGTTCTCCTCTGGCCGACGAACAAACAGTGTATGATTATAATTCTGGCAACATAGCAGATCTTAATTCATATTAGGCAAATAGATATTTGTAAGATTATTCGAAAGATTGGAGTCATCATGCCGAAGACGGGTTTAATGAGTATGTCGTGTCAATGCAGCATTTACGGGGGGAGTTTATTTGACATGTTCTCTGCAGACATTTCAGGGATGCATTGGTCATGTCCAGGCGCTGGTCCACCATCTGATCTGGATACATCCCGGATCCGGCTGACTGCAGTAAACCTCGGGATAAACAGAGAGACTAACATTAGCGTAGATGCCATTCTTATGATGTAACGAGTACATCAGGTGTTATGGGAAGTGTTTCCGGTTCCGGCTGACCTAGTTAATGCAGCCTAACAATCATTTACTGATTTGAATAATAGAAATTGATAATGTTTTATGTGTAAGCCATAGTAAAGAGATGCGTTTTTAGTCTAGATTTAAACTGACAGAGTGTGTCTGCTTCCCGAACAATGCTAGGAAGACTGTTCCAGAGTTTAGGCGCTAAATAGGAAAAGGATCCCACAGATGCTCGATTGGATTGAGATCTGGGGAATTTGGAGGCCAAGTCAACACCTCAAACTTGTTGTTGTGCTCCTCAAACCATTCCTGAACCATTTTTGCTTTGTGGCATGGCGCATTATCCTGCTGAAATATGGAATACTGTTTCCATGAAAGGGTGTACATGGTTTGCAACAATGCTTAGGTAGGTGGTACGTGTCAAAGTAACACATGGATGGCAGGACCCAAGTTTTCCCAGCAGAACATTGCACAAAGTATCACACTGCTTCCGCCAGCTTTCCTTCTTCCCATAGTGCATCCTGGTGCCATGTGTTCCTCAGGTAAGCGACGCACATGCTCCCGGCCATCCATGTGATGTAAAAGTGTGATTCATCAGACCTGGCCACCTTCTTCCATTGCTCCGTGGTCCAGTTCTGATGCTCACGTTCCCACTGTAGCTACTTTCTGCAGTGGACAGGGGTCAGCATGGGCAACTTGTCTGGTCTGCGGCAAGTGCGATGCAGTGTGTATTGTGACACCTTTCTATCAGAACCAGCATTAACTTCTTAAGCAATTTGAACTACAGTAGCTTGTTTGTTTGATTGGACCACATGGGCCAGCCTTCACTCCCCACATGCATCAATGAGCCTTGGTCGCCCATGACCCTGGAGCCAGTTCACCACTGTTCCTTACTTGGACCACTTTTGATAGATACTGACCACTGTACATCCCACAAGAGCTGCAGTTTTGGAGATGCTTGACCCAGTTGTCTAGCCATCACACTTTGTCCCTTGCCAAACTCGCTCAAATCCTTAAGCTTGCCCAATTTTCCTCCTTCTAACACATCAACTTTGAGGACAAAATGTACATTTGCCACCTTATCCCATCCACTAGCAGGTGCCATGATGAAGAGATAATCAGTGTTATTCATGTCACCTGTCAGTGGCCATAATGTTGTGCCTGATTGGTGTATATATCCCACGGCCCTCAGTCAAATTAGATTTTTGGCCCTTTATATTAAAAAGTTTAGGCATCTCTGTTCTTAGAAAAATAAAATTAGAAAACAGGCAACTAAAATCACAGAACAGCAAAATAAAACAGTAAATAGTCAAAAAAAAAAAAAAAATGCAATCACATAATTTATGCCGCGGACATCATAGTATTAATATGTACAAAAAATATAACTATACAAAAGATAACTGTAATGCAGACACAAATAAACATTGTGATTCTACATCACAGTGATTTCCTGCTGCTTTTACCTGTGGAGTCACAGTGAACTTAATTTAAATAAAATAAACTGTAGAACTATAGAATTGTAGAATTGCTGTAGAATTGCTATGAAAGTACAGCAGCTAGTAGCCAGCAATGTACTGTAAACTCACACTAAAATATTTGACACCCTTACAGGAACTGGGCTTCTCCAGACAGGCTCTCATCAATAAGAAGCTGAATGACTATAGGAAACACAGGTGATTCTCTTGCCTACTTAATCATAGTTATAGAACGGGGAGTGTGGTAGACTTATCTCTTTTGTTTTGCAGTCCAACAGGCAACAAGCTAGACACTTCTCCCAGGATTCATCGGATGATGCCACCTTTCCTTCTCTCTAAAACTGAAAACACATTAGGTGTGAACCAATCCCCAGGGAAAGGTGAGCTCTCTGAACCATGACAAATAGGCTCAGAAACTGCTATGTAACCTGCTCTGTTACCCACTCTCTGGTCTGCATTTGCATATTTCAGATCTGTGTCTCATTTCTTTTTCCAACTCTAACAGATGAGAGTACTAAGGCACCATGGGGCATTAACATCATGAAAAAGGGAAAGAAAACCGGTCCAAAAGCTTTTGGGGTGAGGCTGGAGGACTGCCTGCCAGCTGCCAATAATAAGGTCAGAAAGAGTTGTGAAATAGTGCTTGTTTTCATTAACTACATTATGAGAAAAGACAGGGTAGGGGCTGGGTGAAATGGGCAAATGTATTATCACAATATTTTTTCCATATCATACAATATCAATATTTATTAGGATATTCATTTACCTATTCATTTATTTCATTTATGAGGAAGGAAATGCTGAGGAAGGACATGCTAGACCTTGAGAATTAATGTAAACATGTAAACTTATTTGTTCACAATTAAACTTTTTTTTTTTTAATTTAGGGCCCGTGAAATCTATTTAATTGTCCCTAAATTCTGTGTTTTATATTTTATTTTATGGGAATCTGTGTTTTATGATTTAATACAAATTTATATAAACTTTAACAATTTAATCAAGTTTTTCAAATGTAATCAAATGTAAATATAACTATTCATTTACAATAAATCATTGAATTTTTATTTTTGTCAAATAGGATACTGCACAACAGAACTGTATAAATTTAAAACATGGAAAAATATCTTGGTTGTATGATATTCCTTAGAATTATTATTATTATTATTATTATTATTATTATTATTATTATTATTATATTATTACTTTGAGAAGTACATTTTAGAGTGTCATGAAGATCTTTCAGTTTTATTTCAGTTTCAGTGTGTATTTGACAGTAGTTTTTCTCAAATGAAACGGTGAAATTAGCTTGTGACATGACTCAAAGCAGCTCTGGAGATGAAGTTTGTGTGTTCATATCCTCATATTGAGACGGCAGATGCTGAAAACACTGTGAGCGCCATGTGTATGAGTTTGTGTGTCAGACAAAACCGTACCGTTCACTCTGTAAAAAAATATTTAAAAAGTTATCCAGTTGCCTTAAAATTTTGAGTTCATTGAAATTAAAAATTGTAGTTAATACAATGAACATTTTTAAGAATTTATTCAAATAGTATTAAAAGATTTTGTAAGCATATTGCGTAATTGTGTTTTATTTGTTATATGATTTATCACAACATCTTTTTATTTATGTGTGGTTCAGATACAATAATATTTTGAGTTTCTATTTATTAAACCCATTTCCTTCATTGTATTAACTCAAATGTTTTATTTCAATGAACTCAACATTTTAAGGCAACCAGGTTACTTACTTTTTTAAGTTAAACCAACAATATTTTTTTACAGTGCACAGACACGCAGAAATCACAGCGACATGCACTGACTGGCTGTTGTCACATTTAATTATGCTGTGTCATAGGCTGTTAGATTAATTTTTATCATCATTATCGATGTAAATTATCACGATCTTGATATGATACATTTTATCACCCAGTCATTTCAGGGCTTGACACATTTTTGTGAAACATACTTCTACCTCTCAAAACCCAAAGCTAAGGCTTAAAAACTGTGGTACAGCAATTGAGCATGTCCACCTGACATGGCTTTGGTGCTCATGTGAGTGTTGAAATTTGAGTCTGGCCTAATCCAATTTTCCCCTTTTCTGCGAAATTATTTTCTATATTGACTCAAAATAAAACAAATAAGATTTAAATGATAACGGTAAAGTATTGGTAACTGTGAGTATGCCACAACCTAATGCGGAGCTAGTTGGAATAAACATGGTTTAAACATTTTAGTGTATGTACAAGTTGCCATATCAAAACTATTTTGAGGAAAACAATTTTTTGAAAGATATCGAACATATATTTGATCATAGCAAAAGTACATTTCTTACTGAAGTTAATTTTTCATCTCAGCTTTTAGTGTTTAAAATAATAGATTTGTCTCATTTTAAATAATCTCCAATCTGTTATTTATAAGTTTAGATATTTCTTTAAGGCTTAGCTATCTAGCAGAAGACACTAGCCGGGTTTAAATCCCAGTTGCGCAAGTGGGGCACATTGTAACACTGAATTTTATTGAGATACCCTGAGAAACGAGTAGGGCTAGGGAAAAAATCACCTAACTAACTATGATGATTTTTTAAAATGATTTTAAAATAGTATTTTAAAATTCCAGAATCGATATTAATTCATATTAAATTGCTTTTTAGGACATATCCTAATGTCAAGGATGAATTAATGATATTAAGAAGAGGATCTATGACCGCTGGAAGCATCTCTTTTAGTAGCCTAGTTGGTATGAGGCGAGCATACGTTGATTTTGATGATTTAGCGAGTTTAACCAATTCTTATTCTCCTATAGCAGTGAATGAGTGGAATTTTTCCTCAGTGACACTACAATGCACTGTCTGATGTGATACTGTAGTAGATGGCTGCATAGTTATAATTTTTTTCCTAATATTATTAATCTTACAAGAAGTTCATACAGTCATTACTGCTGTGCTGTTTACAAACATCAGAAGTTGAAGCTTTATTTTTGGTTAATTTAGCCACTGTATCGAATAAATACCTAGGGTTGTGTTTGTTTTCTTCTAAGAGAGTCGAGAAATAAGCAGATCTAGCAGTTTTTACGGCCTTTCTGTATGCAATCATGCTCTTTTTCCACGAATTGCGAAAAACCTCCAGTTTTGTTTTCTTCCAGCTGCGCTCCATTTTTTCTGGCTGCTGTTTTAAGGGTCTGAGTGTGCTCGTTGTACCACGGCATTGGACTATTTTCTTTAATCTTCTTTAAGCGCCAGGGAGCAACTGTGTCTAAAGTGCTGGAAAAAAAGAGTCAATAGTTTCTGTTGCAACATCGAGCTCCTCTAGGGCAGGTTATCTGGGATGCTGAGGAGTTGGAACAGATGAGGAAGATTATTTACAAAGCAATATTTAGTGGCAGTGGTGATTGTCCTGCCATATTTGAAGTGAGGGGACGGCTTTGCAGCCTTAGCTAAATTAAGTATACATGATACTAGGTAATGATTTGAGATGTCATCGCTCTGCTGCAGAATTTCAGCAGTATCAACATTTATTCCATGTGACAATATAAACCCAGATTGCATGTAATCATTGAAACAATGTTGAGTCAGTGTTGATGCGTTAACGCCAATTACATTGAATTAACGTTACAAAGTGATGTTGCTTTAGCATCACTCTTTCACCCTCAGTTAATGTTGAAGCAATATTGATATTTTAACCACAAAAATTAAGGTGAAATAAAAATGGTAATGGTAATGCTATTGAATCAACGTTACGTTATGATGGATTCTATATCACTGATGTTTAATCAACACTGAAATTAACAAAAATAAATCAGTGGTAATATGGTTTGATCAATGTTACAATGTGATGATTCTAGATCACTTTTGTTGAAACTGAAAATACAACTGAAATGTAATGACAACATAAAACAATGTTGCCATCTGATGTACCAAGTTAATGTTGAAACAACATTAATATTTCAACTGCACTTCAATGGACCATTTCAAATTTGGAGAGAACCTTTTAAAATATAAATGACACCTTCTCAGAGTCAATTTATTTTATTTAACAGTTTACCACAAACAGTGACAAAAAGATATAAAAGACCCTTCTTTAAAAAAGAAAAGGGGAAAAAATAGGACAAAAGCATTACAACCTTTAAAAATTAAATTAATTTCAGAAGTCTGATGTCATAACTACAGGTGGTCAAACAGCTCAGGTTTTTACAAATCTGGCTGGCATCAGACAACTGCCTCTTTTCCTTTAGGTTCTCTGAAATCTGAAAAAGAAAGCATGATATTACTTAAGAACAAGTCAGTTCAGTTGTCATGAATACAGCCACATTCAAGAATGTTAATATACTAATCACAACATGATTCACTTAAAAAAAAAAAGCTGCTCAACACGAAATATTCAAACTATGATTATAGTACCGCTAAACTGTATATTTATTCTAGTTTTCTAAAATCTATTAATGCTTCAATATCAAAAGGAAGTGTGTCTGATTTTTCCCACCGAGTTTATCTCCAGCCCAAATTAAACACACCTGAAGCAGCTGATCAGGGCCATTAGGATCAATGAAAACTTCAGGCAGATGTGTTGGAGCTAAATTCTTCATGAATAGGAATAAACACTTCTGAGCTATGAACATAGATAGACCATTACATGTCTAAAAATAAAGGAACAGAGAAATAATAATGTAGATGGAGCATTGTTTGAAATTGTACAGGAGAAGTCATGCATGTCAGGTGGTTCAACACACTAGACTGTAGGGGAGAGCGGGGCAATGCTTTTTGACTTTCTCAGTTTGTGTAAATCCACTTGGGGATCAGAGTATTTCTTTTTTCCCACATTAATTTCACACGTCTAGTACAAATATGTGGTTCTGTTCCATTAATACAGTGTATACTTTTTTATACTGATTTACCCTGAAAGAATGGAAGTGAAATGTGACAACATGCCCCATAGGTGGGGTACATTGTAACATGTGAGGGGCATATTGTAACATGACCAAATGACAGCTTAAAATGTTACCTGATCTAATCAACAACTACAACAACAACAAAAAGACAAACTAAAATATTTTGTCAATAAAATACAATTATTAATTTTTTAAATAAAATAATTTGTAAACATTTTTTAATAATTAAAAATAAAAAATTTTTTGAGTTTGACAAACACATCACTAAATTCAGCTATACAGCGTAGTTAAAAACATAATTATAATTAATAATTTCTGAACATTGACTCTCAGTCATTATTCACCCTTTTCTCATGGTTTCTCAAAAGAATTCATAAAAGTATAGAATATAATAGCATATTTCTAATAGGGGCTCAATGTAACGCAGTATTACAACGCACCCCACCTGCTCAACTGGGATTTAAACCGCAGCTCGTGTCTCCTGCTGTTAGATCAGCATTAAAGAACGATCTCAACTGTTAAATAACAGATATAAGATTACAATAATATCAGATTTGTCTTATTTTAAATAAACACAAAAAAACAGTCTGACGAAAAATAAACTTAAGAAATGTACTTTTGCTATGGTTAAATAAATGTTCAGTGATATCTTCCAAAGAATTCTTAATTTTGCCGCAATTTTTTCTCTATATAGTGTTTATATATCAACTAGTAAATCATCCTGGCATGTGTGGAAAGTGTTAAACCATGCGTGTTACAACTAACCCCGCGTTAGGTTGTGCCCCGCGCTCCCCTATAGGATACATCTGTGTTTTCTCTCTAATGAAGAAGCATCAATTAAACTACTGAGAAGTACACATGCTAAACCAAAATGGGCGTTTACCAATCAGTGGCCAATTTCAAACTACAATAGATGTTTTTCAACCATTTTTCAACAGATTTGCTAAACTCACGAAGGCCCACCCCTAGACCAAGCCCTCAGTGGATTAGAGCAAATCGGGTAAAGCAATTGAAAATGCCCATTGTGGTTTGAAAACGCCCCACTGATTGGGAAACACCCACTAGTGTTCTGCAGAGATACACACTTGCATAATCTTGTGCTCATCGACTACGAATCACTGTTAGTTCAATGTCACTGTCTCCACCCATGTGTGCTGTTGACTTTTATCACTGTTTCAATGCTGATCCAACATACTTTAAACACTCAAATGTCAATCTCAACCAAAATGACGGTTTGGATCAAAACTCAACATTGTATCAATGTTACCATGCTGTCTGGGAAGTCTAAAGTATGATTACGACAATGAGTTGGTACTGACACATGCTGCATAACTCCAATAGAGTTTAGAATGTCTCTAAATGCCAGTCCCAATGCGTCTTTTTCATTGTCTACATGGATATTAAAATCACCAACAATTAGGACTTTATCTGCAGCCAGTACTAACTCTGATAGAAAGTCAGCAAATTCTTTGATAAAGTCTGTATGGTGCCCTGGTGGCCTGTATACAGTAGCCAGCACAAATGTCAAACGGGATTTATCAATTACACTACATAACGTTATGTAAAGCACCAAAACTTCAAAAGAATTATATTTGAAACTAGACTTCTGAGTAATACTGAAGATATTATTATAAATGACAGCAACCCCTCACCCTTTACCTTTCAGACGCGGCTCGTGTTTATAACAATAATCTTGAGGATGGACTCATTTAAAGTAATGTAATCGTCAGGTTTTTTTTTTTTTTTTTTTTTTTTTTGTCAAACACAGCACATCTAGATTATTAACTGTAATCATATCATTAACAATAAGCGCTTTTGAGGGAAGGGATCGAACATTCAGCAACCCTAGCTTTATCATTTGTTCATCTGTATTATATCTGTTGTTTATTTGTTGAACATCAATTACATTTTTACCCTTAAATGGGTTCGAGTTTTTGTATTTACTAATTCGGGGAAAAGACAGTCTCTATGTGATAATATTTAGGTGAAAGAGAATTTACGATTAGCATTAGCCAGGACTTTTTTTTTTTTTTCTCCACATAATAATATTAACTCTAAACCCTGAGTGGATTTACACAAACATGAGAAAGTCAGAAATTGTTAGGCTGTGCCCCGGTCTTCCCTTGTAATCTTTTATTATATGTTTGTTTCTGTAGTTTGTCCCACAGATTGTGGTGACATGCTGTCATCTGGTGGAGGAGATGGGTTTGGAATATACTGGCATCTACAGAGTGCCAGGGAACAATGCCATGGTGTCTTCTCTTCAGGATCAGCTCAACAAGGGCATGGATATAGACACTGCAGAGGAGGTGAGGTGGGAGCAGACAGACAGAGAATATGCAAGGATAAATCAGAACAGTACAGTAATCACAGTGTTTGTTTACAGAGATGGAAAGACCTTAATGTCATCAGCAGTCTTCTGAAGTCCTTCTTCAGGAAGCTTCCAGAACCTCTTTTTACAGATGGTATATTCAGTTCAACTCCCTCTTAAATTCATTCACATAAAGCCTTTGCACAGGCGTCAGAGTTGAGTGGGTGTTGCATACGTTTAAAAACACAGCTCACTGCTGCCCTCTACCTGCAGATAAATATAATGATTTCATTGATGCCAACCGTTTAGAGGATGCAGGGGACCGCTTAAAGACCATGAGGAAACTTGTATGTACCATCAGTTTATTAATTCAGTTTCAGCAAATTTGTATTTGCAGTCGCTTACCAAAGTTTTGTGATGTCCTTGGTTATGTTTCTCTTTTAGATACGTGACCTGCCGGATCACTACTACCACACACTGAAGTTTCTAATCAGTCACCTGAAAAAAATTGCAGACCATTCAGAGAAGAATAAGGTTCATGCTGTACTAGACATACTTCTACAATAACAAAAAAAAAAAAAGTGTTTCTTCAACTTCAACTCTTTTGGACCTGGAGACTTTTAGAAAATAAATTCTCTGAAAACACACTTTTACACTAACTTGTTTATTTAATTTGTCCATTTAAACAAAGTCCAGCAGTACAGTATATACATACACTACCATTCAAAAAAAAATGAAGTTTTGGTAACACTTTATTTTACAGTGTTCTTGTTACACGTTACATGTAGTTGCTATATTAATACAAAATATAGCTGGAAGCAGCGATTTTGGGCCAAGTCCCGAATGAGCAGCAACAACTGTGCAGAGCCAGAAGAGCAAAAACTGCAGAAATAGAATATTCATGAAAAAAACAGTTCAGAAGTACAGGTAAGAATAAACTCAAAATGAACAGAAGTTCAGATGAGAATGAACACTTTCACTCACCTGCCAGGGTTCAGTGTTCAAGTGAGCTTTCAAGGCAAGAATGAGCCCACAAAAGCATTACTTAGAATGTTAACCGATTACAATGCTAATCTAACCTAACTGCTAATGTATCTTATTTTTAACCTGATAGCTTAAGATCCACATTGAAAAGAATGGCAACTGGTTAGCATGCTAACCAATTAGCATGCTAAGCTACCTACCATAAGACAACAAACAGAGACATGGTCAACTTCGGAGAGGTATTTCTCTGGAACTTACAGAGGATATACAAAATCCGTTTAGTCATTTCTGTGAGGCTCGGTCCAAAGATCATCTAAGCCAATTTTTGTACAAATCTGACAAACTTTGAAAGAGGAATAGTAAAAAAATGCAACACTGTACTTTTCAAAATACTAAAAATACTTTGTAATATTAAAAAGAGTTTTAATGTAAGACATTGAATGTGATGAGCATGAATGAAGAGCGGAAACATGTAATTTTTTCTAGAACAAAGGGTTAAAACAAAGTTTTTGAAGAGTACATTTTTTAACTGGTGGTGGCACTGTAGAATTGGTCCTAAAGACCCCAAAATTGGTCAATTACTATTTATTACCATCACTACAAGTGAAATTTACCAAAATGTCTTGGTATGCTGAAGCATTAAGAGTTCCTTGCTGTTGTTCCCAATTGCTTCCACTTTATTATAATACCACTAACAGTTGACCGTGGAATATTTAGTAGTGAGGTGCTTGATTTTATACAAGTGACCGGAACACCTGAATTCAATGTTTCTTTTTTTTATTATATAAAAATATAATATTTACATTGACTTTTCTTTGTTTTCTTCACACATTCGTCTCATTCTTCATCCCAACTTTGACACCATCAGATGCAGTCAGACTGAAAAACTGAAATAATCCAAAATAAATTAAGAAGTCCTGTTTAAAGTTTAAAGATGGTCTAAATGTCACCTTCATATAACTAAAAACAAGAAGGATAAAATCTGTTATAATATGTATCTGTTTTAATAATAATCAATCCCTGATACATAAAAGTGCCTGAAGTAAAACACCCATACATTCAGGAGTCATTTCTGATAAAACTGACTCTCCTTGCTCTCCAGATGGAGCCTCGAAATCTGGCCCTGGTGTTTGGCCCCACACTGGTGCGGACCTCAGAAGACAACATGACCGACATGGTCACTCACATGCCAGACCGCTACAAGATTACAGAGACTCTTATTTTGCATGTATGTCCTATTTAGAATTTCTGTTTTCCTATTCTGTATCCTAAAGGAAAAAAAATGCAATCAACTTTTGCAATTCATTCCATCAATGCAATAATTTTTGCTTTTTTTTAACTAAGAGATGAATCAGAGTTATTTACTACTTTCAACATTATGCAGCAAATGCTGCTGATGGAGCTGAACTTGTATTGAACCTGTAACAGTACCTCAATGTTAGCAGAGTTAACATAAGAAAAGATATCCTGTCATTAAGTACTTTTTATTTGTTGCAGCATACATGGTTCTTCAGTGATGAGCAGGATAAGGATGAGAAGGTACAGACTGTCTTTTTAAACTATTTTAAATATTAAGTTTAATAAGGGATTTCACCCTTGAGATTACTTCCAAGCAGAGTTTTTGACAGTCTTGGGTCTGTCTCATCATCAATTTAATGGGTTAGAATTATGGTTTCAGGGCAAACAAAAAATTATTACTTTATTGCAGTTCACTGGTCAATAATTCTATATTAGCTGATTAAAGTGGTCAGAATGGACAGGGAACTTCAAAACTCACATATCAGCCAACATCCATCTGTTGATGTTTCTTCTGCAGACACCAGAGGACCAGCAAAACCTACAGCCTGTTCCAAATATCGACCACCTCCTGTCTAACATTGGCAGGACAGTGCTGCTTGGAGACTCCTCAGGTGAGAGAGACTAATGATGAGCTTGTTCGCACAAGTGTACGTTTACCTGTAAAGAAACAATTTGAGATGTAAAACGCTTGTTTCTAACAAGCTTCATGAAATCCTTCTCATTTGTATTCTTTTTCTGGGAGATGGTTTTCACTGTAATATGTATTTACACTTCCCTTTAAAAAAACTACACCTTACTACACCTGCTCTCTCTGTGTCTCTTTCCATTCATATCCTCTTCTTTTCACCTCTCTCTCGCTTTCTTTTTGGATACTCTCTGCATCATTCTGCTAGCTGAGCCAATGGATCAAAGTTTGCGGTAGGCAAAGGAATAGTTTTTTTTTGTTTTGTTTTTTGCACTGTATTTTTTTCAGACGGTTATTTTACCATCGGCTGCAGCTTATAACAAAATGTTTTCATATTCTGATATTCAATTCTGTAATCTTGTACTTGTTATTCAACCTTTAGAAACAGCATATTCTTTCAGAAGTATTTTTAGCTCTTAAAGGTGAAGTGTGTAATTTTCAAATGTTAAAATATATTCTCCTCTCCTAGTTTAAGACATAAAACAGACAAATACAAGTAGGTTGTAAATATGTCGGCTGTTAAATGCTCTGTAGGGTTACATGTTGGTTGTAGTAAATAGGCAACATCGGCTCAGCCAAAAGTCTAAGTTTAAGGTGGGACTATCTAGCCTAATCAATTAAGGCAATTTTTTCCCAACCCTATTCCTGGAGGCACACCAACACTACATTTGCCACTCAAACAGCTCCCTAGTTCAGTAGTCAGGGCACTGATCAGGGAGTCGGCCATTTTAAGGGCTGTCTCAATCACAGAATCCTTCCAGTGTACTAAAACGTCCACTCCTTAAAAAGTCCCGCAATGCACTGCAAAACCCAGGGTGCATTGATGCTCACTATTTTCCCTTAACGGAAATTCTGAAGCATGACATTTAAATCATGTGAGCCAACTCACATAAAGACACGCAATATGTTTTTAAAAATAAAAAAACATTATTTTATTATATTTCAGCATAAACATACATTGTTAGACAGGTACTGAACACAATCTACAGTAGCTAACATTCATAATTTATTTACAGCTGAAATGTTGCATGTACAGTTGTGCTCAAAATTATTCATACCCTTGGTAAATATGGCCAAAGAAGGCTGCGAAAATAAATCTGTGCTGTTAATCCTTTTGATCCTTTGTTTTAAAAATGTATACAAACCCTATTCCAAAAATGTTGGGACACTGTACAAATTGTGAATAAAAACAGAATGCAATGATGTGGAAGTTTCAAATTTCACAATTTTATCCAAAATACAACATAGATGACATATCAAATGTTTAAACTGAGAAAATGTATCATTTTAAGGGAAAAATAAGTTGATTTTAAATTTCATGGCATCAACACATCTCAAAAAAGTTGGGACAAGGCCATGTTTCCCACTGTGTGGCATCCCCTCTTCTTTTTATAACAGTCTGCAAACATCTGGGGACTGAGGAGACAA
The DNA here is from genome assembly GCA_018749465.1 of Paracanthobrama guichenoti. NCBI lineage: Eukaryota > Metazoa > Chordata > Actinopteri > Cypriniformes > Gobionidae > Paracanthobrama > Paracanthobrama guichenoti. The sequence continues at coordinate 12,900,349 of CM031954.1, forward strand.
GTTGCTCAAGTTTAGGAATAGGAATGTTGTCCAATTCTTGTCTAATACAGGCTTCTAGTTGCTCAACTGTGTTAGGTCTTCTTTGTCACTTCTTCCTCTTTATGATGCGCCAAATGTTTTCTATGGGTGAAAGATCTGGACTGCAGGCTGGCCATTTCAGTACCCGGATCCTCCTTCTACGCAGCCATGATGTTGTAATTGATGCAGTATGTGGTCTGGCATTGTCATGTTGGAAAATGCAAGGTCTTCCCTGAAAGAGACGACGTCTGGATGGGAGCATATGTTGTTCTAGAACTTGGATATACCTTTCAGCATTGATGGTGCCTTTCCAGATGTGTAAGCTGCCCATGCCACACGCACTCATGCAACCCCATACCATCAGAGATGCAGGCTTCTGAACTGAGTGCTGAGAACAGAACAGTTTTCCACTTTGCCACAGTCCATTTTAAATGAGCCTTGGCCCAGAGAAAACACCTGCGCTTCTGGATGATGTTTAGATATGGCTTCTTTTTTGACCTATAGAGTTTTAGCCTGCAACCCGAAGATCACGGGCCTTGACCCTTACGCACAGAGATTGTTCCAGATTCTCTGAATCTTTGGATGATATTATGCACTATAGCTGATGATAACTTCAAACTCTTTGCAATTTTTCTCTGAGAAACTCCTTTCTGATATTGCTCCAGTATTTTTGGCCACAGCATTGGGGGAATTGGTGATCCTCTGCCCATCTTGACTTCTGAGAGACACTGCCACTCTGAGAGGCTCTTTTTATACCCAATCATGTTTGCCAATTGACCTAATAAGTTGCAAATTGGTCCTCCAGCTATTCCTTATATGTACATTTAACTTTTCCGACCTCTTATTGCTACCTGTCCCAACTTTTTTGGAATGTGTAGCTCTCATGAAATCCAAAATGAGCCAATATTTGGCATGACATTTCAAAATGTCTCACTTTCAACGTTTGATATGTTATCTATATTCTATTGTGAATAAAATATAAGTTTATGAGGTTTGTAAATTATTACATTCCTTTTTTATTCACAATTTGTACAGTGCCCCAACTTTATTGGAATGGGGTTTGTAAAATTCTAACCTTTCATTGGAGGGGGGGGGGTTCTTTAATACACATTGCTCACAATTAATCATACCCTTTTATTTCAATACTTTTTGCAACCTCTTTTTGCCAAGATAACAGCTCTGAATCTTCTCCTATAATGCCTGATGAGTTTGGAGAACACCTGACGAGATCAGAGACCATTCCTCCATACACAATCTCTCCAGATCCTTCAGATTCCCAGATCCGTGTTGGTGCTTCTCCTCTCCAGTTCACCCCACTCATCTTCTATAGTGTTAAGGTCAGGGACTGGGATGGCCATGGCAGAAACTTGGTTTTGTACTCAGTGACACATTTTTGTGTTGATTTTGATGTTTGTTTTGGATTACTGTCCTGTTGGAAGATCCAACCTTGGCCCATTATAAGATTTCTAGCAGGGACAGTCAGGTTTAAATTTTTTATCTGTTGGTATTTGCTAGAAACCACGATATCTGAACAAAATGTCCAGGATTGCTGGAAGAAAGATAGGCCCTGGAGAGATTGTGTATGAAGGAATGGTCTCTGATCTCTTGTCAGGTGTTCTCCAAACTCATCAGGCATTATCGAAGAAGATTCAGAGCAAAAAGCGGTTGCAAAAAGTATTGAATAAAAGGGTATGATTAATTGTGAGCAATGTGTATTAGAGAAAAACATTTATTTCATAATAAGATTTCAACACACTTGATTGAATACAGACAATATCTTCAATTCAGTTGTGGCCTAATGGTTAGAGAGTCAGACTGGAATCCGAAAGTTTGCGGGTTCGTATTTCCAGTGCCAACAGGATATAACTGAGGTTTGACTTTGAGCAAGGCACCTAACCCCCACTTGCTCCCTGGGCGCTGCAGAAAAATAGTGGCCCACTGCTCTGGGTGTGTGTTCACTACTCACTGTGCCTACCTGTGTGTGCACTAGCTTGGATGGGTTGAATGCAGAGGACAAATTCCAAGTATGGGCAGAAATAGGAGAGCGCGGGGTTAGTTGTAACACGCATGGTTTAAAACTTTCCACATATGCCAGGATGACGAAACTTTGTGTATTTACTAGTTGCCGTATCAACATTATTTAGAGAAAAAAATGTGCCAAAATTAAGAAATCTTAATTGAACATTTATTTAACCATAGCAAAAGTAAATTTCTTAAGTTTATTTTTCATCTCTGTTTTTTGTGTTTATTTAAAATAAGACAAATCTGATATTTTAATCGTATTTAACAATTGAGATCGTTCTTTAATGCTGATCTAACAGCAGGAGACACGAGCTGCGGTTTAAATCCCAGTTGAGCAGGTGGGGTGCGTTGTAATACTGCGTTACAATGAGCCCCTATTAGAAATATGCTATTATATTAGATACTTTTATGAATTCTTTTGAGAAACCATGAGAAAAGGATGAATAAGACTTAGTCAATGTTCAGAAATGATTCATTATTATTGTTTTGTTACTATGCTGTATAGTTGAATTTAGTGATGTGTTTGTTCTCAAACTCAAAAATGAGTTTATTTTTAATTATTAAAAAAATGACTTATTTAAAAAAATTATAACTATTTTATTGACAAAATATTTTATTTTGTCTTGGATATTTGTTTGATTACATCAGGTAACATTTTAAGCTGTCATTTGGTCATGTTACAATATGCCCCTCACATGTTACAATGTACCCCACCTATGGGGCATGTTGTCACATTTCACTTCCATTCATTTGGGGTAAATCAAGAAAAAAAGTTTACACTGTATTAATGAAACAAAACCACATAATTGTACTAGACGTGTGAAATTAATGTGGGAAAAAATAAATACTCTGAACCCCAAGTGGATTTACACAAACTGAGACATTCAAAAAGTGTTAGGTTGTGCCCCGCTCTCCCCTACACAGTTCAGCTTGCAACACAAATTACACTCCCCAATGTCTCCATGTATCTTGCTTTAGATTCTCTGATAAAGCTCGGTGTCTAACAATGAACTCCCTGACTGCATTGTTACTTTTCCTCCTCTATACAGATTCCACCAACAGCGACTCAGCTAAATCTAAGGTAAGAGATCAGGGTCTAAAATTTAATTTTGTGAATTACATATTGTTTTGTATTAAACAGTGGCATAGCTATTTTTCATTGCATGTTGTGAAATGCAAAGACCCCTTTTTAATTTATTATTTTATGTGTGGAATATTCCACATACAGCAGTGACCAAGTCTAAGACCGTTAGTCGTTAACTTCTTATTTATAGTAGAATTTATAATATAATATTATAAATTATAACAATGAGTAAAAATGTATGAATGTCTTAGTATTTAGGAAACCCTTTTACTTTAATTACAACACATGAGCTGATTTTCATGTCTCCTAGATAACCTTCTGACTTCTGATATTTTTTTTTTTTGCTAAGAGCAAGCTCTGAGTTTTCATTAGAAAGTTTTATCTAACATTTGTTAATATCTGTAATACAAAAAAAAAAAAAAAAAAAAAAAAACAGTTTTTGAAGGGGACACAAATGGAAAAATACGTACTAATTTTTCGGCATTGCTAATTTAATAACTCAGCATCGTCTGCATTAGAGAGAAATAAAATCACTCCATCCGATGTTTAAAGTGAATATAATAGCCTTGACAAACTACTTACTAGAGTTTCACAACTACTGAAGAAATATGTTCTTTCCCCACCGGACTTGTGTGTGTGTGTAGGTGAGGTGCGTCTGATGGACCAAACCACTGTGAGGCAAGAGAGAGGGGCTCAAACATTTTTTCTAAACATTTTTTTGCCCTGTTAGCATTTTATTGTTTTATACTTACACAATTATTTTAAGTATATCATTATATTATTTATAATACACAATGTGGTTTTTAATTATATTTTTAAGGGGGGACAACCTTCAGAAAGGGGGTCCTGACCCCCCCCCCGAGATTTACACCTATGGCTTCAACAGAAGAAATGTTGCAAAAAATGTTTAGCTCTGCAATAAAATGCAACTTTCATCACAGGGAACTTCAACCTCCAAGAAAGACCTGAGTGCCAAAGACTTCCTCCCCCTGTCCATCATATCAGCCGTGACCCGGAAGAGAAAGAAACACCAGAGCACCTTCCCCGCAG